>JACVVK020000009.1:4477500-4560000 GCA_018292915.2 Batillaria attramentaria | reverse complement strand
TTTTCTTTTTTGTTGCTTCTAGTTGTTTTGGGTTGTTTTTTTTCTTCCACTTGTAGTCGGGGAGCCAGGGTAGCCGAATGGTAGAGCGTTGGACTTTCGATGCTCGGGTCATGAGTTCGAATCCATGCTGGAGCCAAATATTTGTGCTGGCCTTTTTCCTCGTTGCCCCGTCTTTGCTATCACCATTACGTGGTGAAAAAGGACGTTAAACTCCCAAACACTCACTCACCCACCCTCCACGTGCGGTCAGTTTCGGTTCCTTTTCTGCAAAAAATTTAATTATGCTCGAAGAGCAAGTCTTACACAACTTCTTTTGTTAAGTGAATTCAGACAAAAATATTTTTGCCTTCTCCTGACTTCTAGATAAAAGAGGCGTTCTTAGAAATGGACACGCTACTTCGAATTAAACAATTATTTTGCTGTTTCCTGGATTTTCAACACAAGAAATGTTCTTAGAATCGACGCAGATCACGTGCGTGCAGAATTTACATAGACACAAAATGTCACTTGGGGAATTTTCTGTAACAGGCTGAGATCACAGTCGATCCAATATGACGTCAGTGTAGACTCTGACGTCAGTGTAGAGGACCGGAAGTGCGCTCCCGCAGGAGTACTCGGACATAATACCGATCAGGGAGTAGCGGCCATTCATGTCCTTACACACCAGCATATCGCCATCGTCGAACTGAAACACGTTCGACAGAAACAGGAATTGGTTTGTGCCCCTGTTAACATGTTACATGCAGGAAGATGCATACCAGAGAAAGAGCCCTCGTAATTTATTTTTTACACGGGCTCGAGTGAAGTTTTTCCACGACTATGCATCCAGCGTTTGTGCAGAGCCCTTGCCAACCACACACCTAGACCCCGGGGTGCTGACGCGTAAGGACGCTGTTACCAAGCGCCCACAACCCGTGTTATCTCCGCTCTCACTGTGGCTGCTATGCCCAATTTTCCAATCAAAAGTATTTTTCCGTAGAAGTGCTTATGATTATCTTTCAAATCATATCAAATAGGAAAAAAAATTCTGAGGAAGACGTCTTTAAAAAAATCGAAAATCGCTTTAAAAAATTAAATTTAAAAAAATCACCCGGTTGGCAAGGGTTGTGCACGCACACAGTGCCTGGGTCAGGGGCAAATTCCACGACGTACCGTCAAGGCCGGCAATGAGTTAACTCTCTCTATGCTAAGATCCCCATTTGAGGCCCTCATGTTCACGACGTTTGGCTGAAGAGGTCCGATTATGAGATCTGCAACTGTCTATTTTTATTCTAAGTCAGAGTGAAACATTAAAACTAAATGCATCGTTACCAAAACGGGTTGGTACCAGTCAGAGGGATGTAACCATTATTCTGTTAGTATGCTGCTGGGAAAATCTCAACACAGAGAGAGTTAACCTTTCCAAGCTCGCGAACAACGAAATAATAACAATAACAATAACAATAATGCAATAATTATGATCGTTTAAGGCTGATGTCACACAGAAGTGTTTTTGGTACAAACAATCAGCGAACATGGTGTTTTTCCGTATTTCTCGTGTGGCATGCGGCCACGACATACGTGCCTTTGTCCTAATTTCCGGGAACGTGTTTTGAGCTGTTCTGAATGTTCGTTCGAACAAATCATCTCCCGTGTATCATGAGGGGAGCCGGGGTGGCCGAATAGTAGAGCGTTGGACTTCTAATGCTCGGATCGTGAGTTCGTACCCTGACTGGGACCAAATATTTGTGCTGGCTTTTTTATCGTTGCCACGTCTTTGTTATCACCCGTATGTGGTGGAAAAGGACGTAACTCACCAGACAGCCATCTGTAGGGGAGCCGGCCGGGTTGTCTGTACACACCATGTCATTTGGGATGGTAACGTATTGACCACGCTCTCTCAAGCGCTGCTCACACGTCGCTCGGTCCAGCAGTGTGACGTCAGCTTCTCTCAGCCGCCCGTCTGCGTCATCAAAAAGAAATTCACAGTGTCGTCATCGTTGGTTGGTTGGGTGTTGGTTGTTTACGGGTTAACTCATTTCCTACCAAGTAAGTTTACGGTGGTGCAAGTGGGCTCACACACACACACACACACACACACACACACACACACACACACACACACACACACACACACACACACACACACACACACACATCATAAATAATTTATGTCTGCATGGATTTAAATTTGGCTTAGTGTGAGTGTTACACTTTGGTTGTACTCATGTTTACTGGAGTAAGGAGGGGGGGGGGGGGAGGACAGGATAGCCGAATGGTAGAGCGTTGGACTCCTAATGCTCGGATCGTGAGTTTGAATCCCTGCTGGGGCCACATATTTGTGCTGGCTTTTTTCTCGTTGCCCCGTCTTTGATGTCACCCTTACGTGGTGGATAAGGACGTAAAACTCCCAAACGCCCCCCCCCCCCCCCACGCCGCCCCCCCGCCTGTAACAGCCTTTAACGAACCGATAACTGATTTTGCCTGATTTTCGTGTACAGCGCAAAAAACAAAACAAAAACAACAACAACAACAAAGTCAAACACGTGGGATATTCGTGTGCGGTACAAAATGTGTAAAATGTCTTTGTCCCACCAAAGGCGATGTCAAACATTGGACAACGAGGAAATAACCAGCACACATGTTTGACTTGTAGCCGGTTGCTGTTGTTTGTGGGAGGAGGGGGAGGGGTGTGTGTGTGGAGGGGGGCGGAGGGAGGGTTAGTTGTTTATTTTTGTTATGTTTTGTTTTGCTTTATGTTTCGTTCAAAGAAATGGGGGTCTACCTGATATTAACTACTTTACTTGTGCAACCTATTTTTTTCACGCAAGACTGCTTCGAGATAATAGACGACTCCACAACACACGGCTGGTCGAGCAAACTTTCTTACAAGACACTACAAAGAGGGAAGCACGTGCAGCTGATATGACTGAAACGTGTAAGTCCATTTACGTCATTTGGGGAAAAAGACACGTCAATCTCTTTCACTTGAATTCTCCCCTTTTTCCATAAAATGACGCCATGGACGTACTGTGTTTTGCAAATACACGGCAGAGTGAAGGAGTTGGGCTTCGGCCATGGGCCTTTGCGAGTGGAGTCGTCTGTTACTGATTATATGTATTTCAAAGCTGCTCTCACCCAGTATTTCTCCGTTTGATCCCCAGCCAGCGATGATGCACTCTGCTGGGTCTTTCAAGGGGATTGTGGGATCGTAAAGGCAAGCAGGACGTTTGCGGTTGGTCAAGGTCACGTTTCTTGTCAGTTTTAACACAGCAAGGTCGTTTCCTAGGCAACACACACACACACACACACACACACACACACACACACACACACACACACACACACACACACACACACACGCACGCACGCACGCACACACACACAACACACACACATTACTAATAATTATGATTCTGCGCTGTAATACTGGCGTATACAGATTTATATATATATATATATATAAATAGAGTTTTCACAATGAGGTGCCCCCGATTACGGAAAATACACCACACGAGTTTGTTGATTTCGACCGTAAAACTGCGAGTTTTAACGAGCAGTTTTACGGTCGAAATCAACAAACGAGTGTGGTGTATTTTACGTAATCGGGGGCACCGAATTGGGAAAATTATTTATACCACGTCCCTACCTGCATTTCAAGTCTTTGATTTGAAAGCTGACATCGGCAATCCAAATGCTTCCCGCGACATCACTGACTGAGGTGCTTTACCTCGCTTTTTCCATAGGCTTTGAGAAGTCAGCTTTTCCGTTTCGAAGCCTCCGTCTTAGTAGAGAACTGGAACTAGGCTTACGCTTGTCACAAACACGACCGCTTGTTGATAATACGTAGCAAAAGATCAACAATTCCACGTCAAGCGACTGGCAAAGCTCCTTCGTCCCCATTTCCGTACGAAGTCGAAAGACGTCATGTCGTGACGTAAATTATTCTTTAGTCCCTTTTCGCGTCATATTGTGACGCAAATCCTTTCACCAGAACACACTGCTGGAACACTGCTAGGGGTAATACCTGTTCACTCTTTAAGGCGATGTCACACTGAAAACAAGTTTCCCTGCTACGGTCAAGACATTCCTACCTTACTAGACACCCTTTTCTTGTATGTAAAACTTCAATGCGTATGAAATACCTCTGGATGGGGTTTCTGGGTAAAGTCGATGTCTCTTTTCCTTATACATACATGTTGACTGAGCGGATACGGGAAGGTGTCACTTGACACTCCGCACGGCGGCTTTCATTGGTTAAAACACAAAACATGTTTTCGGATTTTAGGGCAGGCTCTAAAACTGAAAACACGATCGAAACAGTGTTTTGAAAACATTGTTGTGAAGTATGTCACACGAAAAAACACACTGTTTCGCAGCGAAACATCTGAAAACAATGTTTTCAAGTGTTTTTGCCCTCTCGTGTGACATGGCCTTTAGGTACAGCCATAAAATACACGCGTGGTTGTCATGGGTGCAATGTTTATACCACATGTGGTGAATTATGGATTTTATACCATGACTTGTAATAGTGGTAGAGTGGTATAAATATATATATATATATATATATATATATATATATATATATATATATATATATATATATATATATATATATATATATATATATGCATGCATACAGACATACATACATACATACACGCATTCTCATATTTTGTACTCTGTGCAGTCAGTGACGGCCAGGAAACTGGGAACAACACACGCGTACGCGAAGATGGATTCCTAGTTTACACACACACACACACACACACACACACACACACACACACACACACACACACACACACACACACACACACACACAGTGCATTACTGCATGTGCATACATATACTGACCTCTTCTTCCTCTGATGAAACCGCTGACTAGGAAATACTCCCTGAGACTAACAACCTCCTCGCCCGGGTCGGTGCTTGTAAGGCTGAATTCTCCTACAATCGCTTGTATGGCGCCGAGATAAACACTGGACAGAGTTAATAAAATTAATCGCCCGGACACGGGTTATAATTTATTTTCCCCCTTTTTTTTTAAATTGCGAGAGCCTCTTCTATAGAATTTTGGCAGAAATGAGATAAATAAACTTTGATAAAGTCATCTGATTTGATGTCATCTGATCTGATCTCGTCTCGTCTCGTGTGGTCACGTCTCGTCTCGTATCGTCACACGTCACGTCACGCCACATCTCGTCAATTCTCGTCTATCACATCGTCTTGTCTAGTCTCACGTCACCTCACGTCTCGTCACATCCCGTCTTGTCTCGACACCATTTGTCTCGTCACCTTTCGTCTTGTCACCTCTCGTCTTGTCTCTCGTCTCACCTCAGGTCTCGCCTCGCCTCACCTCACGTCATGTCTCGTCATGTCTCGTCGTGTCTCGTCTCGCCTCGTCACCTGTCGTCTCACTTCGCGTCTCTCGACACGTCTTGTCTCGTCTGATCTTGTTTGTTTTGGGTTTTTTTGTTGTTGTTTTTTTAATTATTTTGCAGTAGTATTAGCTCATGTAGTGTAGCAACGGCAAGTTTTAAAATTGGTATGAACATGCCTGTAACTACTACTGTTGTAAAATAAAGGTTGTTGTTCTTGTTCTTGTTTGATCTTATCTTATCTTAGCCTACCCAGCAACACAATGAGCAGCAGTGACGACCGTGTCAGCGTCAACCAGCACGCCGGCACAGAACCCCGAGGTTGTCGTATACGTCAGACGCACCATCCAGGGCCACGTATCCTGAGCCGGGTTTCCTCCCAAAATACGGGGCGTCAGGACACGCCCTACGTCTCCTCCACACTCTAATAATAATAATAATAATGAATACAGTTTATATAGCGCCTATCTGTTTTCTACGAAACACTCTATGCGCTCTCTCTCCCACACACACACACACACACACACACACACACACACACACACACACACACACACACACACACACACACACACACACACACACACACACAAACTGAGTGCTGATGAAAAAGTGGTCGGACTACAGCTCGAAAGCTTGCCTAAAGAGGTAGGTCTTTAAATAAACTCTGGAAAACGTCATGGACCCAGAATTATAAATTCTATTTGGTCAAGTCAAAACCATGCAGCAGAAGATTGATTTTGTTTGTTTGTGCAGTAAAGCTAGTTCGTTTCGCTAAAACTAAAACTAAAAAATTTAATATGAATGACTGATCTTTATTTTCAGACTCAGGCTCAGACAGAGTTTATTGTTTTTTTAGGCCTTGGCCTATATCAACACGTCTCACAAGGTGTTGTTGTAATATACATGGATGAAAAGATAGAAAATGATGCGTCATTTAATTTGACAATTCATCAAAAACAATGCGCGAAAGGGAACCCATTTTCGTGAATAAAATTACTGAACACGGAAGTTAAGCACAAAAGGCTCAGAAAGCTGACGACACAAAACCCACATACTCGTTTAATGTTGTAAAGTGTTAATGATGTAATGCACACTCATCCACCTTCATATTTTAAAAAAAACTATTGTTTTGTTTTCTGTGTTTTGCTTTGTGGTTGTTGTTGTTGTTGTTGTTTTGGGATTTTTTTGCGGGGAGGGGGGGTTGGTTTTTTTTTTTTTTTGGTTTTTGATTTTTTTTTTTTGGGGGGGGGGGAGGGGGGTAGTGATGGGAGGATGGTAGGGCAGATGAATGAGGTGGAACTCTTTAGCTTTGTGGGTGATGGTTTGGGAAAACCTGTGACGGTGAGGGTAATGCACTGCTTGTTTATAAAAGTAATGCCCACGACACCTTTTCCAGGTAAAGCTGAATTTGAAAGACTTACCAAAAAATTTGCAAAAAAGAAAAATAAATAAGTACATAACAAAGCCCGCCTCCATGTCCGGTACCCACACCAGTTGCAGTTGGGGACATAAGGTGTCAAACCAAACTTTCAAATATCAAAAAAAAAAAAAAAAAAAAGTCCCTACTTCTCTATCCGGTAGCCAAACTAGGTGTAGTCGGAGCGATAGTGGTGTCTAACCAAAATTTCCAACTATAAAATAAATAATAAAATAGAATTTAAAAAAATATTCACAATGCCTGCCCCCTTGTTCGGTAGCCACACCAGTTGCACTTGGGGTAGTAGCCATGTCTAACCAAAATTTCAACTAATTCAAAATAAATAAATAAAGAAAGAAAGAAAAATAGCGCCTACCGCCCTGTCTAATAGCCACACTGATTGTAATCGCGTCTATTCAAAATTCAAGTATTTAAAAAAATATATATACAGATAAACAAATAGCAATGCTTACCTCCTTGCCTAGTAGTCACACTAGTTGTAGTCGGGGCGGTGGTGGTGGTGGTGGTCGTCGTCGTCGTCGTGGTGGAGGCGGTGGTGGAGGCGGTGGTGGAGGCGGTTGTGGTTCCAGTAGTTCTAGTAGTGATGCAGCAGACGTCGCCACTGTTGGCGCATGTTGCCGCGCTTGTCAGCTGAGTCTGGCTGCTGCTGCATGATGTCTGACACGATCCCGCCCAGTAACAGCAAGCTGCACGTATACAAGAAGCAGCTGCTATAAATAGAATACGGGAAATCCCGGAAACAAGCTGGTGATGTTGATCTTCAGTTTGTAGGCAACTCCAATGACAATGACACACCTTTTTTTTTTCTAAGAATGAAAGAATCGGCAAAGCGTAGAGGACCCACAAGCATGCCGAAACGTAGCCAGACAGAAAGAAAAGCAGCTAAGCTAGGAAGTTTTTGTTGTTGTTGTTGTTGTTGTTGTTGTGTTTTTGTTTGTTTGTTTGTTTTTGTTGTTATTGTTGTTGGGGGTTTTTTTGGTTGTTGTTGTTGTTTTGGTTCTTGTTGTTGTTTTTTTGTTTTTTGGGAGGGGGGAGTGTTTGTTGTTGTTGTTTTCAAAGGCCAATAATTAGGTTTCATAATTTTATAATACTTTGTGTACGGGCAGCACACCATACTCGTATCATACATCGTATGTGCGCAAGCGACTGCTTGTGTGTGTGTGTGTGTGTGTGTGTGTGTGTGTGTGTGTGTGTGTGTGTGTGTGTGTGTGTGTGTGTGTGTGTGTGTGTGTGTGTGTGTGTGTGTGTGTGTGTGTGTGTGTGTGTGTGTGTGTGTGTGTGTGTGTGTGCGTTCGCGACGTGAATTGTTTGAAAATAAATATGTAGGCCAGACGCTTGTAGCTGAACACACACGGACTAAGACGAATCCTCCGTGGCAACCGCACGCAGCACACGCATTTTTACCTTCTGATCTCTGTGTCCCTTACCTCGACACGCTCAGCAACAGGTGTGTGTTAGCTTGAAGGAGTATTCGCTCCATTTCATTGGCTAGCGTGACCTGTCAATGAGGAATTAGTTACATGTCAACTGTACTCACGCATTGAAGTGACACATCTCTGGAAGTTGACCCCGTAAAATCCAGAGTAGATGGCGCAGTATGCCGGGAACACGGACAGCTCACCACTTTGGCACTGGACACGACACGTTCCGCCGTACGGGTTGCCACACTCAAACACTGCACACACACACACACACACACACACACACACACACACACACACACACACACACACACACACACACACACACACACACACACACACACACACACACACACTTTCTACTCCAACAAAATCCGACACCTACATTAGTAAATAGCTGAAATGACCTTTCGCACCACGTGATTGTAATGTGCTGTTGTCCGGTGTGTGAGGGAAGGCGTGTGATTCACTTGCTTGTGCGTGTTGGGTGCTGTTCGCCGTAAGGAACTGAGATAAGGTAGCGCTCATTATGATTATAATTATGAATATCATTATTATAGTTAGCTTTCTTAGCACAGCACGGAAGACAACAGTGACAAAATGATTGCCTGCATCCACTAACCAATACAATATATCGGAAATCAAGTACATGAAACGTGTACCGCAGGCTGCAGCGTACAAGTATATAAATATCAAAAGTGAACACGATTATACAATGTTATCATTGTTTATTTACTTGTTTCTTTACGATAAAACTCACACGATTGTTGCTGAGAAATTCTCTCCAAAACTCTTAATGACAGTGTCATGAAGTTTAATGGATGCATCTTGAGAACTGAGGACGTTACAACCGTTTCAAAATATGGGTGCAGTTATAACCATGACTTACGGCAAAGTTGTGGTTAAAGAGTAAACAATTATCCCCCCCCCCCCCACCACAAACCGTGGCATGTATAACACGTCTTTTAAAGAATTTCAAGCCTAATGTGATTACGTAACTAATAATATTCAGTTTAATCTGACAGTTTATCTTACAGTTCGCGAGGGAAAGCTGCCCAGAGGCACATGACACGAAGCATAAAGCCGTCAGCAGCGTGGGCACCCACATCATCGTCCTCATCCGCCTTCAGGATTTCGAAATGTGAGGGGACTGTAAGAGGAAGAAAACGAAGAAGGGTGTAGAGTTTAAACGTCCTTCTCCACTACGTATGGGTGATAGGGCAGGGCAAGAAAGAAAAAGGCCAGTACAAATATTTGGCCAGAACCGGGATTCCAATTCACGAAACTGAATTAGCATTCAAATTCTAACCCTGTACCATTCGGCTATCCCGGTTGCCCAGGAAAAAGAAGAAGAAGATGATGATGATGATAATAATGAGGAGGAGGAGGGCGATGATGCTGATGATGATGACGTTGATGATGATGAAGATGAAGGAGAAGAATCAATAATCAAGTTTCACAGCGTAAAAATTATTGCGTAAGGACACTCCCATTTCTTCTTCTATGTGTGCTGATAGATCTCCTAATAAATTCGAATAAATATGAAACGAGTTGATGTAAACAACAACAGCAACAACAACAGCAGCAACAACAACAGCAACAACAACAGTAACAACAGCAACAACAACAAAAGATGTTACCTTGTACTCAAGTAGAAGAACGGTTCTGCTGAACTCTCAATGAAACGAAATCACTTCACGCCTTCCGCTAATGCTGAACTAAGGACTTAACTGAATCATTCGTGTATTCTCCGAGCGTTTGTCGAGAGAGGGGTAAAATCGTGTCCTCATTTCACTGAAGACTCCACGAGAATCTCTCGAAAATGGTCGATGTGTTTTGGGAGTTCGTTTTCTGTTAAAGCAGCAACTGAGAATTTTAAAAAAAGTCTGTCTAGTGCCTTACCTGTGAAGCCAAAACAGCGTGCCGCACTTTCCAAGCACAGGATCCTCACGAAATGTCTGCTGGAGCTGATGTACCCCATTATTTCTACCTCCTCGCCAATCCTACGTCTGTTGTATCTCGGCTTTCATCAGCAAAGAAACAATGTGGTTTTGTCTTAGACTTTTGGAACACACCAACAGAAACTCTTCAAAAGTTAGCCGTCTTTGTTTTGCCTGTGGGTCCACCTAGGCTGATGTGCTGTAGTTTCGGCGAGCCACTGTGAAGTGCTCTGAGGCACGTTCAGCGAATTAGTGCCCGCGCTCTGAATGACGGGTGGTAAAAAAGACGAAAGGTCATCGAGTTACCCCGGCTCGTTAGCGTATGGCTGCGGACGGTTGTGGCTGCACGGTGTCAGTAATTAAAGGGAAAGTTTCCGAATTGAGATTTTCGGGTAAGGGACGTAACTTTCAAAACATTCAGTGATTTAGTGCATTTATTTGAAGAAATCCGTATGCAAACTGGTATTCTGTTGATCAGCATAAGTTTGAAAGTGATAGAAACCGCAGAGAGAGTACTCAAGTCAACCATCACTGTGAAAATTCTAGCGAAAGAAATGAAGAAACAAACAAAATGAAAACGTAACTTTCAAAACTTTCAGGGTTTCCGTGCACTTATTTGAAGAAATCAGTATGCACACTGGTACTTTTCTGGTACAGCATAAGTTTGAAAATGATAGAAACCACAGAGAGAGTACTCAAGCCAACCATCACTGTGAAAATTCTAGCGAAAGAAAGAAACAAACAAACAAAATAAAGACGTATCTTTCAAAACATTCAGTGTTTCCGTGCATTTATTTGAAGACATCAGTATGCACACTGGTACTGTGCTCGAACACCGTCAGTTTGAAAGTGACAGAAACAACAGAGAGAGTACTCAAGCCAACCTTCACTGAAAATTCTAGCGAAAAACAAGCAAACAAACAAACAAACAAACAAACATACAGAATAAAAAACCCATTGCATTTATTTCACGAAATCAGTATGCACACTGGTATTGTGCTTGTACACCATCAGTTTGAAAGTGATAGAAACCGCAGAGAGAGTACTCAAGCCAACCATAACTGAAAATCCTAGCGAAAAACAAATAAACAGAATAAAAACCCGTTGCATTTATTGAACGAAATTAGTATGCACACTGGTACTGTGTTTGAACACCATAAGTCTGAAAGTGATAAAAAGCACAGAGAGAGTACTCAAGCCAACAATCACTGTGAACATTCTAGCGAAAAAACAAACAAACAAACAAAACAAAAACAAACAAAACAAAACAAAAACAAACAAAACAAAACAAAAACAAACAAAACAAAACATACGATCTCGAGTACCCTCCCTTGGAGTTGTTGCCTCAAATAGTACCACTAAAGAATGGTATCTGCAAGTCTTGTAACTCTTTATATAGTATCTGAAATCTAAACTAGTGGGTAAAAATGTCATATTGTCATGTCAAATGGTAAACGATTTTCTGCGGGACCGGTTTTTCCACATCATATACTCACAAAATGTATTTTTATTATTAAAATGTATTTAAATGCATATACTCACAAATTTGAAATTTGAAATACTTAGGCATTCGTACTGTTTATTTTGTGTATTGTTCGTTGGTGCCTTCAAAAATCTTGAATAGAATTAATATGACCCTCCATTCTAAGAAAAAAGCAATGTAATATAAGCAACGCAATCTAATCGAGGACTAGAAAACTGATCCAACTTGAACTTTACTCTCAAAGGGTTAAGTACTTAAGCACGGAAGCTATTTAAAGCATAGACTAGGCAGGTGGTCCTTTGTGTTGACAGGCGGGTCCAGCTTCACTTCTTTCGGCGCGTCAATTAGCAGTTGGACTGTCTGTCCTCATTCCTGTCGTTCTTAATTGCTGACGATAATGTGTGTGTGTGTGTGTGTGTGTGTGTGCGTGCGTGCGTGCGTGCGTGCGTGCGTGCGTGCGTGCGTGCGTGTGTGTGTGTGTGTGTGTGTGTGTGTGTGTGTGTGTGTGTGTGTGTCCCACCTCCTCTCCTTAACTCTCACACTGCTCTTGTGCATTCTCTCGTTAACGCACACGCCCAGCGTATTTGCTTTTCTCGTTTCCGCATCCCTTTCGGGGGATACTTAATTGCACATTGACGGTACAAACGTGTCTTCTGCTGTGTTTTTCTTTTTCTTTTCAACTTCCTTGCGCTGTAGAGATGTTGTGTTTCTTCTACGTGTGTTGCTTATCTCATACGGGACTGCCCTGCCCCTAGGTTGTGTGCTGTTTAGTTTTGATGAAGCACTTAGTCCGAGTGCCTATCCCAGCTATCTCGGTGAAAGAGTAGGAAAAAATTGCTTATAAAAAAAGGGAAACAAAGGGAAGAGAGACAGAAAAAGGAAAGGAGAACATCAAAACACTTGCCATCAATCCTCAAATCTTTAATACAGTGATATTCACAAAGCGTTTACTTCGTGGATTCTTTTCCAGATCTAACATGGTCAAAGAGCTTTGTTGAAACATGCAGTCAGCCCCTTCCTGGGCAATTGAAAGGCACACTCTATTGTAACACAAATAATAGTCGGCCAACTGCCGCGATACAGTCGTAGAAAACGCTGCATGCTGTTCCTACAATTGCTTGCCTTCTGAAAGAAACTTCAGCTGCTCAAATATGTCCTGATTACTCGTCTGCAAGAATTCATTTTAAACCCGCAGCGCCCGCCCACCCTCACCCATTCACCCACCCACCCGTAAGAATTAATGAAATTGATTATTAAAGATTTAATCTAAAAGCAATTAAGCAAACGGTTCAATCTACAGAGACAGATTGCAATGAACACAAATTTCTGATATCACAATGTACAAACAGATAAAACAAATGGCAGATCTCAAGTCAGAAAGAAATTGAAAAAGTCAGTATTAAGTGACTAACAGCACACTGTTAGAGAAATTTTAAAAATAGAGAATTAACAAGTAATTAGGCTAACGAATATAACGAAAGAAAGAATCAGTCAATCAATCAATAAGAAATGACCTATCACGCAAATAAATAAACATGTCAAGAAATAAAGACGTAGATAACTAAATAAGATATACTAGTTTCTTACGATCTGTACCTACCGACAAATACACAACACAACTGTCTTTTTCTCCAAACACATACCAACTGATTTTACTGCGTTTTGTCAGACTAAAAAAATGTACAGTAAAATGTGACAGCACCACAAGTGATAATGATGTACACGGATATACATGTATCCACGTTATCTGTGGTAAGTGAAACAGAAAGCTGTCATCAGAAACTGTTTACTTAGAAATCTCAAAACTGATGTGTCCGTTATCACTGTAAGGTTTCGTTTGGTTTATGTTCTCTCCGCGTAATTCATACTTGTTTTTATCTATACTGGAAGGATGCATGTTGATTCAATATCTGTTCCTCACATCTGAATGTTCAGGTTGTTTAGTTTGTAATCTTTGTCTTTCAAAGGCAGAGCTCCAACACGGGAAGGTTCATCCTTAAATCCGTTCCCTTGAAATTTACAAATGACTCAAGATTTTTGTTAAAGTTGCTGTCTACTTTTCACGGGTCCTGAAGATTCTGGATGACACAAAAGACCATCCAGGTATTTTTGCCAACAGGTAGTGAAAAATGCTCGAATCTGACGACGTTTTGGTATCATTCTGTGTGGCTGATAAAAGCAGTTCCTATTGAAGACACTGACTGGATAGAAATAACAGTCCTCTTTTTTTTCTTGAAGGCTTTGGATGGCTATGTATAACGGCCCTGTTTTTTGTTTTTTTTTTCTTTCTTTTTTCTTGAAGGCGCTGATTGGCTGATGTGTCCTAGTTTAGTCTTAAAGACTCTGATTGGCTGGAGATCACAGTCCTAGTTCCTTTTCTTGACTGTTTGGTCGGAGAGGGAGATGTTGATAGCGTGTGCTACATGTTCCTCTTGATCCAGTTGAGGATATTAGGATGGCTGACTCTGGCGTACACTCCCGGGTAGCCGGGCTGGGCGCACCCCCGGCCGAACGACACTACTCCGTAGAGGAAGTATTGGCCATTTTGCATGCACATCAGCGGCCCGCCGGAATCACCCTGCGTAAGAATTCAGACAATCAAACACTCGTGCCGCAACGCACTGAGAAAGGACTGCCAAGATTCAGAAGAACGTAAAATAAAACAAGAAAAGGTCACGCGCGCGTTTTTATTATTATTATTTTTTAAAACTAATTTCCATCGGAGACATTGTACTTATAGTTATGCACTGTGCTTATTACCGTAAAATTCCCTTTTAGGGGTGGGTGGGTGTTTGGGAGTTTAACGTCCTTTTCCACCGCATATGGGTGATATCAAAGAGGAGGCAACGGGAAAAAGGCCAGCACAAATATCTGGCCCAAGCCGGGATTCGAACTCACGATCCGAGCATTGAAAGTCCAACGCTCTAACCATTCGGCTACCCCGGCTCCCCTTCCCTTTTTTTTTTTTTTATAGATGAATGAAGTATTTTCAGTTCAAATTCCCAGAAAGCCCCGGTACTATGCATCCACCTTGGTATCCGTCCTTCGGCGATACAGTTGCATACTTTTAAGTTGGGTAGACATCCATAGAAAAGGTTTGTCGATGAACTAGCTGACTTCATGACTCAGATATACAAGCAGAAGAGGAGACTCTACAGTAAAAATTACACCCCACAGAAAGTCTCCGGGCTGTACAGACTTTCCTCAATGTTAAGAAAAAGATGGCCAGTCGGCATGCAAATACGTAAGCACATACCCTTTTAATAAGTCTTTTGTTCTGTCCTGACCCACTTGGGGCATTGACAGAAAAAAACCCCCAGAAAATAAACATACAAATAGTAGCTGACACACACACACACACACACACACACACACACACACACACACACACACACACACACACACACACACCGTTTAGCCTATTAATAAGGTAATAAGACACAATATACAAGACAAAACCAAAATAATTAACACACACGCACACACCCATTATCAATCAATCAGACACGGATCCAAAATCTACACACACGCCAAGTGGCACAGGCAATTGTATTAATTTTGATCAAGTCACCGAGGACCCCGTACTCCCTACGCTGTAGCGGATACAGGGTGTTTGAGGACACTCACCAGGCAAGAGTCGATTCCTCCGTTCTTCAAGTCACCAGCGCAGATTTTGATGTTGCTGATGAGGGTCGAGGACATGTATCTGTTCTGACATTGTGACAAGGGAACTATGGGTAACTGCACTTTTTGAAGCTGCGTCTGACTCTGTGGGTTTGAAACTGAAAAAGAAAAAAAAATCGATAAACAAAACGAAAACAAAAACAACAAAACAAAACACGACCGTGGTGGCGTAGTGGTTTAAGCATCCGTCCACCTGCGGACCCTATGACATAGGGTTCGAATCCGCTGGTGTGCATGAGGTTGGTTCGAGATTTCGGAAGGGGGGGGGGGCAGTTCGAATTTCCATTAGAACAGCAATTGGACCCAAACACTAAACAACCCAAAACGATAAAGAAAGAGTGGGTGTTTGGGATTTAACGTCCTTTTCCGCCATGTATGGGTGATATCAAAGACGAGGCGACGAGAAAAAGGCCAGCACAAATATTTGGCTCCAGCCGGGATAAGGACAGACACGCGTGGATGAATGAACGAAACAAATGAGATAAAAGAAAAGAAAGAGAGGTCACGGACGTGGTGACAAAGCTCCTGCCCATAAAATCTACCCTAGGGCCATCGGTAATTGATAGTGGAAAATCCTTGACATGTCACCCAAGAATGTACTGACTGAGGTCACCATTGCTTAACTCCGCAACGTAGCTGCGGCCACAGAGACAGACAGGCTACCGGGGCAACGTGTTAGGCTGGCGGTGCAGAGAGCCGTTTCGCGTGCGACTCCGCTTTAAAAGTTTTAACGGTGCTAGTTCTGTCCCAACGTGAAATCAGTTAACCAAATCAGATCGGCTTCTTTGGCGTGTGATAATGAACACACATACATGAAAATGGTGCTGATCGGTTGATCCGTTCTTGAGATATTCTCTCTCTCTCTCTCTCTCTCTCTCCACACACACACACACACACACACACACACACACACACACACACACACACACACACACACACACACAGACTTACAGAGTAGAGCACCCCAACCCGCAGCCTGGCAGCCCTGTGTGTTCTGAGCATCCGCCCATTCTGATGGGAGGCAGATTGGCTGAACGCAGTCGTTGAAACTCAGGCTTTCGGACAGGGTCAAGATCGCCACGTCATAATCTGAAATTACGTCACATACAAATTACGTCATCGATAATTTTTTTTTTAATGTTAGTTTATGTGTTAAGATAAATTAAACGGGACATTTCTGTCTTTACTGAGCCAACTTATGTTTTGGAACAGTTTTCGCTTCTGAATGGGCCTGTACGCTCGACGCTCTGTTTAGATGGTTAGTAGAGCTCTCAATGCGATACAATGTTGTTTAAACTTTGCATGAGTGGTCCAACATCCAAAGTCTACGACTGTTGTTACGACACTCCCAGCTCAGTGCGTTCTCCGCCTCACTGAGTACGTTTCTGCTGACTCAGTGCCAGCGTTTGAGAGGCTGTCACTGTGCAGGTGTCTAAGTAGTGTGATGATAGACACCACGAAAACAGCTCAAAACGACCTGCGAGCATAAAATAATAAACAAAAATAATAATGAATGGCATTTGTAGGGCGCATTTCTGTCAACAGAACTCAATGCGCCGAAAATTCGTACAGATTGCGCCCTTAAGGCAAGCTTTTCGTTTAAACTTCTGTCACTTACCTCTCTATTGTCATTTAAACCACTAAGGGTACGTTCACATTTACAAAAATAAAATAACTTAACATGCGACGTACCAAACACGGAAAGCACAAAGTTGGGATGCGCGGTGATGCTTCTGACACCAACCCGCCGAGCTCGTAAATGATTGGACGATCCATATTTGACAGTTATAGAAGAAGGTGAGGCCCAACCACCGCTCCTGAGACATATGATTCAACCAATCAGATTAACTTCAAAGGCGACGCAATCCGGTAAGAGGTACAATAATTATATGTATCTTGCTCTTCCCTAATTTATTGTTTGAATTTTAAAAGTTTTCTATTTTGGGGGGAGTTTCATTTTACTGTCCAGATTTTTTTCATTAAAGTTTCAAATTGGAGTACAAGTCAAAATGCTGAAAATGTACACCACCACCAACAACAACAACGACGACGACGACGACGACGATGACGACGACAACAACAACAACAACAACAGCAACAATAACACTATAATGTAAAAACCTTTTACGTGTGGAAGAACAAGTTAAAGTCTCAATGATTCCTGTTTGAAAGCAACTTGGTCGGGGCGGATACAACCAGACCCCGATTTAAATAAGAAACGAGACGCTACACTGAAAGCCTTAAATGCCACAGACGAGCAATCACAATGGTCAATAGTCAAAATAACAAACGAAAAAGCGAGTGGTTCTACGTGACCCAGTGGTTAACGTGTCCGATTTCAGGGCCCTGAGGTGTCTGGTTCGAATCCCGCCTGGTAGGCAGGGGGTGGGTGGGTGTTTCTGGGGTTTAACGTCCTTTTCCACCACATAGGGTGATATCAAAGACGGGGCAACGATGAAAAAGCCAGCACAAATATTTGGCCCCAGCCGGGATACGAACTTACGACCCGAGCATTAGCAGTCCAACGCTCTACCATTCGGCCACCCCGACTCCCCCCTGGTAGGCAGGAATTTGGCTGACTCGAGTTAAAATCACGTGCAAGCTCGTTCACGGTTCCGGCCTCGCCCTTGTGTGGATACTCACGCAGAGTATCAAGTGTGGACGTGAAAGATTCCATTCCAAACTGGAGTGGCCGTGGAATGGAGAAAATTTAGAAACCATACAGGAAAATATACGGGTAGCGTTGTACTATGGCAACCCGAATTTCCTAGCAATAGGATGATAAGGAGTATAAAATTTAAATAATAAATAAACAAATACTGAAAGTGTTTAAGGACAGCACTTACGCCGAGTAGACACAATGGCCGGCGGTGAGAACAGTGTTCGAATCCAGAATGCTGCCGCCGCAGAAGGCGGTCCCGATGTTGATCACCACAGCCCAGGGGAACTCGCACTCACCGGCCTGGGTACCCCCCACTATCCTCCCGACACGGGACAAGCCGCATGCTGAACACACACACACACACACACACACACACACACACACACACACACACACACACACACACACACACACACACACACACACACACAAATACTAATAATAGTAATGATGACCATAACATGACACACACATGCACGCACACACGCACGCACGCACACACGCACGCACGCACACACGCACGCACGCACACGAAAAGGCGCACGCATGCACACGCACACGCACACCCGCCCGCACGCCCACACGCACGCACGCACGCACGCGCCCACACGCACGCACGCACACACACACACACACATACACACACACACACACACACACACACACACACACACACACACACACACACACACACACACACACACACACACACGGGGACATTTTAAAAGTATTATAAGCGTTATCTTCCCTTATGTGGAAGAATTTCATTTCTTTTTTCATATTTTTCTTTCTGTATTCTCCTGCGCAAGTAGCTATCTGCACTTATATTATGAAACTGCGTAGAAAAAGAGGTTGTCTTTCGGAGGTGTTGTTTCAATTTATCTTAAATGCACAGAGCAAGCAACTGGTTTATCATGAACAAGAAAACAACACTTATATTAATGTATCTTCTTGCTTGCTATATGCTGCAAAGTAATCTACGCCGCTTAGGCAGATATTAGATTCAAGCTTCAAGATCCAGGATTTTATTTTCCTTTTACCCTTTTGGGGTATGGATGATACAAACAAACACCCCCCCCCCCCCCCCAAAAAAAAAACAAAAAAAAAAAACAGAATGGTACTGAGTCAAGTTCGTCAAAAGATGTATGTAAGAAATCTTCAGATCACTTCAAGCCACTATTACGCAATCTGCAGCGGTCTCGCGCCTAGCAGGCAGGCCCACGCCTTGTGTAATAGTGGCTTGAAGTGGCTCCTACTTGTGTGCGGTGGCTTGTCCTCTTTCAACGCCTTATCATATAGCGGGTAGGGGGTGGGCGGGCTCGAGCGCTTACGAGTTAAATCAACCAGCTTCGACAATTTCGTTAGCAAGCTTTGGTTTCAGAAGCAAAACACTTACATCTCGATGATGCTGAAAATGGCGGCCGAGTTGACGTGGTGGTTGTCGTTGTTGTCGGTTTTATTCCATTTTGGTCTGCAACCAAGTCGTTCAAGATATTTATGTTGGTTGGTTAGTTGGTCGGTTGGATGGCTTTGCCTGGCTGGTTTATCTGTTTGGTGGTTTGTTTATTTGTTTGTTTGTTTTCGGTTGACTGCTTTGCTGCTTGCTTGGTTGGCTGGTTGTTGTTGCTGTTGTTTTGTTTTTCCGTATCCATGTAACATCGCTGACTCAATATCTAAGGTAAAGTAAATTTATCTAAACATAAAAATGTTATGAAACGGAAGTTGTGGCAAGTGATGAGAAATAGGAAAAGTCAGCGATAAAAATTCTTTAAAAAGTTTGAAAGAAAAGAAAAAAACAATAATAAAAACACCAGCACAGGACCAGACGATCTGTAACCCTCTCCAGATGAACAGATCTAAATTTCTCCACATGGATATTAAATCTCTTCTCGCTAAGGTCTCATTGGGCTCCTCACCTTCACAACTCTTGGCTCCAGAGGTCCGATCTATGAGATCGTCAGGGAAGCCGGGATTGCCGAGTGGTAGAGTGTTGGTCTCCCAATGCTCGGGGCGTGAGTTCGAATCCCGGGTGGGGCCAAATATTTGTACTGGCCTTTTCCTCGTTTCCCCGTCTTTGATATCACCCTTACGTTGTGAAAAAGGACGTTAAACTCTCAAGCAAAAACCCACCCACCCTATGAGCTCGTCACCTTTCTGTTTTTATTCTCAGTCATGACATCATAAAACGCGGAACCTAAATACAGCGCTAGCAAAACGGGTTTCTACCAGCGAAAGGGAAGCAACCTCTGTTAGTATGCTAGTGGGAAGGGTGGGGGGTGAGAGTTTAACGTCCTTTTCCACCACATAGGGTGATATCAAAGACGGGGCAACGATGAAAAAGCCAGCACAAATATTGGACCCCAGCCGGGTTTCGAACTCACGACCCTAACACTGGAAATCCAACGCTCTACCATTCGGCCATGTTACTGGGAAAAGCAACCTCTCAGCATAGAGAGAGTTCAAGTCTACGCGTATCCATATCCATAAACTCCATGGACCTCAGCTACTTACTGCAGTGTCCGTAACAGCTCATGTAGAACTGTGCCAGGTAGGTGGTGTACATGCAGATGTTGCCCCATTTACAATAGTAGTTGTACAACTGGAGGTAGGTCCTGTAGCACTGGTACTGACACTGTGACACATTCTGACCTGAAATCACAGACACGCACAATGTACGACTACGAATGTGAACAGCGTTATTCACTGATGTGAACAATAGTATTTGTGCACAATGGTTTTCACGAATAGCCATCTCTCTCTCTCTCTCTCTCTCTCTCTCTCTCTCTCTCTCTCTCTGTGTTTTTTTTTTTTTTTTTGTTGTTGTTTATTATTCATATATTTCTATTTCATATCTTTTTTTTTTGTTGAATTGCATTCTGGTTCTTTTTGTGTAGCCGTTATATATCCTTGAATTGTAGATAGACCTTTCGTTGAAATTTAGCGGACTTCTTGTGAGATAGGCAGCGATGCCTAAATGCACCATCCGAATATATGTTTCATCATCATCATCATCATCATCATCATCATCATCGTCGTCGTCGTCGTCGTCGTCGTCGTCGTCGTCATCGTCATCATCATCATCATCATCATCATCATCTTGCAACATCAAATTGCAGTAAGCAACCGTCAGCCAAAAACATTTGCCCTTACACGAACCATGTTGCCAATGCTGCCGTGTAAGGGTAAAACACAGTAAGTCCATGCCGTCATTTTAGGGGAAAGTGGGTGCTTTCAAGATGAAAGGCGTTGACGTAATGTTCTTTTTCCTCAAATGACGTAAATCGACTTACTGTGTTTTGCCATGACACGGCAGAATTGTCTTCTTTTTTTTTCCTTTTTTTTTTTTTTTTTGCTGACGTTGAACGTTGAAACAGCTACACAAGAAACCTGCAATCCTACGACACAATAATAGTAACAAGTCATTTAAAACCCCACGCAAAGATCTGGCTCTGTGTGTGTGTGTGTGTGTGTGTGTGTGTGTGTGAGTATGCTCTTTCAAGCCTCACAAGCCAGAAAGTGCACTTGAAAAAAGAAAGGTGCGCACATCAAACGAAACCACTTGCATCAGCGAACACAGGTTTACTGTTGACCGATGCGTTTGAATCATGCCACGTCTTAACTACACTGACATCACCGGGGCTTCAGCTGCTTGCGAAGTTCTTACAGAGTCGGCCCACTACAGCATTAGGGAACAAACAATTGTCTTTGCAAGTTTAAATCTGACACCATTGTCATGCTCCATAAAGGATCTCTCTCTCTCTCTCTCTCTCTCTCTCTCTCTCTCTCTCTCGCGCGCGTGTGTGAGGGACGCAGGATAGCCGAGCTGATGAAACGATGGACTGCCAGTGTTTAGGTTGTGAGTTCAAATTCCTGGGGATATGCTAGCTTTCCCTCGTCGGCTCATCTTTGATATCGTTCTTACGATAACCTAACGAGACCACCCTCACCCTCATCCCACCCCACCCCCACCCCCACCACAAGCAAAATCGTGTTTATCGTCGAGACCTTTCTTTTTTTTTGTATCACAAAATATTATTTCCATACACACACATCGAACTGTGACTGTCCTTATTCCTGTGTAACTTTTTTTCCAATCTTTCCTGGAGAATAAACAAAATTAATGTGAACAAAATTTTTTGACAATGCACGATATAAAATAGATAATTTTGTCATGCAATTGGATTTTAATTTATTAAAGAATTCGTTCTTCAACCATGAAAAAAGGCAAAGAGATGGTTCCGTCTTTCATATCATCCATTCACGGTGGAAATGAAGGTTAAACTTTCAAAGAAGAACAAAACCAACCATAAAAAAATATATCGGCTGGGGCACGCTCACTCATTAACCTTCTCCAGACTTACCTGTAGATTCTGGAAGAAATGTCAAAGCAGCGATCAGGCAAACAGCGAAGGCGATGGAACCGTAGTTCATAGTTCTAGCCATCCTGCTAGTTAAGTTTCTTGTCCCAAGACGGCCGGATTGCTCCAGTCTTCAACAACAAAGGCACCCTCGACAGCTTATCGGAGGTCCTGAGTGAGCCGGTCAGCGCGACAGACTGAAGATGTCCCCACACAGCGATGCCAGATAAAGACAAGTTAAAAAGGAAGGTGAGAACCCTCACAGCTGATGAATATGCTACACTTTAAATTCCCCGCTTAGATGTCCAGGGGTCAGGGCTGTTGACAATGAGACGGGTCGTGCGAGGGACGGAGCAAAGAGGGAGAGGGAGCCTGGAGCCAAGGGTTTTCTGTCGCTCGGGCTTTATAATGAGTCATGAAGAACCGATGGAGACAAACACGGAGGGAAGACAGAGGCACCGCCGGTTGACGTGATCGCCATGTCAATTGATGACGAGGTGGAGGGGAGCGTTCCTCCAATACATCCCAGGCATTCCCGTTTGACCCCTCGCTGATCCTCAAGAATAAATTTAGGATTGGATGGAGGTGGGCGGGGGAGGGGGGGGGAGTTTTTAAGGCTTAAAGCCGCGCAAGCCACAAAGACTTAATCGAGGTGGAGGGAAGCGTTCCTCCGATACATCCCAGGCATTCCCGTTTGACCCCTCGCTGATCCTCAAGAATAAATTTAGGATTGGATGGAGGGGGGGGGAGTTTTTAAGGCTTAAAGCCGCGCAAGCAACAAAGACTAATTCGCTGTGGATGGAGGGGGAGGGAGAGGGGGGAAGGATGGGGATGTGACAGATAGGCGGAGGGGGTTGGGGGATACAGCGAAAAAGCATTTACTTTTTCCGTCTAGTTTTTTTCTTTGTTGTTGTTTTCTCTTTTTGTTGTCGCTTTTGTTGTTTGTTCGTTGACCAGTTGTTAGTATGCATGCAAGTTGTTTTTTGTTGTTGTTGTTGTTTTTTATTTCTTGGTCGACTTCTTTGCTTGCTTCCCTTGTTTACCGATCGGCTCTCTTTTACTAATAATACTAAACTCCTAATACTTTCATCTCACGTATGTTGTACGTCAGACGCTGGCCCGAACATCCGCAATGTCTTGTTATTCAGTTTTAAACCTCCTCACTGGCTGTTCAGAAGTGGGTTCCCCTGCACCCACAATTAAGGAGCGAGGAACGTCAGCAATGTGCGTTTTTGTACGCGTTAACCTTCTTCCTAATGACCAAACAGGTCGTGTTTTGAAGATGGCTTTGTCAACATTACAACGTGGCAGATTGTCTAAGCAAACGATGCGTAAGCTGAAGATGGTTGCGAAAGCGACCTTATTGTCCTTGTATCTGTTTGTTTATATTATTTATGGTATTACTAACTGAAAGCCAAATAAATTATGTTATGTTATGTTATGTTATGTTATGTTATGTTATGTTATGTTATGTTATGTTATGTTATGTTGTCTTGTCTTGTCTTGTCTTGTCTTGTCCACACGCATGTGATTAACAAGTTGGAATATCTTTTATGTTTAAAGGACTTGATAGTAAAAGACTTTGGTTAACCGCGAAATAACCTTCGTTGCTTGCGTGGCGTTAAGCCTAAATTAACTTATTGACAAAGTAGCTTAGCTTAGTTTAGCTTAACCTACCTTAGCCTAGCTTAGCTTAGATTTGCTTAATAATATTATTTAGCTTCATTTAGCTTAGCTTAGCCTACCTTAGCCTAGCTTAGCTTCGATTTGCTTAATAATATTATTTAGCTTAGCTTAGCTTAGCTTGGCCTAGCTTAGCTTAACTTAGCTTCTCTCGAGCAGTTCTTTGATGGGCAGCGAAAGCGCAAAAAAAAACACACAAAAAAAACCAATGACAGACAGATATTCACGGCACTTTTTTACCTTTTTGTGTGCATCCGTGTTGACTTAACACCAACACGCGAAGCCGGGCTGAAGTATTTGCATCTTATTACTCCAGGAAATTCTTGTGGGCTTGAAAGACTACCAGCTCCCGTAATTAAAGAGGATCTGGCTCCCAAAGAAAAGTGTAAAGAATGTTTTGCTGCCTTCCAATCCTGCTGGTACCGCGTAATTGCTGGGATGGCCTTAGTTAAATCGACTGTTTGCCGAAGACTTACATATTTAGTTTGAGGCTTGTCAAGCAATTCCGAATTTGAGTAATTTCAACACAAGTCCCGAGAATCAGAGAAAAGGTCTTGTTGGGTTCTGTCAAAAACAAACTGAGGAAAAGTTAAGGACTTCGCGAAGGGATGAGCATGTATGTGTGGCACGATTAACGGTGTTAGACCAAGGGCCGATAGGAAAGGCTAATGTTTCTCTGGTGTGTTCTGGTGTGTGCAGCGCTTAACATCTACGTCTGCTTTGGAAATGTTTAGCCCACAAAATTCGAAAATAAATGCAATTCTAAAATTGCGATACTTAAATTTCTGAGCTGGCCCTTCGCACTGCGTGATTGTTATGTGTTCATGTCCAGTGTCGGAGAGAATGCGTGTGATTCACGTGAGCGTGCGAGCTGGGTTTAGCTTGCGGCGCTTTGAGCCAAAATACTTAGAATAAAGCGCGCATATTAATGCGATTGGTAGTAGAAGTAGTAGTAGTAGTACTGTCATCATCATTGTTCTAACTGTTATTGTTGTTGTTGTTCTTCTTCTTCTTCTTTTTACTACGGCTCCGATGAAGGACCGATTCAACTGTGAAATGTCCGAATACTTTCGAGCTCAGCAAAGTGGACATATGTCCAATCATTTCTGCACCACAGTCTTCGTGATTCAGGACAAAATTTTAATTAATTTGTCCTATACTGTTTATGACGGCCAGGACATAATTATGTCCTACAATAGTCCCCACGGATATGGAACCCTGAAAATGTGTGTAAAAGACATGTTTCTTTCCTTCATGTCTGTTGAACTTAAATCCTTGGCAAGGGATGATGCGTTTAAAATGTAGATGTTGTTGCAAAATTGCTTTGCTGTGACAACTGCTTTTTCATGTAGCTCAGTTTTTTTCTGCGGGTCAGGCTGGAGTATCTTATTATCTTCATAAAATTGTATGTATAGTAGACTACATGTATGTTTGTATGAATGTTTATATGTATGCGTTCATGTGTGTATTCATGTATCATGAGAGTACTACTGTTTCATATGCGTATCACCATCATCATGATCATGATGTTTGTAAGAATGTTTTGAGACTGTGTGCATGTATCGGTTTCGCTGTTGTAAGGCGCCCAGAGCTCCAACAGGAGGAGGTTGGGAGCCAGACAAGTCCTCATTAGTAGTAGTACTAGCAGCGGGTGGGTGGGGGGGTGTTTGGGAGTTTAACGTCCTTTTCCACCACGTAATGGTGATATCAAAGACGGGGAAACGATGAAAAAGCCAGCACAAATATTTGGCCCCAGCCGGGATTCGAACTCGTGACCCGAGCATTGGAAGTCCAGCGCTCTACCATTCGGCCACCCCGGCTCCGTAGTAGTAGTAGTAGCAGTATAGTAACAGGCTTACTTGCCTTGATAAATGTCTTTCAGTAAGGTTGTTAGCTAGTTAATTTCTAGAGACAAGACAAGTCAATTTATAACCAGGCCTTCCCAAGGCTCTGTTGCTGACCTATCCAAATTTTTTTTTTCGATTTTGTTTAATAAACATAATTCTGCAATTTTGATAGTAGTATGTTTCTTTATGATAGTTGATGTATGTCAGAAAGGTGTAATGACAGGCAGATTACACCCGATTTCTCAACTCCACTCCTTTAACACACACACACACACACACACACACACACACACACACACACACACACACACACACACACACACACACACACACAAACACACACACACACACACACACACACACACACACACACACACACACACACACAGAGTATCATCAATTTCAAATTTATTTCTTTAAAAAATAATGCAGCATTTCTAACACATGCTTCAAAGTATAGGCACAAATGAAAGGAAATGGTTATCTGAACACGGATCGAAACAGACCAAAGAGAAAACTTCCCATTTGATCTTTCCTCATGGTTTTATTTCATAAAGAAAAAGAATCAACTTGCGACAGGCGATGGCGCATCAGACCGCGAGTAACTGTGATGTTTTTACACGTACAGTGTCAACGCTGTAGGACTTTTTTCAGATTACTGAACGTTCTCCCCCCCCCCCCCTCCCCAAAAAAAAAAAAAGAAAAAAAAAAAAAGAAAAGACATAGATTCAGTCCCCACCTTTAAAACTGCAATCAAAACGAGCTTGTTCTCAGCACAGCAGCAATGATGTCGGAGGGATTGCCACAACTCTGACATTATTTTCGTGTCATTTTCATTTTATTTTATTTCATTGTCCTTAACTTTGTAAGCGCTTAGAGCTCGATGTTATACGCGCTATGGGAACATCCATTATTACTATGATTATGAGCACATCTTAATCCCACAGTAGAATTGAAACTATTTTCACGACAATATCTACGTCACCCGTCCAGAAATGATAAACAGCATGACTTTCAAAGGTTCTGTTGGATCCAGGATACGTAGTTGGGAACTTCGGTGTAGATGCCCGGATATTGCGCACGCGCACACGAGATCCCGGAAGACACGAGCCCATACAGGACATACCGTCCGTTGTCCAGGCAAACCAAGGGACCACCAGAATCCCCCTGTACAAAAGACACAAGACACACGGTCGGTGAACAAACTACATAAATAAACACTGCCAGCAGTGGAATATAGACGGACAAGCTGGGACTTTGGAATACTAAACAGTTGAAGGTATTCGTGCTGTGCAAATCCGGGGTCTTTTCAAATCAGCCATTTCTTCTTTTCTAACAGTCAGAGGCACAGAGGATCTACAGTTCAATTGTGAGAAGTAAGTCATTGACCTCGCGGTGGCCTTGACGTCACTATGTTACGAATCTTCTGACGTCGGTCTCATATGTTCAACATTTTGACGATAAAGGTAACACGTTTGCCGAAATAACATGCATGAAGGGAGGGTTTTTTGGGGTTTTGTTTTGTTTTGTTTTTTTTAAATAATTCTCTATTTCGTCTTCTTTTTTTCTCGTCTTTTTTTGTTGTTGTCTTTTTTCTCTTTTTTATGTTGTGTGTTAGTGTGAGAGGCTGTACATTAAATAACCTGACAACACACTTTATACTTATGTTGTTATTGTTGTACTGCAGTGAAACACATGGCGATAAATTATTATTATTGTTATTATTATTATTATTATTGGCAAACTGGACAATTTTGCCTGCCGAAAATTGAATTGAAATTACTTTTCAACCCTCAATAGGCATGACAATGGCAAATATGGGGATAATTTTTGGAAGCGGTCTTTTGTTTCGATACTGGGTTTTAATGCGCTGTGTTGCAGAAAAGGACAAACATTGACCAAAGGGGGTCTAACAAAAGAATGGGTATTGTTGGTGACGCAGTGGACGCATGTAAACGTTGCTCATTTTTTTTTTTTTTCAGAAACGCGTACCTTTACGATTTATATTTTTTTCTTTATTTCCTTTTTTTGTTTTGTTTGTTTGTTTGGGGCTTTTTCTGTGTTCGTTTTGTTTTTTATTTTCGTTTTTTATGTTTGTTTTATATGTTTGTTGTTGCTTTTACAAGGGTTGTTTTCTAGGGCCGACCGTCGGAGGGTTCTCTCCGGGTACTCCGCCTTCCTCCTCCTCTGCTTTGGATACGTTCAGTCCACAAAATTCAAAACTAAATGCACTTCTAACAATTCCGAAACTAAAATTGCTGAGATGACCCTTCGCACCATGTGATTGTAATGCGTTAATGTCTAGTGTGTGAGAGAATGCGTGTGATTCACTTGAGCGTGTGTGTTGCGTTTAGCTGGTGGCGCTTGGAGCCAAATAATTTATATGGGACAAAGCGCCAGCATTAATGACCTTAACAATATCATTATTATTTGTATTGCTGTTGTTTTGTATGGTTGTTTTTTGTTTGTTTCGTTTATTGGTAGAGTATCCGGTTACCACATCCTATCTAGGTCAGATGGGCCGAACCTCTGCAAAGGATTACGTAATCTCAAGCAAATGCAGCAGAAAAACTAGTGCCAAAGATCACTTTGACCAGAAGCCTGTTAAAATGTCGTCTTTGTCAAAACGAGTTTTTCTACACACACAAAAACTTTTTTTCCGAGTGAAAACATGATTATAAAGATTTATTTCTCGTGTTGCACGCTTACCTGGCAGCTATCGCGGCCCCCACTGACGATGTCCCCGGCGCAGAAACGTTCGGATCCAAACTGAGAGTTGTAACGCGAGGAGCAGTCGGTGTCACTCACTATGGGGACAGTCACCCTCTGTAGGCTGTCAGTTACACACACAGCATTATTATTATTATTATTATTATTATTTCCTCAGCCGCGTGCTGGTCTTTGTTGCTTGCGCGGCGTGAGGCCACAAATAACTAACTCCAGTAATTTCCTGTTTCACAATATAGTCAGTTTCACAAGTGTATGTCTGTTCATCGTTGTATAATGTGCGTGAGTGTGAGTGAGTGATTGGCGCACTGGGTTTTATTTAAAGAAAACGCCCTACAAATATCATCATCATCATCATCAATCTTATTATTATTATTATTATTCAGAAAAAAATATATTGGTTGGTAGGTAGGTTTTATTTCTAATACATGTACCTTTTCAAGATGTGTTGTGCCTTTTTAAATCAAAATGTTATAACCATCCACATAACTGTGTATGTTTGTAAGTCTCAAAGTATGAATGTTTGTTCTTATGATACATGTCAGATATCCCCCCCCCAAAAAAAAAAAAAAAAAAAAAAAAACCGAATAATTTTTTAGAAATGTTGTTATAACTTGGGAAGTGACTATACAAGAAAATTAACAACCCTTTTTGCGGCAGCTGCACGGTTTTCTTTCAATTTCTTCTAACCTTGGCGAAAATAATGAATAGGGTCAAAGCAACGAGATGGGATCACTATATACAGAAAGCAGAATCAGACTTCTTGAAGTGGGGTGTAGGTGGGTGGAGAGTGGGTGGGGGGGGGGGGGAGCAGGTCGGTAGGAAAGGGGAAGGTATCAAAGCAAAGAACGATAATTTACAAACTATTTCACACTCACGGACTGTGACGCCCCATCCGCTGACCTGACATACGTCAAACCTGCTGACGTCATCAGCAAAAGATGGCAGACACACAGCTCCAATGGCTGGGTTGGACAGGTCCAGAGGTTGCGACAAGGTCAAGATGGCGATGTCGTTAACTGTTTGACAAGGAGACGAACAATTACCGGAGCACAATGCACATTATACGTGAGACTACTGTTTCTTTGTGACCATACAACCAGAACCTGCATCCCTCGAAATTAAGGGGAGCCGGGGTGGCCGAATGGTAGAGCGCTGGACTTCTAATGCTCGGGTCGTGAGTTCGTATCCCGGCTGGGGCCATATATTTGTGCTGGCTTTTTCATCGTTGCCCCGTCTTTGATATCACCCGTATGTGGTGGAAAAGGACGTTAAACCCCCAAACACCCAACCGCCTTGAAATTAAAGTAGGATCCACATGAATAATGACGTATATATGACTCGGATAAGCTCAGAATTTTTTACCCCCACATGAATAAGTCCAATATGAAAGCGCGACTCTAATAGAGACATATGTTACTCTAACAAATAAAGACGTCGACTCCACATGAATAAGGACGTATATCTGACTGGGATAAGCTCAGAATTTTTTTTACCCCAAGTCAGGTTTTGTCGTTGCTGAATTTTTTAAAGGGCTCATTCTATCTTTGATGAGCCAGCTATTGTTTTGAAACAGATTTTTTTTTCTTGTGAGTACTGTCTTATGTCTGGGTTATTCACGGTAATGCCTGTTCTGCTAGAACGTCAACAGTATCCCAACAATCGACTTCATTCAGGATTTCAGCCGAGTGCTTTCCTGTTGTTGTTGTTGTTCTTGTTATTGTTGTAGCCGTTGTTATTTGGAGGATTTGTTGTCGTTGTTGTTGCTTTTGTTCGGAGAATATGTTGCTGTCTTGTTGTTGTTATTATTGTAGCCGTTGTTATTTGGCGGATTTGTTGTCGTTGTTCTTGTTGCTTTTGTTTGGAGAGTATGTTGCTGTCTTGTTTTTCTTGTTGATGTTGATGATGTTGTTGATGTTGTTGTTGTTGTAGCCGTTGCTATTTGGAGGATTTGTTGCCGTTGTTGTTGCTTTTGTTTGGAGGATATGCTGCTGTCTTGTTGTTGTTGTAGCCGTTGTAATTTGGGGGATTTGTTACCGTCGTTGTTGCTTTTGTTTGGGGGATATATGTTGCTGTCTTCTTGTTGTCGTCATCGTCGTCGTCGTTGTTGTCGTCGTCGTTGTTGTTGTTGTCGTCGACTGACATTTCCCCTTTGGGCATTTCCAGTGCGAAACTGTCGACTGCTTACCAAGAGAGGATGACACGTAGTTGGGATGTACCGTCACGCTGGCCACGGCGTAAGACTGAGAGAGCGCTACACGGAGATTCGTGGACCCAACACCGACACTGTAGGTTGCGCTCCTGCAATAATATCGGTCGATTGAACTTACAATCCTCGGGTCGTGAGTTCGAATCCAGGGTGGAGCCAAATATTTGTGCTGGCCTTTTTCTCGTTGCCCCGTCTTTGATATCACCCTCAAAACATTGAAGAAACAACTTTCTTTCAGTTATAGTGCCCCCCCCCCCCCGCCCCAACCCACGCGTTTGGAACTCCTCGCCATCTTCTCTGAGAAACATCCCTTCCCTCCTACAGTTTAAACAAGAACTCAAAACACATCTTTTCAAACTACCCTTTAATCTTTAAACTCCACCGCCTGTATTGATGTGTATAAATGTGTGCGTGTAAACGTTGTGTGTGTGCGTGAGCGAAAAGCGCATTGAGTGCTTTCCTAAGCTGCACTCCGCGCTCTACAAGTGTAATATCTTATTATTATTATTATTATTATTATTACCCGTATGTGGTGAGCGTTGGGCTATCAATGTTCGGGTCGTGAGTTCGAATCCCGGCTGGGGCCAAATATTGTGCTGGCCTTTTTCTCGTTGCCCCGTCTTTGATATTACCCTTCCGTGGTGGAAAAGGACGTTAAACTCCCAAACACCCACCCACCCACCCCGTACGTGGTGGAAAAGGACGTTAAACTCCTAAAACACCCACCCACCCTCACTATTGGTGCAATACTACATACCCCGCGATGCAGTGCGCTGCTGTGAGCACGTGCAACGCGTCAATGATGACGCCACCACAGAAGGCGCTGTCACTGCGCTGGACCGCTGCCTGCCAGGGAAACTCGTTGGGAGCGGCGGGGAATCCACCGACAATGCGACTCTCCAGCCTCGGGCTTACACCGCTCACTCCACACCCTGCGCGACGCAACCATTCATCAATAATAATAATAATAATCTGGACTGTTAGAAAATAAACTGAAATCCCACAGCATTACAACAGCAGACTAAAACATGAGTTTGAGGCGACAAGGAGAAACAGTCGAACTACTTCTACTGTGAAATCTGAAAAGTACGTCAGATGCAGTTGTATTTTAAAAGAAAGGTATGTCGTAAAAAAAAAATTAAAAATCGCTTTGATATAGGCACTTTATCCCAAATATTTGGAGCAATGCGCCGCGAGCCAAACCCAAACGAGCACGTTCGCGCGAATCACACGCATTCTCTCACACACTGGATATGAACACGTGACAATCACTCGTTGCAGAAGGGCCAGCTGAGCAATTTAAGAATCGGAATTTTAGAATTGCATTTTTTAAAAATTACTTTTGTCGGCTGAATATTTCCAAATTTTAGGGAGGCCAGTCTCAAACCTAAGGCAACTCTCAGATTGAGGCTATTTACACTTGCCAATTTTACTGGGTTCAATTGAACCCGGGTTGGACTCGGGGTGGTCCGTTTACATTTAACCAGCCCAGGGTTAAAAGCGACCCGGGTTCAACCGTGCTACGGGTCAGGGTGGAACACGTGTTCAGGGCCAACTCCGTCTCATTTCAGGTCGAAACATGCAGCTGATGTCATGACATGATATAATAATAATAATAATAGGGCGCCTATCCCCGGGGAACGAGCTCTAGACGCTTTACAATCTAAAACCGAAGTAAAAAAAAAAAAAAAAAAAAAACACATTCACTCAATGTACACTACGTAAGAACAACAAAAAAAACTAAAAGAGCACACACACACACACACACACACACACACACACACACACACACACACACACACGCACGCACGCACGCACACACAGACAAACACCACACACACACACACACACACACACAAACACAACACACACACACACACACACACACACGCACGCACGCACGCACACGCACACACACACACACACACACACACACACACACACACACTCACACACACACACACACACACACACACACACACACACACACACACACACACACACACACACACACACACACAAACAACACAACCGAGTAGATATGATGCTTTCGTCGTTGTGGGGGTTAGACTTGCACTTGCAGAGAATGTATTGTAGAGGCTATATAGACCCGAGTACTACCGGAGCCGAGGTAAACTCGGGTTGAATCCGGGTTGTAGTGTAAACAGCCTGTAAATCACTAGGCCGACCACACTCACCTGCTGGCCGAATCATCAATGCTCAGCAGGTATATTTCTTAGCACTTTACCTGAATTAACCGTAAGAGGAGGGGGTGTTGTTGTCGTCGTCGTCGTTGTTGTTGTAGTGGTCGGTGTCGTGGTAGTTGGCGGAGGTGTGGGTCTCGTTGTCTGCTGCTGTTGTTGCTGCAGCTGGTTGAGATATTGCTGCCATGTTTGATACTGCTGCCAATACTGATTCAGCTGCTGCTGGGTAGGACGGTAATATTGCCAGGACGATGACCAGCTCGAGTGATGACGTCGATCCAAACCGTCATCAGTGTCGAGGTCTGTGCCTGAATCCTCGTCTGTTATGAAAATACAAATTTTTATGAATGGTCTGAATCTGTATAACATATTGTAATTTCTGCATTTGCATAACAAATTGTAATTTTATTCATTTTGTTGAAATCAAAGACGAATACATTTGTTCATTATAATGGGATCATACGCATAATTATTGCAGTAGGTGGGGTTTTCTAGTGTGTTGTTTTTGTTGTTTCCTTGTTTGGTGTATAGATGGTGGCTGCTTTTGGGTGTTGTTGTTGTTGTTGTTGTTTTTGGCTCCCTTGTGTAACAATGGGAGTCTATGTTGTAACCCTCCGTCGTCTGTCTGTGTGTGTGTGTGTGTGTGTGTGTGTGTGTGTGTGTGTGTGTGTGTGTGTGTGTGTGTCTGTCTGTGGGTGTGTCCGCAGTAAACCTTAACATTGGCATTTTCTCAGAATCTACAAAGAGCAGAGTCACCAAACTTGGCATACCGATAGGCAGCCATAAGACCTTTCAAAATATATAATTTTGAATGACCTTGACTCAAGGTCAAGGTCACTAAAGCTGTCTGTTTGAAAATTTTACATAGGCATTTTCTTGGAGTCTACAAATGCCAGAGGTTTTGAACTTTGCATGATGATAGACATTGATAAGAACTTTACAGATATACATGTATTCAATGGCCTTGTGTGAAGGTCAAGGTCAGACAAGTTATTTTCCGCATTTCCGTAGAAAACCTTAACATTGGCATTTTCTCAGAATCTACAAACAGCACAGGCACCAAACTTGGCATGCTGATAGACAGCCATAAGGCCTTTCAAAATATATCATTCTGAGTGACCTTGACTCAAGGTCAAGGTCACTAAAGCTGTTTGTTTTAAAATTTTGCATTGGCATTTTCTTGGAATCTACAAAAACCGGAGGTTTTAAACTTTGCATGATGATAGACATTGATAACAACTTTACAGAGGTACATGTATTCAGTGGCCTTGTGTCAAGGTCAATGCTGATAGACAGCCGTAAGACCTTTCAAAATATAACATGTTGAATGACCTTGACTCAAGGTCAAGGCCACTAAAGCTGTCTGTTTTAAAATTTTGCATTGGCATTTTCTTGGAATCTACAAAAACCAGAGGTTTTAAACTTTATATGGTGATAGACATTGATAAGAACTTAACAGATATACATGTATTCAATAGCCTTGTGTCAAGGTCAAGGCCGTACAAGCTATTTTTGTGAAACCGTAACATTGGCATTTTCTCAGAAACAACAAACAGCAGAGGCGCCAAACTTGCCATGCTAATAGACATTGATAAGAACTATATACCCATACCACTTTAAATGACCTTGACTTTGAGTCAAGGTCATTAAAGCTGTCTGTTGTCAATTTCAATATTACCGTCTTTGGAGAAACTACAAATACTAGAGGCATCCAACTTGGTGTAATGATAGACGTCTTATTTGAATGACCTTGGCCCAAGGTCAAGGCCATATAGTCAGTTTGGGGGAAAAGTGTAATATTGCCAGGAACTAAGAACACCAGAGACACCTTACTTGGCTTGATGATAGATAGTGGTAAGATTTTTTACTCTTGAATGACCTTGACCCATGTCACAAGGGAGCCATGGAGGCTTTTGCCTCTCTAGTTCCTTTTTTGTTTGTTTTTGTGGTGGTAGTGGTGTTTTTGTTGTTCTGTTGTTCTAGTTGTTGTTTTTGTTTCTTTGAGTTTTTAAGATATATACTATAGTATAGTGCTCATCTACCTTCGAATGGTAAAATGGATTAACCACATCTCAATTTGCACGTAGCACGTAAACCCTTTTACAAAATAACAGTAGACATCCTAGACAAAAAAAAAAAAAAGTAGGAAAGAGAATCTGAGATATGTTTACTGCAAACTGGAGGAACTTGCCACTTCCCTGGAATTTCAGCGTAGGTGACATGGAGTAAACAAACCCTCTGCTCTGGAATTTTTCGGGTGGCAAAGGAGAGAGAGAGAGAGAGAGGTTCAAACATGGAGAAATAAACACGGCAAACCAATTAGCGGTTTACCTACCTGTAGCGTACATCGGACTTGTTTGCATGTGTCAGCTGATTTAGCCTTGACCTTTGACCTCTGGCCAGTGTGGTAAAACTTTCCAAGGTAAGACTATATCCAGATACACCATAGCAGTTTTCTTTTTTTCTTTATCATTGTTTATGTTGGGGTTTTTTGGGGGGGTTTGTTGTTGTTGTTTTTAAAATTGTTGTTGTTGATGTTGTTTTTTTGTTTTTGTTTGTTTTTTTGTTTTTGTTGTTGTTGTTGTTTTGGTTTTTTGTTTGTTTGGTTGGTTTTTGTTGTTGTTGTTTTTGTTTTTTGTTTTTTTTTTTGGGGGGGGGTGTGTGAAAAAGAGGGGGGAGGGTGCGATCGGGTGTTAGTAAGTTAAGGTGGGGGAGGGGGGTGTCTCTTGTCATTTTTAAACAGTAGGAAAGGATGAATTAAACACTTGAATAACAAAGAACATCGTACGTGCAATGTGGCCTTAGCTCAGTGCTATTTCTCTCGGAAAAGGGCGGTTTCAATTTCCAGTGTGAAGGGGGAGTGACCATAGTGCATAAGTCTCTTTATGAGGTATGATGACTGTCTTTACCATCCTGCCAAGCACCACAAGTTAAAGTACTACAACCATACAAATACAAAAACTGCAAGAAGTGAAATCAGTACAGTTCTTACCGAAGTCAGCAGACGCAGCATACAGAAGCTGGACCAGCAAAAGGCAACCGAGAAGTTGATGACGAAGTTTCATGCCTGTTGGTTGGACAGTGACGATGCTTTCTGCTGCTGATCGTGTAGATGCGTCGCTTGGAGAACGCTTCTTTCTTCTAGTGTTAAAGTTAAGGTGGCGGTCGTGGGAATGGTGATGTGAACAATCACGACGACCGACAGAGTGACTGACTGTGGAAGGGGCCCTATGACAAACTTTGATATCTGTCCTACAACATGTAGTTTGGACTCCTCCCCCCCCCCCTTTCCATCTCCCCCACTACCCCCCCCCCCCTTTTTTTTTTTTTTTTTTTTTCTCTTGGCGTTACATGATTCAAGGGCCGACTTGGACAACACAACCCCAAGACGCCAACAAAACACTAATTGGGAGCGGCAAACGCCAAGTGTCCAATCAGACAGTGAGAAGAGATGATGTGGCTGAAATGCGGCTATTTGAGCAGCACGAGATGACACATGCGCAGTGACATTTGCGTGCTTGTTCTGGCTTCTACTTTCCTGGTGTCCTGGTGCTCCTTTTGGTGCAAAGAGAAGAGCAGGGTCTGGCTGGACCTGTTGCAAAGAATAATAATCAGCGAGCACAAGGCAATGGTCGGTTTCGGAGGCTGATTACCCACGTGTCGGGCCTAAGGGGGGAACGGGGGAGGGGTTGAACTGACACCTATAGGTGCGTCGGGTCTCAGTTTAAGGTGTTCGTATCTGGCTCATTCCAATGTATCCATTTGTTTTGGGTTTTATCACTGGTACTTGTTCTTGGTTTTTAATTGTCTCTGTCTATCCTTTGTCATTTCTGTTCAGTCGTGTTGTTCTTTGTGTGTGTGTGTGTGTGTGTGTGTGTGTGTGTGTGTGTGTGTGTGTGTGTGTGTGTGTGTGTGTGTGTGTGTGTGTGCTCTTTTACTTTTTTTAGTTGTTTTTACGTAGTGTACACTGAGTGAATTTTTTTTTTTTTTAAACTTCGGTTTTAGAATGTAAGGCGCCCTATTATTATTATTATTATTCGTTAGAAGTTCTTGTCGGAAAACTGCCGCTTACGAAGCTGTAAGGCGTTTTGCCAAATGAATAGATATTCCTTTTGAGCATTGCGACCATTTTTGTGACTTTGCGGCTTGTAATAGTAGAGAATTGTGATTTTCTTTGGCCTAAAGCGTCCATACCAGTACTACACACCGATAAAGTCGCTAAAAATAAGCCGCCAATCAGCGCTACGCCTCCGACCGCCCCCCGACTCTCGAAGTTCTCGACCCTCGGTTAAGCCTGCTCTTAACTGGGCACAGCGCGCGGCACGCAAACACATGTGCACATCACAGTCGTTGCGCTCGGTGTGTCTGCTAACTACAAAACTGAACACAGCAGTGCTCGGTGACAAACCGATTGAAGATGCACTGTCCGCCATGCACGGTTTGCACGCCGAGTGACGTAGTACAGCCAGTCAGAATCTGTTGTGGAAACCACAGTCACAGTTGTGGCTATTTGAAATCCAAGTTGCTGTGATGACGCCACAGCGGGAGTAACCCCCCAAATCACAACTGTGTCACAACTGTGGACAGCACTGCGACGCTCCGCAGTGCCCAGTGAAGAGCCGGCTTAACGTTGTTGTAACCTGTGTTAAAACCTCTGTTGATGTAACACCGCTGAGATGGAAACCTGCCGCTTTCGAAGCTCGAAGTCTGTTGCGAAATAGAGGGCTTTAGGCTGTCTGTCATTGCGTTCTGTTAACACTTACCTCCCTCACAAATACTTCGCTGCTCAAGCTTGCTTTGGCCGTCGCGCTATGAACGGAGACTACTTAAGTTCCGGAATTTAGAATTGCATTTGTTTTAAATTTTGTGGGCTGAACATGTCCAAAGCAGAGGGGGAATGAAGCCGGAGTACCCGCGACGATCGGCCCGAATGAACGGTGCCACCTACGAGAGACAAATATGCTGTGCCCTAAGCGGGACTCGAACCTGACCCACCACATTGGTGACGAAATCTTAACCACTATACCACCGACCGGTCCTATATATTGTAAAGAAATTCTGTGAGTCATTTTTTATCGAGAGCCTATGTGCTGTATCAAACGTAGGCCTTACTATCACGCGCCTGTGACTGACAAGCCGGGTCGCTACCCGAGACAGAGGTTTCACGAGCACCCCTACTCGCGCTATAGAATTCTATTGTTGTAAAGCGGTGACGCGCGAACAGGTGAACTTGTATTCGGGTGAGCTCGTTCACTAGACGAAAAATTTTGTATCATTTCTGAGACGATTGACGAAGCGAGAGGTCGACCGTTTATCCGACTCCGGCACTGTCGAGGGCCGTCCGATGTCAGATATCGAGGCCTGTGTTGTTGTTGCAGCTATAACTGCTGTGGAGCTGTTGCTGCTGTTGTAGCTGTTGTAGTCATCCCGGACCGAGAACCGAGGTAACTATAGTTAAATATCGCGATCGGAAATTATCGTATATCGAATATCGACCCGAATAGCCAGTCAGTTGGTAGATTAGGTTTTTAGTTCGTCGTTCGAATTGCGATGTTTCAGATGACGTGCGGTATGGTGTGGTGTAACGGGTAGTGGGCAGTTGCGATGGGTGTCCCCTCTAAACCGTGGCCCGGTGAGCAGATACCGTCCCCTCGCCCCTGAGTCTACCTGCCTAGTCTAAGGAGGTTGTGATCTCCCAAGAGCACCGTAGTGATCGGCCAAGATCGATTCCTGGTGTTTTGTGACGTTGTGCTGTGGAGTTGCAGTAACGGATCGTCTCTCAGACTTCACCTCTCACCGAGGGGTTTGTCATCATTTCAGTATGATCAAATGATCAGTCGTCTCCATGTCAGTTTACATATACTGTAACCGTATCATGTGTCATGTCAGTCTTGTTCATATGTTTTTACATTGATTATTTGTCTGATTGTCTACTTGTCTCTGTTTCAATCTGATTGTGTGCTTGTTTCTGTTTCAATGTAATAAATACTGCCATGGGACTAAAGTTCGAAAGGGTTTGTTGTGGGAGTCAGATATAGCATTACTATACTTTCTGACTGTCTAACTTTAGCCAGACAGAAATATAAAACCCGTTTCGTTACATATATACGGCCCTGCTTCGTTTATACGGTGTTGTTCAGTCGCAAAATACAGATTTGTGTCCCTTTAACTTTTCTTCAAAATAACGCCTGCAATGCTGTCTAAAAGGATGAGTGAGTGAGTTTTTGAGGTTTAACGCCGCGCAAGCTACAAAGACTAATTCGCGGCTAAGTGTGTCTGCACTACGTGAGGAAAAAAAAAAAACAAAAAAAACACGTTGGACAGCTGATGCAAACTGGTCTACGAGACGGTATAAACCTAGGACATGCAGGAGACGCTGCACCTTCATGCTAATTTATCGAACTTCCGATTACAAAAAAGGCGTAGAAAATAAATAGCAGTTATAACTAGGTAAAACAAAGATAAATACTGAGCGCATATACAGCAAATGCAATGCTGTCTGAAAACTCTAGTTACGTCCTAACCTAATCCTCAGAAACGAGCCTCAGCGACAACGTGTCTTTCGTTGAAAGGAGGGACATGAAATGACCTGCAGATGTTTTTTTCAGCGACCACTGTGTACACAGGGGCAGGGGAGGACGGGGAGGGGGGGGGGGGGGGATGAATGTAAGACTGTCATCTTCAGTTGTTTCTGAACGTTCTGCGTTTGTATAGCGTGCGCCTGAAGATGTTGCTGGTTGCTTTAAGGGAGAAAGCCGAGGACATGAAGTCTTTGTTGGAAAGGTACTCGTACTTCGAGTGCTGAATCGCGCACTGCACGCATGCACACACGGACGCACGCACACATAGTCTCGCACACACACACACACACACACACACACACACACACACACACACACACACACACACACACACACACACACAAATTTTATCCTATGCGTTCCTAATTTTTCTATCTTTTCCATTATTATTATCTTCTCCCATATTTTTGGCTCAAAGAGCAGCAAACTGAAACAACACGCACGGTCACGTGAACCACACGCACTCTTTCACACATCGGACGACATCAGCACATCACAATCACGCGTGGTGAAGGGTCAGCTCAGCAAGTTAAATGTAGGAATTTAGATTTGTATTTATTTTAAAGTTTTGTCTGATAAGCATTTCCGAAGCAGAGGAAGGTGAAAGCCGGAGTACCCGGAGAGAATCCTCGACCGTCGACCCGAATAGGAGATGCCACGTACTTCAGTAAAATTCAATGCCCCAGTTGGCCCAAGTGGGACTCGAACTCCAATCTCTCGCACTGGCGGCAAGAAGTCGTTACCTCTGCGCCACCGACCGCCCCCGACTCCCGAAGTTCTCGACTCTCGCTGAGACGGTCTGTCATTGCGTTCTGTTAACACTTACCTCCCTCACAAATACTTCGCTGCTCAAGCTTGCTTTGGCCGTCTCGCTCTGAACGGTGGCTCGAGGCAGACGATAAGTAAATATGGATGAAGGGGGGAACAGAAAGAGGCGACTGTGGACAGTAGGACTTGCCAAATCCCTGTACACCTCTTGGGGGTCAGCACCTGTCTTCGCTAATTGTCCCGTCGAGACGGCGAGGAGACCGCTTTGCAAATTTGCAGCGGGTGATACAACTGATGGAACTCCGCAATAAAAGGTCAGCGTTGCTGCAAACAAGGAAGCAGCGACTAATGCAAGCCATCGGAGTCCCCCCCCCCTCCTCCCCCCCCCCCCAACACACACACACACACTTCCCCCAATCCCGCTTTTTGTAAAGCCTCTGTGTTTTCAAAACTGCCGCTTTCGAAGCTCTGAACCCGTATGTAAAACTCGAGGATAATTTAACCCACGGCTACGGGCCTAACCCAGACTAGGACAAAAGAAACCCCAAAACAAAATTAAATAAAGAAGGAAGCGAAGAAAGACAGACAAAAATCCTTCTATATAACGTATAATCCTTCCATAGGCACCTTGCTGGAATGGACCTGCTTCCTGATTTAACAAAACAAAAAACAACAGAACATTTATCCCTACAGCTAGTTTAGTTCGAGGTTAGACTCTAACCCGGGGCTAAACTCCCTAACCCCGACTTTTACATGCGGGCCCTGATGTTGTTTGCCAGATAGAAGGATGTTTCATCCGACCCTCGCGAGATTTCCCGTGACTTTGTGGGTTCTGAGAGTAGAGAAATACTACTCTCTTGGAGCCTACGGTCCGTTCTTGAACAGACCGGGACTCGACAAATCTTCTAAAAATAGACGTAAATCAGCTCCGTCTAGCTGGTCCTCAGTCCGCAACCAGATAACGTCGTCTGCTCAGTACGCGGTACACTTCTACACGATGTTGTATGCTTGCCATTTGTATTGAGACTTTAAGACCGACAATCTTTTACCCCCCCCCCCCCACACACACACACACACACACACCACCCCCATCCCTTTTAAATTTTGATTTTGTTTAACTTACTTCGTATGTCAGCCAGGCTCACTGAGCCAATAGAGCGCAGTACTATCAATGCTTGTGTTGTGAGTTGAATCCCCGGATGGTTTTTTTTTTCCTTGTTCTAAATGCATGACATTACGTCACCACCTTAACCTCCACCACAATTTTTTCTTGATGGGGGGGGGGGAGAGGGGGGGAAGAGGGGTGTTTTGGGGTGGGTGTTTGGGGGTTTAACGTCCTTTTCCACCACATACGGGAAAGGGGGGGGGGCGAGGGTGTCTGTACAATTGATATATACATGGTATATAAATAAGTTACATATAATAAGTTGCATATTGCGGTTGAGCAAAATGAGTCGGACGTAGTTTTCCAAGTCATTTATAATTCAACAAGAGAAAACAAGGATGCAAATTTCATATATGAAACGGTTAATTATAGGCAAAAGTAAAAATCTACTCAAATCGGCGTCGGGAGCTAGTTTAAGAAAAAGAATTTAGCTGTACCCATTCAAAATGTTTTTTTTTTAAAAATTGATGAGAACGGTTTTGTTTTGTTTTGTTTGTATTGCGAATATCGAGATTCAAAAGTTCAGACACAACCATACTTTTGGGTTGGTTTTGTTTTTTGTGGTTTTGTTTTTGTTTTTGTTTTGTTGGATTTTTTTTACAGTACACACTTTGCACTGTTTCGGATATCATTACCAGTTATGTCACCAATTAACCAAAACAGCAAATAGAATGTTCTACTCAAACCATTTCAAGCCAATACATGGCATCCATTTCCTCGCAGTTGAATCCAGTTAAGCATCCATCTGGGTAATCCTTGTTATCTAATCTAGCTGCTCCCTACAGTGAGTGTTTTTTGTTATTTTGGTGGAAGTTGACAGAACCAGAAGAAGAACGCCTGGTCCTCGTCCTCTGAAGTTCTCCTGCCCGTCCTGACCCAAACCCTTCCACAGCGGCCGTGTTGGGGTCTCTGGGAGCAGAAAGCGTGAAGACAGGGAGGTGGCCGGCCAGGCGGGCTTCCTACAAGCGACGCTGCATCTGAATGGCCGCTTGTGACAAGACAGGGTCTTGTAGTTTGAACGGTCCACGCACCACGGTCACTCCGACCTCCTGGTTGCTTCTTATACCGGTGGGCGCAGAATTGGGGAGGGGAAGGAGGCCTGGGGGTGACAAGGAGTCCTTGGCATCGCTGGAATCAGGGAACGACTTGTGCACGTCTCTGGAATTAGGGAACGTTTTGTACGCTTCCCTGGAATCAGGGAACGACTTGTGCACGTCTCTGGAATGAGGGAACGACTCGTACACGTCTCCTTTGGAATCTGGGAACGACTTGTACACGTCTCTGGAATCAGAGAACGACTTGTGCAAGTCTCTAGAATCAGGGAACGACTTGTACACGTCTCTGGAATCAGGGAACGACTTGTACACGTCTCTGGAATCTGGAAACGACTTGTACACGTCTCTGGAATCTGGAAACGACTTGTACACGTCTCTGGAATCAGGGGACGACTTGTGCACGTCTCTGGAATCAGGGAACGACTTGTACACGTCTCTGGAATCAGGGGACGACTTGTACACGTGTCTGGAATCAGGGAACGACTTGTGCACGTCTCTGGGATCTGGGAACGACTTGTGCACGTCCCTGGAATCAGGGAACGACTTGTACACGTCTCTGGAATCAGGGGTCGACTTGTACACGTCTCTGAAATCAGGGAACGACTTGTGCACGTCTCTGGAATCAGGGAACGACTTGTACACGTCTCTGGAATCAGGGATCGACTTGTACACGTCTCTGGAATCAGGGAACGACTTGTGTACGTCTCTGGAATCAGGGAACGACTTGTGCACGTCTCTGGAATCAGGGGACGACTTGTGCACGTCTCTGGGGTCAGGGAACGACTTGTGCACGTCTCTGGAGTAGGTGTACTTGTATTGTGTAGGAAAAGAGAGGTAACGGTTGTCTTTGTGGACGCTGGGTGGGATACTGCCTTGACCGGTCTGTCGAGATCCGGATTTATAACCATCACGTGGTCTGTATCCGTCCGGACGATATTCATATTCATCCGGACGAGATCGGCCATAGTCACGCCCGTAATCCTTACCCTGATGCCCGGTCTGTGTGTTGGTAGAATCATAATTAGTGCCAGGCTGACTCCGTCCAAACCGTGAGTAATCGTCAGTCTTCTTTGCAGCGTCATACTGCCCAGCACTATTCTGCAACAGACTGCGGTCATCCAGTGAAACCTGATGGTACGTCTGAGGACTTCCTTTGCCTTGTGATTTCCCATAGCGACCTGGGCTGACTGCGGAATCCGCGGATGCCTGTTGATAGCCTCCGCTACGAAGAGCGTTCAAAATACTGCCGTAGTCACGAGTGAATGGAATGTAAAATGCCTGAACTTCAGTTACGCCGTCAGTCTTACTGGAATGCTCGTATGGTTGACTGTATAGTAGGCCTGTATAGCGTTGAGCATCCTGGCCTTTTTGATATTCATCGGCTGTACCGCCTCTTTGTTGTGGCTGTTGGTATGATGCGAGGTCTCCGTCATAAAAGATCCGTGTAGGTGGTGATTTGCGAAACGTCTGGCCATTATTCAGTCGATAGCCTGAGTTTTGGTTCTGGGACTCGTATGGCCCATCTGTGTTTCTGTTTCTGTACGGATCAGGACTTGGTGTGAGCTGATTTCGATAAACGCCTGGTGTTTTAATTGTGTCCTGTGGACTGACCGGTTTGGGTTGAATGCCGTGCTGGTATATGTAAAACTGTCTGTCAGAATCGGGTCCTTGGCGTGAAACATACGGATAGCGATACTTGTTTTGGTCGTTCTGGTCTCCTTCGTTCTTTTGACGGTAGCTGCTGTCTTCAGGCCTAGACGGATATCTGTCAGCCTCAGGGTGCTCGTCCTCGTTCTCGGGACTTTTCTCGTAAGCACTGCCCAGTGGGTACAGACCCTCATCGTCGTTCCTAGAAGCATCTTGGTAAGCGTATTTATTCTGTGGGTAAAACCCTTTGGTCCGAGAAGGTGTCTCATAAAGGTTATTTGGTGTCGTAGCTATAGGCCTACCGTAAGGAAAAGACATAGGTGACTGTACCATTGTTCTACCAGATGCAGACTGAAGTGGGTTGTAGACTCCATATGAAACATTCCTACTGTACTGAGGAAACTGGTGACGTCGATAGGGGTCGTAGCTTTCGTAACTGATAGGTTGCTTTTCTTCCAATGTATCCCTGGGATATTCTGAAGCCGGGGAGCCAGAGACTCCATAGCTGCGTTCAGAGATAGGATAACCATTTGGATTGAAGCCGGACCGAGTGTCATAATCATACTGCATAATGGTTTCATCTTGACGAGGATAAACGTACTCACGATCCGTTCCTTCTTGTCTCGCCGCGAAGGAATCACGTTGCTTGTTAATCACTGTTCCACTGTCATCACCAGGGAGATACCGGTTTGGCGGTAATGTTCTGCCACCTCCATCTGTTCCCTGTTGTTCTCCAAAGTAGCCTGGGAGTGGAGGAATGTTCTTCAACATTTCTACATAAATTTGTTCTCTCATTGAAGGAAATGCCCTACCTTGGTTTCTTGAGGTCCTCGTATTGTAGACGCTGCTTGAGGGATAGCTTCCGTAGTTGTTGATATTTTGTCCAGCTGAAGGTGAAGAAACAGTTGAGTTATCACTGCCCGTTTCATAATGTGGAAAGGGAAGTGTCCCGTAGGAATTCAGTCCTTCGGACGATCCATAGTTCTCTCTCGAATCTCCACGGTTTTCACCAGCCTCAGAAGCATAACCATATGGTTGCTTTGAAGACGAATAGGAGCCAGCAGGCGTCGACGATGTATACTGACTCCCGTCAGTAAACCCAGGAAAACCTTCTCTTGTGTTCTCCTGTGTATCTGGTGCTTGCACGGATATCTGGCTGTTTCGGGTGTGGATGCTCTGCACGCTGGGAGTCTGGCTGTTCTGAGGAAAGTGCTCCGAATACGGGTTAGCGTATTTCTCTGGGATCGCGTTCTCGAGTTTACCGCGGGGAGTAGGGATGTCTGACTGATAGTACCGTGGTGGATCTGTATACTGGCCATTGTTCCTAGCTCCAGTATATTCACTTGTCGGGAGGCCGTACCGCTGATGATCTCCTGGATAGTCGTACCGGTCTCTAGGGCGTTCCTCTGCAGCAGCTTCATACCTGTTTGTTGGAATGTCCTGTTGTCGATAGTCCTCTGGATTTTCCTGCTGGCTTGTCTGGGCGTTGTCCTGGTGATCTTCTGTTGATGTTCCATAAGGGTCTTTCGGGATGTCGGACAGACGATAATCTGGTGGATTCTCATGTTGGACACTTGAAACATCTGTTGGAGCTGCACGCAGGCCTGGTGCAAGACTGACATGAGGATAATCTGTGGGAAAGCTGCGCGGACCATACTCTGCTGGAACGGCGTATCCGTCACTTGGCGGTATGCGCTCACCATAAGCTAAAGGCTCTCCATATTGGTCTTTCGGAAAGTTGGGCTGATTCTCGTTAGACGAAACGTCGTTCCGATGATCATCCGACCGAAACGCGTATTGCTCACTCGGGTTGGTGTACTGACGGTATGCACCCTGCTGCGCCTCATCTGACACTGTTTCTGGGTAGTATTTGCCAAGTGGGACTCTGACCTTGTTGGATGGATCCAGAAACCCGTCACTGCTTTCACCAGCTTGAAGTCCGAAGGAACTAACTGGGGTTTCACTGAATGAGGGAGCTGGTCCAAAAGGCGCACGATCCACAAGTTCGCCAGGCAGTTCGTTTCCTCTCCCCTGATCCTCCTCGTATAAATCCAAAGGCACGTATTCGTCTGATAAAGCAGGTGCTACGCTTCTATTCCTCTCGAAATCCGGGACAGCTTCCGGTAGAAGATTGGGAATTGTGTTCAAACCACCCTTACCGTTGTCCGACCTGGTTGCTTCGTTTTCGAAATCGTGTAGAAGTGCACTCGCCTCGGGGTTGTATGCATTCCTAGGCGAACCAGAAGACGTGGCGTCGAGGTTGTTGTTGTTGCTGACATGAGTCAGCTCAGTTTTGCTCTGTGTCTGGGTTAGCGGAAGTGCATCTGGTAAAGACAAGTCGTCGGGTGTCTGGTCTTTCGCGTTTCTCAAAGCGTATATCGGAACGGCCAGAAGGGGCGATTTATTCCTGGATGTGCTGTATTCCGGGGTAGGCGAGGAGAGTGAAAGGCTAAAGCGAACAGGTTTCTCGTCTGTATAGACGACCGGTTGTATAGGCGACCGATTGAAAGACTGTTCCTGATGCAATACGTGCTCTGCCTCAGGCTGGTTGTTTGTAACTTCCGTGCCGCTATCTTTACCGGCGGTTTTTGATGACGAGGATTCGGGGTCAGTCAACCGTGCCCACAACACTGAATCGAAATCGAAGAGTTCCACATCACTGATTTTGACGTCTGGGGGTAAGACATTGCGCGTAAGTGCAGTGTTTATGCTGGCTGCGCACCCCAGCACAGTCCAAAGTAGAAGTAACATGGTCGCCGAGGTTTCAACGAATGGCTGCCGGTGTCGTCAGGAAAAAAAAACGTTTTACGATACTTTTTGTCTTTCGTTCAAGAAAATCACCGCATTTCCACAAAAGACACTTTTCCTCACTCGGGGTTCTCGGCACAGACACTTTCGGTCAGACTCAGTCAGAGGGCTTGATACGCACCTCGCGCAGGGCACTTTCGACCGGAAGCGAGATGACCGCCGGGAAGATGCGCAAAAGATAATTATGTCCCACTGTCCTTTGCGTGGTATGACTGAACGCGAACTGCGCAGCGTTTTACTTATAGAAAGGACGAGCGTTAGACAGACGGGAACTTGAAGAACACACTCCCTATGAACTGACATTTCGATGTTTCTTAACAATGGCCACAGAGCCAAAGGTCGGATTTGCCAACTCTTTCTGTAAATGTTGGGAAGTGAGGTTTGATCACACCTTGATGGCAAAATGTCATGGCGCTAATGCCATGGAGACATAAAGGGTCTTTTTAGCGATCGTTGTCAAATATGAAAGGGTCAGAGGTTTCAAGTTGCAATTGACACAGTCGGCTGTAAAGGCAACTCTCTCTTTCTCTCTCTCACTCTCTCTCTCTCACTCTCTGTGGGTGGGTTTCACGCGCGCGCGCACACACACACACACACACAGAGGCCAGTATTCAAGTGTTTATTGCATTGCGATAGGACTCCTGTCACCGAAATGAAATACAGTTGAGTCGATCAATCAAAAAAAAAAAAAAAAAAAAAAAAGCCTTAATTCTGCTTTTCTGCTGTTGTTTTTTCCTGATTGGTGAGTTATTCGATTTCAGGCTTTAAAGTCGAGCTTGGAGCAAACAGCGTGTGTCGCTGCCGTTAATTTTGCAGCGAACAATTGACACAGACGTAACGTGGCCCTCTCAACGTGGCCCTCTCAACGTGGCCCTCTCAACGTGGCCCTCTCACCCATACACTCCTACATCCATCTTGGTGCAAGAAAGTGGGAAATGATGTTGTTCTTGATTGTTGTTGTTGTTGTTTGCCTTCGTAAACAAACAGACTAAATTTGTGAGAAAAAGATAATAGGACAAGTAACTGATCTGGGCCCGCATGTAAAACTCGAGGTTAATTTTACCCACGGCTACGGGCCTAACCCAGACTAGGACAAAAGAAACCCCAAAACAAAATTAAATTTAAAAATGGAAGCGAAGAAAGGTAGAAAAATCCTTCTCTAACGGCTTAGGCACATGGTGGAATGGACCCGCTTCCTGGTTAAACAAAAAAAAAAATTAAAAAACAAAAAACAAACCCAGAGCTAGTTTAGTTCGAGGTTAGACTTTAACCCGGGGCTAAAATCCCTAACCTCGACTTTTACATGCGGGCCCTGGGGTCTGACGCACGAAAAGGGGCTAGATTTAGCCTTAGGTTTACCTCTACTATTACGTCGTGACTATCATCAAGGTGCATAAACTTTCAGTTCCTGAAATGGTAGCAGAGTTTCTGTTTATGCATCTCGTACGGACTAATATTTTAGTCTTAGCTTAGTCAAGTTAGTCTCGGATTCACGTCCTATAGGCTGTTTACGCTACAACCCGGGGTTCAACCCGAGTATACCTCGACTCAGGTTGGACACGGGTCAATAGCGTTTACACTACGTCACTGTCTAACCCTTACAATGACGCAGGAACACTTACGTCATCCCCGCCATCATGCCTTGAAAGCATCATACCATGACGCAAGCTGTTTGTTTAGATCTGAAATGCCAGTTGGCCCTGGACCCACCTATGTGGTGGAAAAGGACGTTAAACCCCCAAACAACCACCCACCCACCCCCTGCACCCGGGTTCAACCCTTGTCCGTAGCGGAGTTGAACCCGGGTCGCGGCTTGGTTAAATGTAAACGCACCAACCCGGATCCAACCTGGGTACAACCCAGCAACACTGGCTAGTGTAAACAGCCTCCTAGTCTCCCTCAATGCATCAGGCCCCCTAGACTTCACTATTTCTGAGCCGTATTTGAGGACATGGGGTGGGTTTTTTTTTACAGTCCAATGGTAGCTCTGATCCAAGGCTCGAATCTTGAGACGTCGATAACGAAGGGGTTGGGGATACCGCTCTCACAGAAGTTGAGGGGCAGGATGGCTTGTACCGACCACTGAGCACCGTCATAGCACATGACTGGCCCACCGTGGTCGCCCTGTGGGACAGAACATCAAGATTCAAGATTTTATTTTCTCTTTGTTTTTCCCCCCCTTTTGGTGCTTGTTTTTGTTGTTGTTGTTGCCGCTGCTGTGGGTTTTTGTTTTGTTTTGTTTTTGTTTTTTGGGTTTTTTTTCTTTGTAGTTCTTCTTGTTTGTTTGTTTGTTTGTTTGTTTGTTTGTTTGTTTGTTTGTTTGCTTGTTGTTTCGTTGGTTGGTTTTGTTGAGTTTTTCGTGTGCTCCTCCAGTAAGATGCTTTGATTTGAACTACCACTGATATTAAATATGCTCGGATATTGTCGTTATAGGATAAAAGAGATAGAGAAAAAAAACACAGGTATCTGTGTATTGACTGACCACACAAACTTCTGTCTCAGCAGACGACACTTGACAGGCACTTCCATCCGGGCGCGGCAGGAAGGGGGCCAGCACTCTTGTCAGGTAATCACACACCTCATCCTTGTAGATTTTCACCATTCCTTTCTTTGGCGTGTTAGACGTTGCTGGTGTATACAGGGGAATGAAATATGCAAGCTTCCGTCAAACGAACGTCTAGATAAAATAACTTCTATGTAATGTGCAATGCCGGTTTCATTCTTGTGTTTTGGTGGTGGTGTTGTTTGTGGTGGTGGTGGTGGTGGTGTCGTTGTTGTTGTGTTCGGACTTTTTTCTTGGGGGAGGGGGGGGTGAGAGGGGGGGTGGGGCTGGGGTGGGTGTGGGGAGGGGATTGTTTGTTTGTTTTGGCTCGAACATTATTTTGTGACCGTACACATTTCAGAATTTTACTTATGATTACTTAGAGTAACAAAATAATATTTCAGAATTTTATTTATTTATTCCATTGCCTCGTTCCTTAACCCTGCATGCAAACAAAAGTTTATTTATAGACTAGGTAGTTGTTCTTACTGTTGCTTAAAAGAAGAAGAAGAAGCAGAGCAATTCCGAAATAAATTCATGAAGAGCATGTGGTCACGCCCTAGCAACAGCAAAATACGACATAGATAGTTCCGTCAAGATTCATCATCATCATCGTTGTCACCATCGTCATAATGGTAATGATGCTACAACAACAACAACTACTACTACTACTACTGCTACTACTACTACTACTACTGCTACTACTACTACTACTACTACTACTACTGCTACTACTACTACTACTACTACTACTACTAAGGATGATAATAATAACAATAGAACAAATCCTGATTACAGCAAGCTTCAGAGTTTTAACTTACCAAAAGACTGGAGATCGCTTATACCCCAGCCCAGAAAGACACACTGTTCAACTGGGCCGTTGGCGTCCTGACCACTTGACACAAATGAAGGTAGACACGCTTGTGAGGCACACGAACTCCGAACAGGCTCAGCCAATCGCAGCAGGGCTGTCGCGTTCCCTGCAATATTTGCAATGGTTGCCCATCAGAGTGCTTAGGTGTTTGGGGGTTTAACGTCCTTTTCCACCACATAGGGTGATACCAAAGACGGGGCAACGATGAAAAAGCCAGCACAAATATTTGGCCCCAGCCGGGATCGAACTCACGACCCGAGCATTAGAAGTCCAACGCTCTACCATTCGACCACCCCGGCTCCCCTTGCCCTTCAGAAATGGATCTTGATATGCAGTGAACATTATAACAAAGATCATGTGTCATAATTATACATCCCCAGGGGTCGCGCTGGTGTTTTGCATTTTGCAATAGAATAAGCATGGGGTCGGTAAAAATGCGTAATGGGGCCAAATATTTGTGCCGACCTTTTTCTTATTGCCCCGTCTTTGATATCGGATGGGTTGGGGTGGGTGTTTGGGGGTTCAACGTCCTTTTCCGCCACATACTGGTGATATCAAAGAGGGGCAACGATGAAAAAGCCAGCACAAATATTTGGCCCCAACCGGGATACGTTAAACGATCAAACACTCACCGACATTGAAAAAAAAAGTGTTTATTGTACTTCTGATCCACGCCAAAAGAACAGTTAACTAAACAAAAAAGATTCTACCGACAAACCAGACTTTTCTAACTCATTGCCGACATTGACCGCACGCCGTGGAATTCCCCCGTGACCCAGGCACTGTGTGCGTGCACAACCCTTGCCAACCGGGCGATTTTAGCGATGTATAGATTTTTTGGAAAGAGGTCTTCCTCAGATATTTCCTAATCGTGTTTGGTATTGTTTGAGTGATAATTATAAGCACTGTTATGGAAACATATTTTTCATTGGAAAAAAATATTCATAGCGGTCACAGTGAGAGCGAAGATAACATGGGTTGTGGGTGCTTGGTAACAGCGTCCTCACGCGTCAGCGCCCGGGGTCTAGGTGTGTGGTTGGCAACGGTATGCAAGGGCTGTTGCACAAACACTGGGTGCATGGTCGTGAATAAGTTCAGCCGTCAGACCCTAAACACGCCTTTCTTGGACACCCTAAACAAGCATTTGTTGCCAAAATGTCGCCATATACAATGAAAATAACCATGAAGCGTGCACAGACAAGAACAATAACGATGTAGTGTAGATAGTAGTGAGATTTAGTAGGATTTCGTACGGAGGACTTCGCTGAGCAGCGTAACCCATTTGCATGTAAATTAGGCACGTTACGGGTACCATTAGCCAATCGCAGCGCGTTAGCAGCTCGCGGCCTCTGCCGTGTGAGCCTAATTTACATGTAAATGGGTTACGCTGCTCAGCGAAGTCCTCTTTACGAAGTCCTACTAAATCTGGCTAGTGACACGTCAGATCGTGGTTAGTTTCCTGTACCGTTCATCAGAGCGAAATTGTCAAATCTGAACTGGTCGATGGAATCAGGCGCCTCGAAGTCAGGGTTGATGATGCACTCCGACACGCCGACAACCTGATCTGTCTGTAAACCCGAGACAGGGTCAAGGTCGGGGCTGGTGACGTCATATTCCCCAGCCACCACGACCAGGTCCAGGCTCACATTATCACGGCCGCGCCCGCTGGAACACAAGACGCTGATTGTGTTTGTGTCAGGGGTTCAGTGTGGGTCATTGGCATTAAGTTCTACAAGCAAGAATTTGCTTAAAGATACAAAAAGCTTTCCTAAGTGCGAAAAAAATTTACTGAATCGACCGTGCAAGCACAGCCAACTCTGTCACAGTTACAGAGTTTTCAGCGTCCCTGAAACCCCAATAAAAGCCAAAGGCAGCCTGATTTCACAGCTCAGTTTGCGTTTTGACACTGAGCGAGAAAGAACGTGCAGCACTCAACATCCGCTAGACACTGTAGCGATGTGTCTCGCTCACTGACCAAAAGCCAAATAATGTCACGGCAAACTCGTGCTCTGGTTTTATAAGGTCCCCGAAGTGCTGAAGACTCTGCAAATGTGACAGAGTTGCCGGGATTATGCACAGTCGAAGGAGTCACAATATAAAAAAAAAAAACTTTCACACTTCGGAAAGCTTTTTGTTTGGAGCTTAGATCTTCAAGTGTAATTGGTTTTAACCAAGACTATTGCAATCACGGTGATTTTGTTTTCATATAGATAAAGTGGGGAGCCGGGACACTGAGTCGAGCGGCGTGTTGCATTCGGAGCTCTACTAATCTCTGATGGTATTTTGCGAGCACAGGCGTAGTCACAAGAGCAGCCCTTCCTAAACAAAGTCTCTCCGTACTATAGAACCTAGTAATGGAAGCAGTAGCAGTCGCATGCATGCAGTACCCTTTGATGTGTGTGATAACAGAAATCAACTCGCTCTCATACTGAGGGGGCCGGGGTGGCCCATTGGTAGAGCGTTGGACTTCTAATGCTCGGGTCGTGAGTTCTTATCCCGGTTGGAGCCAAATATTTGTGCTGGCTTTTTTTTATAAAATTGCCCCGTCTTGGATATCACCCGTATGTGGTGGAAAAAGACGTTAAACCCCAAACACGCACCCACCCCTCACCCCCCACCCACCCCGCTCTCATACTGTAAGACTAAACACCGGACAAACATAGCCCTTCCTTTAAGGGAGTTCCAGTGGTGACAAGAAAGTTTCTAATGGGCCTCTAGTAGGAACAGAGGCGGAAAACTCGGATTTCTGACAATGTGTCTATTGCGGCCCTTGCCGGGAAACTGGAAAAGTCAAAGTCTCGAGTCCCAGTCTGTTCAGGGACGGAGCACAGCTTTGTTCAGTTTTGTAGTTAGTGGACACACCGAGCGCAACGACTGTGATGTGCACATGTGTGTTTCGCGCGCTGTGCCCAGTTAAGAGCAGGCTTTACAGAAATACTAGGTATATAAGTTTACATTGGCAAGGGGAAGAATGAAGACAGCAGGACAGACAGGCAGAAGCAAAGCAACAGCCGCAGCTGTGAATTTTTGTGAATTCAAGCAACTTACGAATAACAGCAGATGGGATGTGTGAGAACCCAGCCTTCACCAACTAAGACGCCGCCACAGACTGGCTGGGTTGAAGACAGATCCAGCGCCTCATTGGTCGAGCCGATGGTGCGTGCCCGGATGGAAACGGCAAAAGGAAATTCGCACGGAGACGCGTCCTGGCCGTTCAGCACACGTTGCATGGGTGGATTACCGACGCCACATGTGTTGTTGTCCGGGGCTGGGGCTGGGGCTGTGTCTGTATGGTTGCAGGAAAGCTTTTTCAGTACCGTGAACACGGTCTTTGTCGTTTTGATAATGACGACGACGACGCTGATGATGACGATGGTGATAATGATTATGGTGGTGGTGGTGATGACGACGATTGTGATGACTACGACGACGACAACGATGATGATGATGATGACGACGATAATGATGATGACGACGACGACGATGATGATAGTGATGATGGTGTCGACGACGACGATGATGATGATGATGATGACGCCGATGTGACATAGCACACAGCTCCACCCTCACTCAGTGCTCACGACGCTTGCGGAGAAATTACAGGAAAAGCATAAAGCAAATCAAAAGAAAAAAATTCAAATTTGCAGATCTCTGGTTAACGGAGTGTTACTCTGAAGAGTCTTCACTCGCTTCCGGTATGCTGTGATGCTGACTGCCTCTTCCACTGACTCAGCAAGAGAGTTCCAAAATTTGGGGGCCTCATTCTTGAAGAACCGTGCACTGAACCTTCTCTTGCTGGTGTCGTTCATGGGAGGAAGTCGTAAACGGAGAGAACTTGCAGACCGCGATAAAGCACGCGGGATATCGTCTCCAGATTGAAGTATGACAACTGTTCATCCTAATTATTATTATTAGTTAACGTTGAAAAAAAAAATAATGAGGAAAAACAAGAAACAAGACAGAAACGTTTAAGAGTAAAACGCCGAAAGCCGCTTACACAAATACAAACAAGGCAGTTTATCCAGCAAATGCTTTGAGGACTTACCTTGAACACAACAAACAGATCCTGACGAACAGACAAGGAAATATGGACCTAGCGGAGACGCCATCTGTGTGTAGCCGGGAGAACAAGCGCTACCTTGCACGCACATGCCACTTCCGCCAGTGACCGATTCGCAGAGGTCTGAAACAAAACGAAAGCTGAAAGAATACCCCCCCCCCCTTCTCTCTCTCTCTCTCTCTCTCTCTCTCTCTCTCTCTGTGTGTGTGTGTGTGTGTGTGTGTGTGTGTGTGTGTGTGTGTGTGTGTGTGTGATTACATTACGTCAAAAAATTCTAAGTACATTTTCCGCGTGTCTGAACAAAAATCCACCAGTGGTCCAGTCACACTGCTCTGTGTGTGTGTGTGTGTGTGTGTGTGTGTGTGTGCGTGTGTGTGTGATTACATTACGTCAAAAAAAAATCCTAAGTAAATTTTCCGCGTGTCTGAACATAAATCCACCAGTGGTCCAGTCACACTGCTCTGTGTGTGTGTGTGTGTGTGTGTGTGTGTGTGTGTGTGTGTGTGTGTGTGTGTGTGTGTGTGTGTGTGTGCGTGTGTGTGTGATTACATTACGTCAAAAAAAAATCCTAAGTAAATTTTCCGCGTGTCTGAACAAAAATCCACCAGTGGTCCAGTCACACTGCTCTGTGTGTGTGTGTGTGTGTGTGTGTGTGTGTGTGTGTGTGTGTGTGTGTGTGTGTGTGTGCGTGTGTGTGTGATTACATTACGTCAAAAAAAAAATCCTAAGTAAATTTTCCGCGTGTCTGAACAAAAATCCACCAGTGGCCCGGCCACATTGATCTGTGTGTGTGTGTGTGTGTGTGTGTGTGTGTGTGTGTGTGTGTGTGTGTGTGTGTGTGTGTGTGTGTGTGTGTGCGTGCGCGAGCGCGCGCGCTTGTGTATGAGTGTTTGTATTTGTGTCTGTGTGTGCGTGCATGCGTGTGTAATTACGTCGAAAAATATCTATGATCTAAGCAAATTTTCTGCATGCCAGAATTTCATAAACGGAGCTTATCTTAAGTTTAAAAAACAACAACTAAATCTTCATGATTAAGCAATTCCATAAATGAAAGTCTGCAAAAAAAAATTCTATACGTACTGTTATACTTGGGTGGGGCAGCAGTACTCGGAGCTGAAAAAAGAAAAAAAAATCAAACATACGAATGAGGTTTACGGCAATTTTTCAGGAGTATCGGATTTTTGTTTTTTTCCTGAGGGCACAAGTAAAACCAGACGACACGTATGCGATATGAAATATTTTTGTAACAGTCCGATCCAAAGATACACAGGACTCAAAATAAACGACACGTAAGTGTAGCTTGTGGTGAGCGGTGATTCGATACGTAGCAAGTCCGACTTCAGCAGGGGAGCCAGGATATCCGAATGGTAGAGCGTTGGACTTTCCATGCTCGGGTCGTGAGTTCGAATCCCGGCGTGGGCCAAATATTTGTGCTGGCCTTTTTCTCGTTGCCCCGTCTTTGATATCACCCATACGTGGTGAAAAAGGACGTTAAACTCCCAAACACCCACCCACCCACCCGACTTCAGCAGGTGCGCAACTGAACGTCCGTCACCGCTGTCACAGATGGTGCTACACCGCGGCGACGCGCTTCCCTGGGGGAACCGTCCCAAATTACACAAAAAGTAGTGTAAAAAAAATCCCATCATCAATGATAAACAATCATGAATATGAATATGATTTGATAGTAAAAATAGGTGGGTAACACTGCACTGCAGTGACGCGCTTTTCCCGGGAGAAGTGATCCGTATTTTCCCAAAGAAAGAAAAAAAAAAGGTTAAAGAAAATGCAACTTACGTGTGGTTCCTGTAAACTGGGATGCAGCGAGAGTGAGACAGATTACCATATATGGTACCACTGTCTGCAGCGCCCTCTTCAGCAGCCACGTGTTAGCCATCCTCGCGTATTTCTTGGTTTTTGCGACGGGCAGCTAACTTCCAGATTTATATTTTTACACGCTCGGTCCCTCGTGTCACTGATGGCCCCCGGAGACTACGGTATTAACCCCTTAACGTCCTATGCCGCTGAGGAGATAGTCGGCTATGAGTGCTGGTTGTCTATTTTGGGGGTTGGGGGGAGGGGGGGGGGAACCAACACTATTCGCTTGTGCTTTAGTGCTTGTGCTTTTGTTTGACAAAGGTGCGGTCTTCAGCACAATGAACCTATCCCGCAGTCCCTAGCAACTGTTGCTAGTAACATCAAAAGGGTTTACCCTAAGAAAATTTTGATAAACGGGTAGACGCTAGAACGCTGGAGAACCCGGATCTAGCAGAAATACGATCCAGAAAACGCCTTTCCCAAACGGCTCAAGTCAATGGCTCTCATCAGTGCTCACGGGCACATTCTCATTCCGATGTTTGTCTGCCTGACAAAGGTCGTTTGCTTAAGACTGTTGTTGTATAGAAAAGAAACTGCACTTGCTGGTTCAGACAAGGACGAGACCAAAATGTCCCTTGAATAAACAAGCACAGACACTGTATTCAGGAGTCTGTCCATTTTTGACGCCTTGTCCGATTTGCTGCCCCTGACGTGAAGGTTGGGGAAGTCGGCAAGGGAGACAACTTCACGCCTTGACGCCTTCCCTCGGAGTTACTTTTCCCTGAATACAGGAGATGGGGAATGCAGATCTTTAATCGTCGGACTTACCTGCTGCGCTACTGAACGGCCGTCACCGGCGTTACGGCGAAGGCGTGGGTTCGAGCCCAGGTCTAGCTTGTGATATGTAATTATATGACTGAACTGCAGAATATATAATAGTAAGAAGAGGAAGAAGAATGAATATTTATATTGCGCTTATACTCAGCGAGAAATAAGATTTAAATAAAACCCAAAAACAACATGATAATAAAGCTAGAGAGAACAATAGAAGACACACACACACACACACACACACACACACACACACACACACACACACACACACACACACACACACACACACACACACGCACGCACGCACGCACGCACACACACACACACACACACACACACACACACACACACACACACACACACACACACACACACGATCACACGTTTCATAAATATTTTATTATTTTTCGCAGCACGGCCGCCTCGTGCGCGTGGTAATAACATCCATCATTAAGATCATTTAGGAAAAGGCCTACGTGCTCTGCAAATCCATCCCGCTTAGGTTCTTTTTCAAGAGGACGGAAGAGGACGCGGTAGAGCGTTGGACTTTCAACGCTCGGGTTGTGAGTTCGAATCCCGGTTGGGTCACAAAATTTCTGCCTGCCTTGTTTTTGTTTTTTTTTATATCACCAATATGTGGTGGAAAAGGACGTTAAACCCTCCAACACACCCCCACCCCTACCTACCCTAAAGAGGATGGTAGATCTATAGTAAGCACATGCAAAAAAAGACCCAAAAACAATAAAAGTCGACATGGGCGATCATGACCCATTAAGCCATATATTAAAACATCAGCGGAGAGATGGCAGTTGTAACGGTGACTGCAGCCGGCCTTAGATGCAGGCACGTACATTAAATTTTTCGGCCGTGGGCGACCATTCTAAGGTTTACAATACAAGTTTACCTTGACTCAGAAGTGTATGTTTTAGGGGAGTGGATCATTTTTGCCAAAAGCAGGCCTTATTGTAGAAGGTTTATTTAATAGTTTGAAACTGATACTGACACAGATGATAGTGATATTGTACATACAGTCTAGAGTTTAGCCCGAAGAATCACGTGCTCCGTGGTGAACAGCGCGGTGCAGGAATCAAGAATCAAGAAAACTTTATTTTTCAACGGTACAGGTAGTTAACGTGAAACAAATAAACTCGACATAAAAGGGACAGAAACCACTTAACTTTCGCAAAGGACGGCACGGGTCAACGTTTCGGCTCTCGTCTTCCTCAGGACACAAACAAATGGGACATAACTTCAACAAATAAAAGGTAACTCTGCTGACATACACAGCGCGGGAAAAAAATAAATAATAGATAATAATAAAATAATACACTAATTAAAAAAATATTAGATAAATATATAAAATAAAATAAAATAAAATAAAATAAAACGGTGGGGGGGAAAAGGACCAGAAAACAATAGTAAAAACATCAGAACACCCATCCTTTGGTGACAGAAGACCATGGACTGTGTGTGAAAAAAAGTGGGGGGGGGAAAAGAACAGAAAAGAATAGTAAAAATAGTAAAACATCACATCACATCAGGACAGCAGGGCAGTTCATTAAGTAGACAACAACAGCCTAACCCCGCAATCCTGTAATGTTTAATCACTCTCTCTCTCTCTCTCTCTCTCTCTCTCTCTCTCTCTCTCTCTCTCTCTCTCTCTCTCTCTCTCTCTCTCTCTGTTGGATTACGCCTTCTTTTTGTGTAGTGTAGCTGTTCTTTATAGTTATGTAGTAGCTGTAACAACGGCAAGTTCGAAAATTGACCTTTGTGTTAAAGCTTTAACCGTTGATAAATAAAGAATCACTCTCTCTCTCTCTCTCTCTCTCTCTCTCTCTCTCTCTCTCTCTCTCTCTCTCTCTCTCTCTCTCTCTCTCTCTCCCTCCCTCCCCCCACCTCCCTTGTTTCTTTATTATTGTAAAATGCAGTGTGGACTACATGTAAGACAGGCAGAGATGCCTACAAGCATTGTCCTATTAAGCCTTTTTATCATCATCATCATCATCATCATCATCATCATCATCATCATCATCATCACCATCACCATCATCTCTATCTCTTATCGCAAAAACGATAGGACACATGTCCGCTTTGGTAAACTCGGACATTTTGGAGACAGAACTGGGCCCGCATGTAAAACTCGAGGTTAATTTAACCCACGGCTACGGGCCTAACCCAGACTAGCACAAAAGAAACCCCAAAACAAAATAATATTTTAAAAAAGGAAGCGAAGAAAGGTAGAAAAAATCCTTCTATAACGGCTTAGGCACCATGGTGGAAGGGACCCGCTCCCTGATTTTTAAAAAAAAATTAACGCTAGAGCTAGTTTAATCCGTGGTTAGACTTTAACCCGGGGCTAAAATCCCTAACCTCGGGGTTAGGGAGTTTAGCCCCGGATTAGAGTCTAACCTCGAACTAAACTAGCTCCAGGGTTGAATTTTCTGTTGGTTTTTTTGTTTTAAACAGGAAGCGGGTCCATTCCAGCAAGGTGACTATGCCGTTATGGAAGGATTTTTGTCTTTCTTTCTTCGCTTCCTTTTTCATTTAATTTTGTTTTGTGGTTTCTTTCGTCCTAGTCTGGGTTAGGCCCGTAGCCGTGGGTTAAATTAACCTCGAGTTCTACATACGGTCCCTGGTCTATAACTGATGTCCGATATGAAGCCACGAATAATAATAATAATAATACACGAAATATTAATTTATTAATACATGCAATAATAATAATAATAATGAACAACTAATTAATGAATCAGAGTGTAAATTTAGTGTGCCGGTGGTGTCTCTCGCGGTTCAAGGTGGTGCACCTCTGCGAACAAAGGGAGAAAACTTCGTTCAATGCAGCCTTCTCAATTCTCGCCGTAAAGAGGCGAATGGCGACTCACACAATCCGCAGTGAAAGTGACGGGGCGGGGCCCTTCGTAAAATGTGACATGTAAGTTGTTCTCTCTCTCTCTCTCTCTCTCTCTCTCTCTCTCTCTTCATTACGAGTTGTGTAATTATGTGTTTGTACTACATGTATTAGTGTGTTGTGTGTGATTTTGAATTTTGAAACGTGCTTTGCCTTGTTTATATGTTACTGATTATGAGTTCATCTTATTACTGTAGCAACTGATAGTAGTTTAACAACCGTGTGTGTGTGTGTGTAGAGTAGCAAGGAAAAGATGTAAGACAGGTCTGCGCACCTAATCTTCTATCCTTGGAAAATAAAGTGTCATTGTCATTGTCTCTCTCTCTCTCTCTCTCTCTCTCTCTCTCTCTCTCTCTCTCTCTCTCTCTCTCTCTCTCTCCCTCCCTCCCTCTCTCTCTCTCTCTCTCTCTCTCTCTCTCTCTCAAAAAGTTAATCTGTTATTACAATTTTTTTTCTGTGTGTGTGTGTGTGTGTGTGTGTGTGTGTGTGTGTGTGTGTGTGTGTGTGTGTGTGTGTGTGTGTGTGTGTGTGTGAGTGTGTGTGTGTGTGTGTGTGGAGAGGGGGGTGGGGGGGGGAGAAGAGAATAATTACTGCAATACAAATGTTCTGTTTGATAAAACATGCAAGTACACCACATGTAACACACACACACACACACACACACACACACACACACACACACACACACACACACACACACACACACACACACACACACACATTCATGGCCTGCAGAAGGTGAAATAACCATTATCACCAGCAGCAGCAACAGCAGCATCATTATTATCATTTTTATCATTACACACACACACACACACACACACACACACACACACACACACACACACACACACACACACACACACACACACACACACACACACACACACACAGATTCATGGCCTGCAGAAGGTGAAATAACCATTATCATCAGCAGCAGCAACAGCAGCATCATTATTATCATTTTTATCATTACACACACACACAAACATCTGCTGTCACGTGGTTTCAATGGTTTCGTATGTTGACATAATCCAGCTTTTCAAACACAATGCACGGTAAAAGCAATACCACTGGCACAGGACAAGGGACGGGATGGGGAGGGGGTGGGGAGGGGGGGGGGCAGTCATCTACCTCAGACACTGGAAACGACGAAATATGTCACTTCAGGAGACCCTTATGATTGAGATGGACTAAAATTCCTTCTGATCTTACACAGATTCATTAAAATCTGCCAATTTAGGGATTTTCTGAAATCAGTGAAACAGTAACTACACAAACTTACTGTAAGTTTCAAGGATTACTGGAAATCACTGATTACACAAATTCACTGTAACATATACAGAAACTACCCCTCTCACATGCAGGTACACTTCTGAAAGGAATACCCGCTTTACCACGTCACCGCCTCTCTCTCTCTCTCTCTCTCTCTCCCACCCCTGTTTGCTTTCCACCATCCTAGTTTCCAGGGCGGATATAATCCTGCTAGTTTTCGTTCCCTGCAGTGAATACCGTACACACACACATAATAGCGGAGAGCGGTGGGTGTAGCCCACAAAGAGCCCCGCAGCCTAGTTCGTCTTTCTCTCCACCTTTTTTGTGCTGCGGTGACTGACTGTAGGCAAGACCTGGTAGCGGGTATCACTAGGGACTGCGGCTCAGGAACAAGATGGCGCTTCTCAGGACCGGCGTCACAGCCATCTTGCTGTTGTGGACAACTTACGCGGCTGCTCAGTCCTTCCTTGGACCGAACGCTGGTCAGTGCTGCTTGTGTGTGTGTGTGTGTGTGTGTGTGTGTGTGTGTGTGTGTGTGTGTGTGTGTGTGTGTGTGTATGTGTGTGTGTGTTTTCAGACGTCCGATTGTCTTTTTGCTGTTTGGTCTGTGTGTTCGTGTGTCTGTCCGACATTTTATAGTGTTTATCTATATCCGTCGGTGTTTCTGCTGTTTGGTCTGTGTGGTTGTGTCTGTTCTGTATTTGTGTATTTATCTACGTGCTTCTGTGTTTTGGTCTGTGTGTTTGTGTGTCTGTCCGACACTTATTTGTGTTTATTTGTGTCCATAGATGTTATTTTCGGTGATTTTCAAGATAAAATGTTTTCAATATGTTATGTCGATCACTGATGAAATAGTCTGTAAACTCCCCCCGACCATCTGTAGCCTGAATTCTGCTTTTGGAGATCTCCCATTGAAAGGGAAGCCGGGATAGCCCAGTGGTAGAGCGTTGGTCTTTCAATGCTCGGGTCGTGAGTTCGAATCCCGGCTGGAGCCAAATATTTCGGCTGGCCATCTTTCTTTCTTTCTTTCTTTCTTTCTTTCCTTGCCTGTGATATCACCCATTCGTGGTGGAAAAGGACGTCAAACTCCCAAACAATGGTCCACCCTCCCTATAATAACTTTCTGAATCACTGTCAGCCCAATACTAACGAATTTGATTTTGTTCTCCTTCGCTCTCTGTTCGCTTCCTTTGATTAGAGTTTGCTTCTTGTTGCCCCCCCCCCCCCGCCCTCTCGGCATGCACCTCGGCCTACAAAATACAAAATTCACGAAAATCATGCTTTTTCCATGACAATAAATATCATTACAAACTAGCACACCCGCCAAACAGGGTTCCCCCCAAATAAACACTGCATATGACCCCACGGTCAAGTTGTGTCTTTACGCCTGTAGAATATTCACTCACTACCAAGTCTTTTACCTTCTTCCTTTCATCGTATACTCACAAATCGTTCTAAGAAACTGAGGTGCATATTGTATGCTCATGTCCTATACTTGCTCTAGCCCTGGAGAAAAAAAAATCTTGCTGTTGTTTTGAAGTATAAGCCAGGTATTTTTCTGAAGCCTCTTTTAGACAACCAACACGAAGTGTTTGTTAAAAAGACAGCTATGTACATATAACATGCTCTTCACTTGAGACACTATTTGGTAGATGACTGTGGTGTATAACACATTGTCTGTTTCCACGTGTTTCCCTCATGTGTATATGTATATATATTCTTGTCGTACCTAAGACCTACACACTAAGTCCTTTGGACAAAGATCATTTCAGTGCCAAGCCCCTGTAATTTGGAATTCTCTTCCCCAGTGCATTCGTAATGCATCTGATTTGCTTGATTTCAAAGCCAAACTGAAAACCGTCTTGTTCAGACTGTCCTACAACTAGATTCACCACAGATTTTGACCCATTCTGAGCCCTGTTGCAGGTGAAAGGGCAGCTAGGTGTGTGTGTGTGTGTGTGTGTGTGTGTGTGTGTGTGTGTGTGTGTGTGTGTGTGTGTGTGTGTGTGTGTGTGTGTGTTATGTCAGTATGTGTTGCAGACTCTTATTAGTTTAGACGGTCAGTAATTGTGAAGCGCCTTGAGCTTACCTTGTGGGGATACTGCGCTATATAAGAATGTTATATTATGATATTATTATTATTATTATTACATGTGTTGCCTTTCTTGCTTATACCTTTCCCTTGTGAACGGGCTGGAGACCCATAACATTTTTTTTTATTTTTTTTTTTTTATTTTTTTTTTTTGGGGGGGGGGGGTTGTGTTCACCATCCTACTACCACTTAGTGCCAGCCTATGAGATGCTGTCGCTGTGCAGGTGTCTGAGCCAACCGCAGGCTTTGTGCCACGCGACTATCAAGGACTGTTGTATAAACTGGGCTACACACGCGCTGGCGAAATTTGCCGTTTTCCCACCTTTTTTTTGGGGGGGGGGGGGGGCGGGACTCTCTTTAACTCCTTTGTGTCCAAGCCCAACTACCCCCTGGCCACTATATGATACGAGCGGTTAAAAAGAGCGAGCCACTCCACACCAGTAGGAGCTACTTCAAGCCGCTAGGTCCGAGACCGCTGCAGATTGCATAGCAGTGGCTTGAAGTGGCTCCTAGTGATCTGAAGATTTCAATCTAAATTGCCGTTTTTGCGTGGGCTTTTCAGAGTTAAAGCGATAATCCTTCAATCCTTCAGGGGTGAGCGGTGGTCTAACAGGTAGCGCGTCGGATTTAGCCGCTGCGCTACTGAACGGCCGTCACCAATGTCATGGCGATGAAGCGTGGGTTCGAGCCCAGTTCGAGCTTGTGATATGTGATGCCGTTTTTTCCTGGCTACCGGGCTGCTCATCGGGGGTTTCTCTCCGGGTTATCAGGCTTTCCTCCCCCAGCAAAAATTGTAAAAAAAAATATAGGATAGGTATTGGGTGGCGCTGCACTGCGGCGACGCGCTTCCCCCGGGGAAGCAGCCCGAATTTCCCGAAAGGGATTATAAAGTAGTAGTTCAAAAAAAATCTGAACGTTCGGGGGTAATCGTTACTATTCAAGAGAAAGTGAAGTAAAATACAATCAATAGATTATCGAGCGAAGTTCATAATTTATTCACTTTTCTTTATAGACAACAATAGACACGATGTATATGAAGATTATGACCGTCATTACGTTTTGTCAAACGAAAGACGTGAGTTTAGTTCCATTGAAATATACTGGGTCCTTTTAATTGACCACAAACACCCCCCCCCCCAAAAAAAAAAAAAATCATTAGTCATAATAATTCAACTATTTTAACTGGACCTGTCATATTTATAATCTCCTGCTAGCTATGAAAACATCCGACCGTCTCATTTATTTTTGTCCCACGGTAAAAAAAAAAAAAAAAAAAAAAAACCCAGCCAATTGAAAATTTGTCTCCACCGCACCCATGTAACGAGGGCAAAGTATTTGCACAGCAACAAAAGCAAGTCCTTTTCGACACGGCTTGAAAGCCTCTTCTGAGGTGGGTCCGTCAGGCGGCGAAGCGAAAGAAACGCCCGGCTGAGCTGCACATGAGTAATTTAACGGGTTGATTCACTACAACATTACGTAGTTTGCACGTTACAAACCGGACATTTCACATTCCCCAATTTTACAGATACAGATACAGATAACTGTATTGTCCTTAAAACAGGAAATTTGTCTTCGACTTCACCGACACGTAAAGATCATGAAATCACACAAGGAGTTTGGCTTATAAAATCAATCTCTCTCTCTCTCTCTCTCTCTCTCTCTCTCTCTCTCTCTCTCTCTCTCTCTCTCTCTCTCCCTCATGCCTCCAGCTGCAGCAGCACCAGAGTTGATAACTTACATGAAAACTCCAGTAATAACAATAGTAAAATCAGACTAGAGGACTATATTTTCGTTACGAAAGTTGTCGTGTTCTTAACTCTGTCATTACCGAGCAAGTTTGGGATTGCGCACCAGTGGCCTCACTAAAAATATAATAATTGATTCATGTCTGCGTGGATGTAAATTTGGCTCAGTGGGAGTGTTGCACTGTGATTATACTCGTGTTTGCTGCAGTAAGAGCCGTCAAGGATCCGTAAGTCTTGCCCGGGTTTTCTCATACAGGGCCAAAACCGAAAAAGAGTCCAAAACCTGGGATACTGGTGCGCGGTACGAAATGTGTTAAAGTTCATCTGTTATGACAATTTTCTGGACTCTGTTTGACCCTCTTAAAATCTTTGTCAGTCAACGGTTTTGTCGTCAGGAAGTTCTTCAGACGCGAAATATGACGGTGGGGATCTTCCAGAAGTTTTTGAACATCGTCGACTAGGTCTAGAAGCAATAATAATAATAATAAATTGTTCTTATATAGCGCAGACAATCTGCCCAAGAGAGAACTCAGTGCGCGCTACACACACACACACACACACACACACACACACACACACACACACACACACACACACACACACACACACGCACGCACGCACGCACGCACGCACGCACGCACGCACACACACACACACACACACACACACACGCACGGCGGATGTGGGATACAGGGGAGGATGCAGTAAAAGATTTTAGTGGAAAGCTTGCCGAAACAGATAGGTTTTAAGGTGTGCCTTGAACTGTGACAGAGTAGGGAGGCTTCTAAGGGAGACGGGCAGTGAGTTCCAAATTCAGGGAGCAGAGTAACTGAAGGAACCAGTGCATGTTCAGGAACATCCTAGTACGTGACAATTCTCGAAGTTCAACGAAGCGGTTCTCTAAATAAAGGATGCGTGACATCCTCATCTTCGTGACATCTTTCATACTTAGTCAGTGTAAACGTTTCGACTACGATCACGAAGTAAGGGGGGATTGGGTGGGTGTGGTACACGTTTGACAATCCACGTTCTGGGGCTCCCACAATCCGCAACACACTTTGCATTGAAAGCCGACAAGGTTCCTTGTCCTCCCTGCGAAACCTTCCACTGTATGCGGTATTTGCCGAACAAACATTCGCTCTACTTTCAACGGACTCATCCCATCTCGCCCGTACAAGTTTTACCCTTTGAGTAGGCAGTAAATACGTGTAGCCGTTGACAAGAGCCTTTTATTTGCCGAAATGTATGTGCGTTTTAAAGTCTGCGTGTGTGAGTGTTTGCATTCATTTTCTGATGTTCTGAAAACCGAGTAACCTGCTTCAGATGCGGGATCTATAGATTCGAGTGCTGTAGACGGCTTCTGCGATTTAAAATTTTAAAAAAATCTGAAATTGGGCGTTGCTCGGTGAGATAAAAATGGTGTCCGAGTAAGGCAATTATCATCATCATCATCGTCGTCGTCGTCGTCGTCGTCATCATCCTCATCATTATCATTATTAACCAAATTCTCCCACTAGTTTCTTAAAATTGAAATTCGAAAAGCCTAATAAACCATCTTATCTTATCTTAGGATCAGGATTAGGATTATTAAACTTATCCTTAGGATTATAAGGACTGTTTTTAGGAGTATTCTCAGAATTGTTACACTGTATTAGGATGTTATTCGGATATTTAGGATTGCTCTAAGGATTTTTCGTAAAATTATGACATTGTTCTTTGCACTATCAGCATCATTCTTAGGATCATTAGGATTTTCTTAGAATTAGATAAGTCTTAGAATTGTTTTTAGGATTGTTCTAAGAATTATCCCCAGAAGTATTAGAAATATTAATAATTATTAATAAGCAATTTATAGTGATACTGGGTACTTTAGGATTATAACCACAAGGTATAGGTACGACATGAAGGATTATTATTATTATTATTTCTTTGTTCGATGACGACGACAACGACGGTGATGGTGGTGGTGGTGGTGATAGTGATGATGATGATGATGATGATGATGACGACGACGACGAAGGTGACGGTGACGACGACGACGATGACGACGACAATGATGATGATGTTGTTGACGACGACGACGACGACGACGATGATGATGATGACGATGATGATGATGATGATGATGATGTTTTCCCGTGTGATACAGGAATTTGTGAGAGCCAAGGAGGCCAGTGCCAGAATAGATTAACGGGATGTGGCGCAGGTTATCAGCCGGCTTCTGACTACTACGCCAACAGCCCATTTGTGTGCGGCTTTAACTTTATCTGCTGTGTTCCAAGTAAGTTGGAGTTTGTTTGTTTGTTTGTTTGTTTGTTTGTTTGTTTGTTTGTTTGTTTGTACAAAAATTGTAGGTGTTAGATTTTAAGGCTGTGTAAAGTGGTTTGTGTGGGTAGCTGGCTGCTCTTTCTCGTAGTTTGATAGGTCTCGGTGTGTGTGTGTGTGTGTGTGTGTGTGTGTGTGTGTGTGTGTGTGTGTGTGTGTGTGTGTGTGTGTGTGTGTGTGTGTGTGTGTGTGAGTGTGTGTGTGTGTGTGTGTGTGTGTGTGTGTGTGTGTGTGTGTGTGCGTGCGTGCGTGCGTGCGTGTGTGTGTGTGTGTGTGTGTGTGTGTGTGTGTGTTGTGTTTGTGTGTGTGTGTGTGTGTGTGGTGTTTGTCTGTGTGTGCGTGCGTGCGTGCGTGTGTGTGTGTGTGTGTGTGTGTGTGTGTGTGTGTGTGTGTGTGTGTGTGTGTGTGTGTGTGTGTTGTTGTTGTTGTTGTTGTTGTCGGTGTTGTTCTGTTTTCTTTGTGCTACGTTGTGGTTACAGCAACGGCAAGCTAGACTCCTGACTTACTTGTTGAGACTTTTTCCATTGAGTACAAAGAATCTCTCTCTCTCTCTCTCTCTCTCTCTCTCTCTCTCTCTGTATGTGTGTGTGTGTGTGTGTGTGTGTGTGTGTGTGTGTGTGTGTGTGTGTGTGTGTGTGTGTGTGTGTGTGTGTGTGGAGGAGAAAGGGGAGGGGGGCGGGCAACAGTAATCGCGGTAGATGATAACATTCAGTGGCACCAAATACCTGGTTTAGTCTTTATGCTGTATCATTCAGCCCATTCACAACGTGTCCGTATTTATGTTTATTTTATTGATGAAGTTTCTCGTCTTCTATTGTGTCTTCTTTTATTAATACTGCATTTTTTTTCCTTCTGTTTTTTTTTTTTTTTTTTCTCATTGTTGCTGCTGATCTGAAGATACACAGCCCGTGGACGACAACTGCGGGCAGCGCCTTCCGGTCAGCGAGTCCCGCATCTTGAACGGCATTCCCAGCAGCCTTTGCGACTGGCCTTTTGTGGTGTCCATCCGGTCTCTGAAGACTGGCTTTGCACCACCCCTCACCTTCTCCAACACCGACCCTTCGTGTAGCGGCGTCATTCTCAATCGGGAATGGGTCCTTACACACGCCCTCTGCTGTTACATGTGAGGCATTCCGTTTCTGGCTCCGCATGTAATAGTCTAGGTTGGGGATTTTAGGCCCGGGTTTGAGCCTAACCTCGAACTAAACCAGCGCTAGGGTTAAAGTTTCTGGGTTTTATTTTGTTTGTTTGTTTGTTTTGTTTTAATTCAGGAAGCGGGTCCATTCCAGCAAGATGCCTAAGCCGTTATAGAAGGATTTATTTCTTCCTTCCAACTACGCCTCCTTTTTTTATATAGTTTGTTGGTTTTTTTTTTTTTTTTTTGTTTCTTTTGTCCTAGTCTGGGTTAGACCCGTAGCCGTGGGTTAATTTGTTGTTGTTGTTGTTGTTTTTGTTTTTTTTGGTCCCAAATACAGCAGTAGTCGAAAATGCATACATGTGATGGTGGCAACAGTCCGCAGCCACTGGGCGTTCAATGATACAAACTGAATGTATACTTATTGATGCAATGGTGCTATGGCACTGTATATATAATTCCAGCCGTGGGTTAAATTAATTTCGAGTTTTACATTCGGGCCCCTGTTCCTGTATAACTAGGCGATGTATCCGGCTCCGCCCGGGCTGATGATGTGATCTGTGAGGTCAAAGAATACAAACGCACGAAGCCTCAACATGCCCATATATTCCCTATTAGCCTCAGGCATCATAGTCACCCCCTAAAAATGCTCCAATGTAAAAACAAAAATTACCAGGCACAGACCATGCAAGGGCACGTGCCTGATAGGAGTCTTAAAAAAAATGAATGTCTCCTTTACGCTCAGGCCTCACTGGAGTAACGCTAGTCTAGTTTCTGTGTAGGCCAGACAACCACTTCACTCAAATCCACTCACGTCAACTTCGCCTCCCCTCTGCGCAAAAAAAAAGTCCCAGCCTCACTGGCAATTTGCCGCCTCTCGCTACCCACTGGCATGGGGTGGGTGCGTGGGTGTTTGGGGGTTTAACGTCCTTTTCCACCACATAGGGTGATATCAAAGACGGGGCAACGATGAAAAAGCCACTGGCATGCACCTTGCCCTACCAAACACAAAAATCACGAAAAATCACGCGCTTTTTTTGTGACAACAAAAATCACTACAAACTAGCACACCGGAAAAACGGGGTCCTTCAAACACCCAAACTTGACCTTACGCGCACTTTGTGTCCTTACACCTGTAGTAAGTGCTTTCTGGTCTCCCTGTTAGGCGATACGGTTTTTTTTTTTTTTTTTTTTTTGCTGTCCCAACTCTTTGCCAGCTCCAGTGGTGTTCATCCCAGGTCATGGGTGGAACCCACAGAGGACTCGGAAGCTGGGACAATTTTTATCATGCATGATGATGGAGATGAGGATGATGGTAAGATGATGCTATGGAGGTCCGTGTGGTTTGGGACTGCGTGACAGGGCCGCATTCCACGCTTCCGGTCATAAATATCCCGGCACTAACCAGGCCCGGGAACTACGGCACCTGCGGTGCCGGCCGTGTAATCATCCACATCATAAGACGTGTCATACCAAGGGAAGCACCCCCAAAGTCGCACCCGTGAAGAGGGTGAAGCTCGGCTGTGTGGCAACAGCCTCCCCATTGGGCCCATAGCACACCCGCTCTGGGTAGGAGCCGACCTAGGTAGGAAAAATCCCGCTTGCCTCGGCTGGGACTCGAACCCGGGTTTCCCGGTCCATAGTCCGAAGTGCTAACCACTACACTACGGGGGCCGGTAGGCGATACGTTGTGACATTACATTCGATTTTGGCTTGTTTCACCTACGCCGAGAAGAAGGGGAGAGGGGGAAGGAGGGGGGGGGGAACTGAGAACCGAGGCTGAAATATATAAGGTCACTATTACCAGGAACAGGAACAACGTTTTCTCTTTGATAGGCATACGAAAGTGGAGTAGTTTTTACCATTATCTTTTTGTGAGCACGTGGCATGTGTGTCCTGAATGACTCTCGTATGTTAATATGATGGCTTAAAACTGGCTGAGGTGATACACCCATGCAAACAAACGATCGACTACCAACAGCTACACAAACAGAAACACAGATTCAGAAGTTGCCTTTTGCCTCGGACACCCATAAAGTGCCGATGATGGAGAGGATTCCATAGAGGGATGTTACTTCATGCATAGTAATGGCATATTATGGGGGCAAACGCACGCCCATGCGAGTGAGTGAGTGAGTGAGTGAGATTGTTTTTTAGGGCTTAACACCGCGCAAGCCAGACAAACTAATTCGCGGCTAACACGCCCATGCAGACCCCTCGTCGGTAGGTGTTTGGGAGTTTAACATCCTTTTCCACGTCGTATGGGTGATATCAAAGATGGGCCAACGAGGAAAAGGCCAGCACAAATAATTATTTGGCCCACGCCAAGATTCGAACTCACGACCCGAGCATTGAAAGTCCAACGCTCTACCATTCGGCCACCACGGCTTCCGTGAGGGAGAGGGTGGGATGGATGGGTGTTTGTGAGTTTAACGTCCTTTTCCATCACGTAAGGGTGATATCAAAGACGGGGCAACGAGAAAAAAGGCCAGCACAAATATCTGGCTCCTGACCTGAGGGAGGGGATTTCATAGAGGGATGTTCACCCATATACAGTAAATGGTTATCGGGGCAAACACACGCCCATGTGGACCCCCTGCGTTACAAATGTAGTTTTAAAAAAAGCGATTTCTCTTCACCAGCCAAGACAGCACCCCGGACCAGGCTGCCAGCAACCTGGTGGTTGTTGCCGGAGAGTACAATGTCCTACAGGCAGATGTGGACCCCGCCACAGGGCAGAGAGCTGAGCAGCTTCTGAGGGTGTCGAGGTGCTACGTCCACCCCAGCTACGTTCTCGATGGCCAGGACACCCTTGATTCGGTGGACGTTAACAACGATATGCAAACGAACAGTAAGACTAGGCAGCTTTAGTAGGACTTCGTAAGGAGGTCTTCGCTGAGCAGCGTAACCCGTTTACATGTAAATTAGGCACGTTAGGGGTACCATTAGCTAATCGCAGCGCGTAAGCCACCCGCGGCCTGTGTCGTGTGAACCTAATTTATATGTAAATGGGTTACGCTGCTCAGCGAAGTCCTCCTTACGAAGTTCTACTAAAGCTGCCTATTGAGTGGACGCGGGGCGGGTTCTTGGAAGATTTTTTTTTTTTTAAAAGAATCTCACGAATACAGGGAGAATTGGTCTTGTGGTTCAGGCATCCGACTTCGGATCCTGAGCTGACAGGTCCGAATCCCTGCTGGGCAGGAATTTGGTTGGATTTTTTTTATTATTATTATTATTTGTTTTTTTTTTGCTTTCCAAATCGGGTGAAAATCACGTGCCAACTCATTCTCGGTGCCTACCACGCCCTCGTGTACACACGCACGTTCAAATATCAAGTGTGCACGCTAAAAATCCCACGTCCTTACTTCGAAGAAGAGTAAGTTGTGGCCGGTGGCTTGGAAAACAGGTATACTGTCGCACGCACCAAAGTGAATAGCAGATAAAGTAGCGCTTAGCAGCAGCATGCTTTCGCTTCTTCGTCCTCCAGCTGTGCGGCGCCTTGAGCGTTTCAAAGAGAGACGGATATGTGCGCCGACGAGAATCATACCTTTTTCATGCCACAGATTGCAGAACAGCGTTCAAACCAACTGCTTGCCTCAAAGCGACACGCACGCTTGCGTGAAGAACGTGTGCGCACTCACACGACACAACAAACGCACCAGCACCCTTCCGCAATGTGCTGAGCGTTCCCTGTTGGGCAAAGGTCACAATTGCACGAGGTCTCAAAATGCCTATATATTCCCTTATTAGCCTCAGGCATCATAGTCACCCCTAAACATGCTTCAATCTAGAAACAAAAATCACCGTGCGCAGACCATTTTACCTGACAGGAGTTTTTAAAAAAAAAAGAATGATTGTCTCCTTTCCGCTCAAGCCTCACTGGAGTAATGAACGTCTACTTTCTGTTTAGGCCAGAGAGCCAGTTCACACAAATCCGCTTGTGTCACTTGTGCTCGACCTCTGTGCAAAAAAGTCCCAGCGTCACTGGCAGTTTGCCTCTTGTTGCAGCCGCCTGGCATGCACTTTGACCTCATCACACAAAAATCACAAAATTCATGCTTTTTCGTGATAACAAAAATCACTACAAACCAGCACACTCGCCAAAAAGGGTTCTTCAAATAAACACCAAACATAACCCGACGGTCAGTTTGTGTCCTTGCGCCTGTTACATGCTTCTGTTGCTTTCAACGTGTCGCAGGCAACGGACTGGCCCTCATTAGGCTTGCGGATCCAGTCCAGCAGTCCAACTGTGCTTCCCAGGCCTGCCTCCCGTCGGCAACTCCGCTCAGGAACACAGGCTGTGATACTTATAACAACTGCGTCTTCCTGGGCTGGGGCTACTCGGCTGCAGATTACTCAGGTACGGTAAGACCATAAGCAAAAACTGATTATCTCCTGTGGTTGCGGTTAGCGAACCCTTGTCAGATTTGTTTTTACTGTCCACTCTATACTGTTTGTTGTTGTTGTTGTTGTTTTTCCCCCGAGGTGGAGTCTACGGTGGATCTCCTCCCCCCCCCTCTTCCTCCTCCTCCTGTACCTCCCATCCCCAACACACACACACACACACACACACACACACACACACACACACACACACACACACACACACAGAGGATTTATATTGTTGTGGGATGCCAATGGACGACTCTACTCCTGTCAATCAAGAGGGTCGAGCCCCCAGAATTCAGCCAATCGCGTCCCGCGGCATAATGCACACAACACATGGCATTGTCTGGCAAAGTTTTTGCCAGACACTACAATTAGGGAAGCACGTGTAGTTTGATATGACTGAAATACGGAAAGAAAAGAAATAAGTCCACTGACGTCATTTGAGGAGAAAGGCCGTGACGTCAGTCTCTTTCATCTTGAAATCACCCCTTCTCCCGTACAATCACGCCATGGGCGTACAGTGTTTTGCCACTACACGGCAGAGTAAATGGGGCGAGGGTTTGGCCGAGGGGTTTGTCGAGTGGAGTCGTCTATAATCACACTGAGCTACGGTTTGGAACTTGCACCCTCTCTCTTTCAGTGCTGGACCCTCGACTGAGCTACGGCCGGACGACAATCTACAGGGACAGCGTGTGTGATTACATGGCTCAGTCCGTCTACCCGACCAAGCCACGCCCAGAGGGTTCAGCCTGCACCTCCCCACGGGACGGCACAGGCGTCTGTGTGGTACGTATGGAGTAATAACATCATAATCATAATATTATATATAACGCTTTTATAGGCCCACGAAAACACCCACACAAGTCACTTCTTAAACATACACCTGGGCTCCCGCACAAGTAGCAAAGACCATGTTTGCATATTTATTGGTATGAGTGCGGGAGTACGCAGGGGTGGGTGTCTGGAGTTTAACGTCCTTTTCCACCACGGAAGGGTGTTATCATAGACGGGGCAACGAGAAAAAGGCCAGCACAAATATTTGGCCCGAGCCGGGATTCGAACTCACGACCCGAGCATTGAGATTCCAACGCTCTACCATTCGGCTATTCCGGCTTCCCGCGGGAGTACGCGCATTGAGTCAGGGTAGTGTACATCTTACTTTTATTACCAAACTTGATGATAATATGCTAAATTACTGGTTATGTCGTTTTGTCGTGTCTACTGTAAGCGTCTGCTGTCTTGACGAAACACAGTGTGAGGTCAACGATCTGCGGCCCTTCAGTTTGTACTTCGTACACACACCAGGCGCGAGGACTGTGATGCGGGCATGTGTGTTTTTCTCTCTACGTGTGAACTACACCGCTCAGTTGGTGTAGTTCGCCCGCTAGGGGGTGCAAATGTATACCAGTTATATGCAGGGGGGGGGGGCAAATGTACTCCAGCTCTCTACTCAGTGGGGCGATTGTATCCCGCTCTTCAGTCTGGTCAGCTCTCGCGATATTTCCGTGCTATTTTCTTCGAAAGGTTCGTTGCCGGAAAGCGAAACGGTTACAAATAACGACAGATGCTATACACGAACATGTATCATGTAACATGTATCTGTGGCTACATTCGTTAAGTTACATTCACAAAACGAAGTTAGCCGTCACGTGACTTCAACTCGCGAAATCCAAATCCAGGATACATTTGCACCCCGTCCCGCGCAGCTGGTGCACATTTGCTCTCCCTGCAAATGACTGGTATACACTTGCACCCCCTAAAGCCTGCTTTAAACTGGGCACAGCGCGCGAAACACACATGCGCCACATCACAGTTGTTGCGCTTGGTGTGTCTGCCGGCCGGGCTAACTACAAAACTGAACACAGGCAGCTGTGCACGGTGACGTACGATCACACGATCACGATACGATACCATCCGACGCCCATAGCGTCCGCAATGGCAAGCAGAGCTCGGAGGCGAGCCGTCCGGCCTCTGTAGTGTCCTTCGAAAAGGTCTATAAACACTGAAGTCTGTTCAGGCCACAACGCAATTTAGAATACACTGTCCGCCATGTTTGCACGACGAGCGACGTAGTACAGCGAGTCAGAAACTGTTGTGGAATCCAGTCACAGTTGGGGCTATTTGAAATCCCAGTAGCTGTGATGACGCCACAGCGGCGGAACCCCCCCCCCCCTCCGCTCCCCCCCCCCCCCCCCCTCCGAAATCACAACTGTGTCACATATGTGTGCAGAACACACTGGCGCTCCGCAGTGCCCAGTTAAGAGCCGGTGTAGGCGGAAAATAACACTGCGGGGGAAAAAAAAACACTACAGGAGTGCTTTTTTCCCAGTGAAATAACACTGGGAGTGTTATTTTCCTAGGAAGATTACACTCCTGCAGTGTTTCTTTCCTAGGAAAAATACACTCCCAGTGTTTTTTTTCCTGGAAGTCTTTTTTGCCTCCTACACCGGCTTAACAGGCGAATTATACCAATTGAGCATTAGTACCCGGAAACTCTGGAACTTACAAACCTTTCTTAATCACAGGGCGACCAAGGTGGTCCGGTCCTTTGCTATGACGGCGATCGGTGGGCAGTGCAAGGCATTCTTCCTTTCCGTTGGTGCGAGGATGACGCTCCTCACCCTTGGGTCGTTGATGTAGCAGCATACGAAGAATGGATCCAGACAACCATGGCGAACCCTTAAGGCTGGTCGGTGGGAAATCTCTGCCTGCTGAATCCGACCATGGACATACCGCGACTCGTCCAACTTTTTTTTTTCCCCATAGTGATTTAGTTCTGTGCCAGCAGTTTTACACGAAAGCGTGTGCGAAGTCTGGGCAAGAACTGGTCTGATTATTTTTGCTCTATGGACTTTTTTGGGGGAACTGCTTTGCTTTGCTCTACAAGGAGCACATATGCTTTATGGGGATACTGGGTCAGCTGAGAGATAATTAAATGATGAAGAAATACGTAAGAATGGGCGAACCTGTAACACGGGCTTAACTAGTACTGCTGCCCTGTTATGTACACAGCACGGCTGTTAAAACCATGTCACTGGATGATACAAACTCTTGAAGGTGTTAACAATTTACTGGGACAGACATGGATTTTAAAGTGTTTTCAAGTGTTGGGTTTTTTTTTTCCTGTCTTACAAGATTCAGTTTGTTCATGGTGAATGTAAAGTGTCCCTAGCAAAGGGAATTATATGTGGTTGTCAACTAGGGGTGTATGTTGTAGCCAGCCATCAATAAAGACAAGAAAGCAATAATGTGTGTGTGTGTGTGTGTGTGTGTGTGTGTGTGTGTGTGTGTGTGTGTGTGTGTGTGTGTGTGTGTGTGTGCGCGTGTATGCGTGCGTGTGTGTGTGTGTGTGTGTGTGTGTGTGTGTGTGTGTGTGTGTGTGTGTGTGTGTGTGTGAGTGCGAGCGAGAGAGAGAGAGAGAGTGAGAGCAAAGTAAACAACTCTGTGTGTGTGTGTGTGTGTGTGTGTGTGTGTGTGTGAGTGTGTGTGTGTGTGTGTGTGTGTGTGTGTGTGTGTGTGTGTGAGTGCGAGCGAGAGAGAGAGTGAGAGCAATGTAAACAACTCTGTCTGTGTGTGTGTGTGTGTGTGTGTGTCTGTCTGTCTGTCTGTCTGTCTGTCTGTCTGTATGTATGTCTGTCTGTGTCTGTGTCTGTGTGTGTGAGTGCGAGCGAGCGAGCGAGAGAGAGAGAGAGTGAGAGCAAAGTAAACAACTCGAGTGTGTGTGTGTGTGTGTGTGTGTGTGTGTGTGTGTGTGTGTGTGTGAGAGAGAGAGAGAGAGAGCAAAGTAAACAACTCTGTGAGTTTGTGTGTGTGTGCGCGCGCGCGCGCCAGTCACGTTGTGGATTGTTCACATTCGACTACTTCCAAGAATAATTATAAGAAACATAATTACATTCTCAGCCATTTTTATTTCAGGGAATATGAATATGTGCAATAGATGCCTTGCCAATACCCCAAAACAGACTGCATACTCAATTCACAAGCAGAACTAAAAGTGTTTGCAGGTTTGGTTTTGTAATCACATCTGAAAAACAAAGGCTGCTTTAATACTTTGAAAATAACAAGTGTGTTCTCGAGAATGCCAGTGCTGTCTCATTTTTATTTTCAAGCTATTAAATAGCCAAACTAGCTTAAATGTTTCTTATGTGTGACCATTTTATGAAGCAATACACGCATCGTGAATTGTCACTGTAGCTTTGTAAACAAGGTGGGTTTTTTTTGTTTGTTTTTTTTATCGGTTATGCCAATTACCTAGTATATCGGAAACAGAGCTAAAGATTCAGGTGGTGTTGCTGCAAAATTGCCTGCTTGTCTCGGGGGGGGGGGGGGGGGGGGGGGAAGACGCCCTTATCCAGCAAGGCTGTGTACAGTGGTCCATCCTCTTTTGACGATAAAAAGTAGTAATGGTCAAAGTAAGTTCCAAGTAATAAGTTTTTAAGTGGCCTTTGTTTCTCTCCGAGAGTGCGTTTGCCTACCCATGCGGCAAAACAAAACAAAAACACTTCCCAAAAACCTCCCAAAAAACCCACCCTTATCCAGTGGTCCATTCTCTTTTGACGGGAAAAAATGTAGTAATGGTCAAAGTAAGTTCCAAGTTACAAGTTTTGAAATGGCCTTTGCTTCTCTCCAAGAGTGCGTTTTCCTACCCATGCAGGAAAAAAAATACCATTAGTAAGGCTGTTTACAGTGGTCTACCCTCTTTTGGTGGTAAATATGTAGTAATGGTCAAAGTAAGTTTCAAGTTACAAGTTTCTAAATGGCCTTTGCTTCTCTCCGTGCGTGCGTTTGCCTACCCATGCGGCTTGATTACGGGCTAGTTGCGCTATTTGCTGCGATCGTCACGCGGATCCATGTCTCCTTTGCGCCCACGTCAATGACGTAAGGATTGAAATTACTTGGGTCACAGTCCCTGTCAGGAAGGATACCAACAACAGCACGCCTGGTGCCATCCGTGCAAATGACTGAACCTCCGATGTTTCCCTGCAAAAAAAAAAGTAATAATAATAATAATAATGAGTATTGTATAGGCGCTTTACCCAATTTCATGAATCGGCTCAAAGCGCCGCGAACTGACCCCAACACGCACGCTCACGTGAATCACACGCATTCTCTCACACGCTGGTCATAAACACATTACAATCACGTGGTGCGAAGGGTCAGCTCAGCTATTTAAATTTCGGAATTTAGATTTGCATTTATTTTTTCAAATTTGGTGGGCTGAACATTTTCAAAGCCGAGGGGGAGGAAGCCGGAGGACCCGGAGAGAACCCCCGACGATCGGCCGGAATGAACGGTGCCACCCACAGCTGGACTTCGTAAGGAGGACTTCGCTGAGCAGCGTAACCTATTTACATGTAAATTTGGCTAACGCGCTGCGATTGGCTAATGGTACCCCTAATTAACATGTAAATGGGTTACGCTGCTCAACGAAGTCCTCCTTACGAAGTCCTACTAAACATGCCTGATGTCAGAACACATCTGCCTGAGTGGTCTTTAGTACGTACTCGATACGCTGGGCTAGGGAAGATGTTCTCGTACCCTATAACATCCCCCTTTTCCCGTATTATAAACTTTTTCCCTTCTGGTCGCCATATTTAGCTCCATCAATTTAGGCTCAATCCAAGTTGAAACTCGTTCGTTCCGTCGTCGACCAGAAGCCTGAACGAGTAGGGGTCTTTCTGCTTTTCCCCCTCTGTGATGCGGGAACCGGGATAGCCGAATGGTAGAGCGTTGTACTCTCAATGCTCGGTCGTGAGTTCGAATCCCGGCTGGGGCCAAATATTTGTGCTGGCCTTTTTCTCGTTGCTCCGTCTTTGATATCACCCTTACGTGGTGGAAAAGGACGTTAAATTCCTAAACACCCACCTACCCATCCCCTCTGTGATGCACTGAAGACACTGGATGCTGATACGCTTTTGCGCGCGCGTGTGTGTGTGTGTGTGTGTGTGTGTGTGTGTGTGTGTCTGTGTGTGTGTGTCTGTGTGTGTGTGTGTGTGTGTGTAATGACAGCAGTAACAGTAATGGCACTACACTTGAATTTCCTACCTTTGGGACAATTGATTGATTGATTGATTGACTGATTGATTGATTGATTGCTTTTGACTGATTTATTGATTGACTGTATAGTCGTGTGCTGTTTCAATGCACTGATGACAGGGCCGTAGCAGCCCTACCGGCCACTCCGGCCATGGCCGGACCACTTTTTGGCCCAAAAAAATCGTCTTCATGAGTACAGTCAAGAAGGTTTCTAAAGCAAAAGTTCTTCCAAAATAAAGCCTCTTCATCAAAATATTTTTAACTTGCGTTTCCCCATTCAAACAAGTAACAAGTAATTCTTTTGATTTCCGTTGAAGTTGAGGAGAACATAATGGCCAGGGACCGTACCTTTTTATTTATTTTTTTATGGCCGGAGCACTTTTAGGAGCTGTGCTACGGCTCTGGATGATGATGGAGACTTGATATAGCGCTCGGCTCCTCTCTAACTGAGTGCTCACGGCGCTTAGGGAGAGGTTAAAGAAAGACAGTGTAAAAAAAACACACACAAAAAAAACGTGCAGATGGGTGGGTGCGTGTTTGGGAGTTTAACGTCATTTTCCACCACGTAAGGGTGATATCAAAGACGGGGCAACGAGGAATAGGCCAGCACAATATTCGGCCCCAGCGGGGATTCGAACTCACGAAAAGTGCAGATGATAACTGAGGTGAGGCACTAAAGAGATGAGTCTGCAGGCGCTTTCGGAATGCTGACTGCCTCCTTCATTGTCTCAGGAAGCGAGTTCCACAGTTTGGCATTCAAGGTCGCTAGCCACGGGGTACGGACAAAGCCTGCATAGCATTTCAGCAGTACAGTTCAGAACTTCCCCCCCCCCCCTCCCGTGAAGAGTCACGTGATCTCCGTTTGCGCAACACGCAGGGCACCTCATTTTTAAGATGGATTATTCGGGCTGAGATTCGAACTCTAACCCGGGGCTAAACTCCCTAACCCCGACTTTTACATGCGGGTCCAGATCTCTTTGTCAGACACATACTCCGACAAGCTACCCCACAGCCGTGGGTTTGTTCGTCGGAGTACACGTGTCTCGTTCGAGCACTTTGATTGGCTAGCATGACCTGTCAATGTGAAACTGATTCTGAGGCGGCCATCTATAGCGTGTGGCACCTGCAAGCTTGCCCACAGAACTTTTCCAGCGCCAGTCGTAGCAATAGGTACTTACATCACAAACATCAAAGCCCTCATCGGGAACCTGGCAGGAAGACCCACTGCGAGTTGCGACACTAGGGAACACCTTACTTGCCAGTGACGTGCACAGGGTACCAGTATATACACTGCTCGTGCCTTGGACCTTCCGAGTAGCTGCAAAAAAAATGAAAGTACAGGACATTACATTGGAACCTTTAACGTGTGGAAATGATACAAATCTCTCTCTCTCTCTCTCTCTCTCTCTCTCTCTCTCTCTCTCTCTCTCTCTCTCTCTCTCTCTCTCTCGTTTGATTGTGTAGTTAATTTTCTAGAGAATAGAAAGGACAACTTGTAATATATGCAGTACAGCATGCAAGTCACTATCCTTGCATCAACGTTTCAGTTCCACACCGCCACCCCGACCCCCCAGGACCCCCCCCCCCCCCCGAGACACACCCCTTCCCCCGAGACCCTCAACCCCCCCCCCCTCTCTCTCTCTCTCTCTCTCTCTCTACTGGTCCTCCAGAAGGAGGGAGCTGGGCACAGGGCGAACACACGGGGGTGTATCACGTGACTTGAAGATCCACGGAGTATACGAGGAACAAGCATCTGTGCATTTGCGCAGAAAAAAATAGCACTTTTGTGCCAAAAAAGTGTTCCGTATAAACATCGACAACAACGGAAAAGACAAAATAGCAGTGTTTTATTCCTGCAGACAACGGCAGAAAAAAATATTTTCTGCAAAAGTGTCTTTTTCGAGCTGACGACCTCGTCCTAACTGAAAATCTGGGCGAAAATTGGAGCTGGATAACAGTAAAGTACCGAAATAAGCCTACAATATATCACCCAAGAACCTCAAGTGACAATGATTTCAAATGTGACCTTGTTCAGTAATTGACATGTAGTCCTGTGACCTTGATTAGACAGTGGGAAAAAGTGGCGTCAGTTAATGACGTCAAAGTGTTATTTTGGAATAGTTTTATTCCTTGAAAAAGACGCGCTTTCAAAAAAAAAAAAAAAAAGCGGCAGTGACAATATCTATTTAGGTTGGCTCACTTACGTCGAGAAGAAATGGAACAACAAAGAACACTGGTTGTTATAAAATTCATCATAGGTCCCACATCTTCCTCAGTAACTATTTCTCTGCAGCAGGTCTACAAAAGCGACCCCATAAAAAAAGTAGGCCTACTGCCGAAAATCATTGGCGACTGCAACGTCAAAAGCACTGCAGGTATAAGTTGGCCTACTGGTGGTACACTGCACGACACTTTGCCCACCATGCATAACTCCAAACTATAAGTTCAAACTGTGAGAGTCAACATTTTTAATAGGAATGTGCAGAATTCCAATTAAGAACTTGGCTAGTACAGTTTATAGTTTTACATCATATAGTTTGGAGTCCTACACGGTGGGCAAGGTGGCCAGCAGAGTACCACGAGTAGACCAACAGTGTACCACCAGTTGCCCAGCAGTACACTCACACTCATGGGCTAGCCCTGGGGGTGCCTGGGAGTTCACCGCCAGTTACCCAGCAGTGCACCGCCAGTAGCCCATCAGTATACTCTGACTCACTGGCTAGCCCAGGAGGTGCTCCGGAACTCAGAGCCAGTTATCCAGCAGTAAACCAAAAGGGCCCCACATGCTGCAAATCAGAGGGGCGCCTACTAGTTTGTTTGATTTTCCAAGAGGTGCCCATGGATTAGCCCTTGTGGGGCCCACGTAGGGGCCCCCGAGATATTCTATCTGCGGCGGTACTTACGCATGGCACCTGCCCCGCGAGTCGAGTCGTCTCTATATCCCCAGCTGGTGAAGGTACAGAAGGAGTAGGCTTCGCAAGACGAGTCGAAGTTCATGGCCGAGGAACCGGGAAGACATGCCTTGGACGCGCACTCACTATTAATGTCCTGAGTCAGTTTCAATAAGGCCAAGGCGTCCGCTACCGACAGAAAAGCAAAAAAACTGGTAATGTCAGTATTTTAAAGAACAATATTTTATGCAATTTTTACGGACTTGTAAACCCCGCCTTTGGTTTAAAAAGTGTATGCTTGTATGTGCTTAAGTAAATAAAACATTGCAAACCGTTATTCTAAACTCAGCCCGAAGGTCAGAGACGGTTTGCCAGTTGGGATGTGGTTATATACAGTCTCACACAAAATTAACTTGACAGTTTTTGTTTTAGCACTGTCCGCAAGGAGACAGTCACAATGTCACAATATTTTGCAGGGTAAGTAAGAATATCTTTTCAGATGAGTTCGGTCAGCGAGAGACAGACAAACCGAC
>JACVVK020000009.1:4057500-4475000 GCA_018292915.2 Batillaria attramentaria | reverse complement strand
GCGTTTATTTTCGATTTTGTGAGCTGAAAATTTCCGAAGGAGAGCAAGTTAAACCTAAATATAGGTGTTTGAAGCTGGGACAATTTTTTTATTATGCAATTTATGCGGATAAGCATGAAGGTATGCTGATGCTATGGAGGTCAGTGTGGTTTGCGACTGCGTGAAAGGGCCGCATTCCACGTTTCCTGTCATAAATATCCCGGCGTCAACCAGGTCCAACGGTGCAAGCCGTGTAATCATCCACATCATGAGATGTCATAACAAGGGAAGCACCCTTAAGCCGGCTCTTAACTGGGCCCTGCGGAGCGCCACAGTGTTGTCCACAGTTGTGACACAGTTGTGATTTTGAGGGGTTTTCGTCGCTGTGGCGTCATCACAGCAAGCTGGATTTCTAATAGCCACAACTGTGACTGTGGTTCCCACAACAGATTCTGATTGGCTGTACTACGTCACTCGGCGTGCAAACATGGCGGACAGTGACTTCTTATATCTTCAATCGGTTTGTCACCGAGCACAGCTGTGTTCAGTTTTGTACTGTAGTTAGTAGACACACCGAGCGCAACGACTGTGATGTGCACATGTGTGTTTCGCACGCTGTGCCCAGTTAAGAGCAGGCTTTAAAGTCCCATCCGTGAAGTGGACGAGTCTCGGCTGCGTGGCAACAGCCTCTCCATCGGGCCCATAGCACGCCCACTCTTTGATAGGAGCCGACCTAAGTAGGAAAATCCCGCTGGCCTCGGCTGGGATTCAAACCCGGGTCTCGTCAACACTTACCATAGCAACATCGGTCACTCGGGTCGCTGCAGAGTGGCGCCTCATTCATCGCTGCAGTAATGTCGAAATCACCAGCAGGGCATGCGCCCGACACGCAATACCCATCAAATGAAGGGCACTGATCTGAAAATTGAACCGACAACAGCATGTGGGTGTCATTTTGAAAACATAGTGCAAAAGGAAGCGAACCTTGTCGTCATCTGGAAAAAACAAAAGGGGCCCAGGCGCTGATCACGTCTATAGCGCTTGGGTCCTTTTTAATTTTCAGACGACAGTCAGTAGAAACGCACGCATGCGCACTGCACGGGCACCATGACCACTCCGGTTATCCGGAAACCCCCAATAGACGACTCCACTCGGCAAGCCCGGAGGCCAAAGCACTGCCCCTTTACTCTGCCGTTTATTTGCAAAATACAGTACGTCATTGTATGGGAAACAGGGTGATTTCAAGAGAAAGGAGACTGACGTAATGGTCTTTTTTGCTCAAATGACCTCAGTGGACTTATTGCTTTCTTTCCATATGTCAGTCATGTCAAACTACATGTGGTTCCCTCGTTGTAGAGTGTGGCAAAACGTTTTGCCAGGCCATGCCATGTTTCGTGCTCGTTATGCCGCGGGACGCGATTGGCTGAATTCTGGGTGCTTGACCCTTTTGATTGACAGGAGTGGAGTCGTCCATTGACGTCCCTTCCCCGCTGTATACCGGTAGCGGGGTACGGGACTGCTTCACTCAAACACCGTAGCGTTAGTGTATCACGCTAAAGGCTGCAAAGGTACCATCATCTATTTTACATTGTTTTCATTTGTGTAAGCGACTTTCTGCAATAATTATAATACTCTACTCTTATATTCCGCGTACGATCAGCCGAATTACCTGTGTGTGTGTAAGCGTGGCAAAACACAACTCTGTAGTCTGTACCATCCGGTTTCACTACGTTTACCCTCTGCAATGACCCGAAATCGACAAGCCGAGACCTGCATCGAGACAAGTGATACCTATAAGAAGGAAAAAAAAATACTCGGTGACAAGGAAAGTGGACAGTTCTGAACAACTTTGTGGTCAACGTGGTATTTCACAGTGTGCACAGAAGCGGTGAGTTCTGTCGCATTCACCAGCACAGTACATTTTCAGCCTGTTTCGAGATTATTGCCTGCATGAGTTGTCCCCCGTGCATACGCAGAACCGCAGCATGCATGCATTTTTTTGTGGCAACTTTGTGCTCTGCTACAAAAAAAATGCGTGCTTGTTGCAGCAAGGCAGACAGCTCATGCAGGTAATAATCTCTAAACAAGCTGAAAATGTACCGTGTTGGTGAATGCGACAGAACTCACCCCTTCTGTGCACACTGTGAAAAATCACGTTGATCACAAAGTTGTTCACGACTGTCTACTTTTCTTGTCACCGAGTATTCAGTTTGTTTTTTCCTTCTTAGGTATCACTTAGATCGGCTCAGGTCTCGGTTAGCCGATGTACGGGGGGGTCATTGCAGAGGCCAAGAGAAGCGCCGGTCTCGGTACAGGGTTTCGTTTCGTTTATTTATTCATTCTTCAAAACCCTCTGGGGGCATGTGAAGAAGACGAAGAGAGAGAGAGAGAGAGAGAAAAGAAAGAAAGAAAAACAAAACAAAACAAAAATATAAACAGAAACATAAACCGAAAAAACTACAGCAACAGAAATAAAACACAATCAAACAAAGCAAAGCATGGGTAAGTAAGAAAGAAAACAAGGCATTGACAAAAAAGACTACTGATATAGCAAACAGAACAAAAATAAGAACACACAAACAAAAAAAGAAAGAAAGAAAAACAAAACAAAACTATAACAAAAACATAAACCGAAAAGACTACAACAACAGAAATAAAACACAATCAAACAAAGCAAAGCATGCGTAAGTAAGAAAGAAAACAAGGCATTGACAAAGAAGACTACTGATATAGCAAACAGAACAAAAATAAGAACACACACACACACACACAGGGTTGGGCAAAGCAAAGTGAATCACAGGAGACTGACCCGATGTGTAAATCTGATCTTCATACTGTCAGTGCTACTGCAAGTCGCTGCAGGCCAAATCCTCAAAAGGCTAGCGGACCTCCTTACTTCAGGGGTCAAGTTATAAGGGGGTGGGAGGGAGGAATGCGTGTGTTGGGAAAAGTTTTGCATGGCTATTTTACAGGCAAAATACTACAGCGACAGAAGACGCTGCAGGGGCGCCGGAACCGGGGGGGGGGGGGCAGCTGCCTCCCCAGTACCCAAGCGGGGGGGGGGGGGCAAGAGTATCTTTTTGCCCCCCCCCCCTGGAAAATCAGGTGACTATGGCAAGAGGGGGGCAAAGCCATGGTCTTGCCCCCCCCCCTCCCTTCCCCTACCCCCCTCCCCCTCTTCCTGCTCTCTCCCTCATCCCGCCCAACAGAGAACTCAGTTAATCCGTTGCATGAAATATCAAAGTCGTCTGATAATTCCCCCCCCCCCCCCCCCCCCGCTTTTCACTTTCTTTGGGTAACGGCCTTCCTTTCAGTGGCTGCCTGGTTCGTAAAGGTTTTTGTCTGCGCAGCATCTGATCGCCCCCTCTCTCCCCCCCCCCCCCCCTTTTCTTTTCACTTTCTTTGGGCAACGTTCTACCTCTCAGTGGTTCCCTGGTTCGTAAAGGTTTTTGTCTGCGCAGCATCTTTACGCCCCCCCCCCCCCCCCCCCCCCCCCCCCCCGCTTTTCACTTTCTTCGGGCAACGTCCTTAATTTCACTTGCTCACTGGTTCGGAAAGGTTTTTGGTCTGTGCAGCATCTGAACAGCCCCCCCCCCCCCCCCCACGCTTTTCACTTTCTCCGGGTAACGTCCTTCATTTCACTGGCTCTGGCGTTTCCCCCCTCTGAGATTCTGCCCCCCCCCCCCTCCGCCAAACATCTTCCGACGCCCCTACGCTGGCCGGCCATTGTGTCTCGGTTCGCGTGCCCTCTGGTAGGGGAGACAACTACCGTTAACCGCTAAGTAGATCGTCAACCTGTTCCGGGTCCGTCGCTAACTCCACGCCCCTCCGACGACGCCCGTGGGGCTAACCGAGACCGAGCCGAGCTAAGTGATACCTTAGAAGGAAAAAACAAAAATGCTTTAGAGATTATTGCCTGCATGAGTTGTCTCCCTTGCGGCAACAAGCACGCATTTTTCGTGGCAGAGCACGAAGCTGCCCGAAGAATGCATGCACGCTGCGGGTCTGTGTATGCACGGGGGACAATTCATGCAGGCAATAATCTTTAAACAGGCTGAAAATGCGACTGTGCTGGTGAATGCGACAGTCTTCACCGCTTCTGTACACACTGTGAAATAACACGGGGACCTCAAAGTTGTTCAGAACTGTCCACTTTCCTTGTCACCGAGTATTTTTTTTTTTCCTTCTTATGTATCTCTTAGTTCGGCTGGGTCTCGGTTAACCCGACTTGGGCGTCGTCGCAGAGGACCTAGAGTTAGCGACGGACCCGGAAGGGTTGAGTAGATCGTCTGCTACACGTGACCCTCCAGTGTGTCGAGTGAGGGGATGCGGATCCGTACACAAACTTAATTATTTACGATAAGTTTCATTTCCGGTGTTAGACAGCTAAGTGTTTGTTCTGATATTCGTACAAGCGTGATTTCGATCGTTTAATCGTGCTTACGGACTAGGAGCACAAAGCAGGTGTAACAAGATAAATAATTTAACCCCAAGTAATTTACTCCGCAGTAAATAATGTCGGAAAGAAATTCTTACTCCTTTGGCTTGGTAATACTTCTGTCGTACGATTTTTTTTAAACTCCGGAGTAAAAAATATTCCTATAGGAGTATTTCTGTCGTACGACGGTTTTACTCCGGAGTAAAAACAATTGCTATGGGAGTACTTCTGTCGTACGATGTTTTACTCCGGAGTAAAAAATTTGCCATGGGAGTACTTCTGTCGTGTGACATTTTTACTCCGGAATTTAAAAAAAATCAAATCCTATGGGGGGTACTTCTGTCGTATGACAATTTTACTCCGGACCAAAAAAAAATAAATTGCCATGGGAGTACATTTTTACTCCGGAGTTTAAAAAAAAAACTTATCAGAGTACTTCTGTCGTGTGACGTTTTTACTCCGGAATTTAAAAAAAAAATCCTATGGGGGCACTTCTGTAGTATGACGATTTTACTCCGGACCAAAACAATTGCCATGGGAGTGCTTCTTTCGTACGACATTTTTACTCCGGAGTAAAAAAAAAAAAACCCAAAAAACACACAATCTTATGAGAGTACTTCTGTCATGTGACGCTTTTACTCCGGAATTACAAAAAAAATCCTATGGGGGTACTTCTATCGTATGACGATTGTACTCCGGACCAAAAACAATTGCCATGGGAGTACTTCTGCCGTACGACGTTTTAACTTCTGAGTAAAACAGTTCCTATGGGAGTACTTCTGTCGTACGACATTTTTACTTCGGAGTAAAAAAAAAAAAAAAAAAAAAAATCTTATGAGAGTACTTCTGTCGTTAGACGTTTTTACTCCGAAATGAAAAAATTATCCTATGGGGGTACTTCTGTCGTATGACGTTTTTACTCCGGACCCCAAAAATTGCCATGGGAGTACTTCTGTCGTACGATGTTTTCACCCTGGAGTTTAAAAAAAAATCGGACGGTATTTTTACTACTAGCAAATCCCTTATGGGAGTACGTTCGTCGAGGTACACCAGGATTCGAACTCTCGACCCGAGAATTGAAAGTACAACGTCCTACCAGTTCGGCGACCCTGTCCCATTTTAGTCGTCATCGTCACCTTCAGTTTCGTCAAAAATCACATCAGCATCTTATCTCTGACTAATAATACTACATGTATAAAGAAGAAAGAAAAAAAAAAGTGAAGTATCACTGCTAATCAAATTATGATTGCATTGGAAATTATGCGTATGATCGTGACTGAAATAATAATAACTGCAATGACGATAATTGAATTTGAACAAGTAATTATCGTAAATGGCATAATGATTATAATGATAATAATCATAACGTTTAAAATAATAATAACATTACAGTTAATAATAATAATCATACTATTATTATTGTTGTTACTAATGTAATTAAGTGCAGCTGAAGTAATAATTGACATTATCGGTAATAGTTCTAAATGAAATGAATGAATTTATAACGCAGTTGAAATTGTAACTGCAAAGAGGTACAACGTAAATAACGACAGTTGTAATCGAGGACAACAAAAAAGGAAGATGTAGTAGCAGTTTACTGACTGCAGTGTACGCTGTAGACGAAAAGCGCCAGGAAGCAGACGACAATCGGAGCACTGGCGGCCATCTTGGAATCACGGTGCAGGCTGGGAAACCACGTAGAAGATCTCGAGACGGTGGACTTTGCCAGCCAGATCTAGACCCAAGAAAAATGTCTCTGGACCTTGGCTGCAGGCACAAAGTTCTCTGACTGCGCTGCCCCGATTTGTGACTGAAGCTTTTATACCGCAGGCCCTGAAGAAAACTATTCAAGAAAGCGATCGCTATTCGCAGATATATAAATTCGCTCCGAGCAGGCCGCCTTGATGGGACAAATGCCCTCAGTTGCAGCGTAAGTGATGAGGCGAAAGGCAAAGAAAAGTGTCATACAAAAGACTTTTTAATACCACCCTAGTCCAGAATCCTTCCCTAACACCCCTACCCCATCCCCACCCCCCCCCCCCCCAGAAAACCGCTCCCCCTCCTTCCCTCCCCCCCCTCCGACTTTAATATATGTACCTAGTTTGTCATTGGATGTCCATGTCAAAACTGAGAAATGTTCTATAGAAACGCTTTGTGTGTCTTCAACGCTGTGCGTGTTAATTTGATTTCTTTGCGCTCTTGTTGTTGTGTAGGGTTCGGCCGGCGTGGTATTCATCTGCAAAACTGAATGATCCAAATGAAAAACGCGGCGGGTAAGCAGGGCCTTTCGGTGGGAAGGTAGGACAAAGAGGGCGGAGGGGGGTCGAGGGGGGAGGGGGGGTCGAGGGCGGGGGGGGGGTTGAGAGGGTGGGAGGACAGGGGGAGGAGGGAGTAGATGACAGCAAAAGATTCTGTCAGCTTCATTGAGCAGAACGGGGTTAATTTAAGGACAAAATGGCCCGCCCCTTCGGACCGGCAGGCCGGGCGTTCAGCCGACAATACCATGAGCGACAGCGTCTCGTGCGGAACTTGGCAGTGGGCGGGAAAAGGTGAGAGTGGCTCGTAGCTGATGAAGCGCAGGGGCGGCTGATAGGACGGGCAGTATATGCATATTTTGCAGTATGTATATATTATGCTGATGTGGATGGAGGGCGTCGGGGGTGGGGGTAGGGGTGGGTTGTAAAAGCCGCTGAAGCAGACTTTCGATCACTGACTTTCTGTCAGAAATGTGGTACACCGAGGTAGTTTTAGTGTGTTTTGTTGTTGTTGTTGGTGGTGGTGGTGGTTTTTGTTGTTGTTGTTGTTTTTAAAAGAAAATTACGAAATTAAGAAGCATGACCGTTTTACATGACTGTTAGCCTTGATATGACTTGTTATCCTCACATCCTGACTGTTCTGAGCTGGGCCCGCATGTAAAAGTCGGGGTTAGGGAGTTTAGCCTCGGGTTAGAGTCTAACCTCAAACTAAACTAGCTCTAGGGTTAAATTTTCTCTTCTTTTTTTTCTTTTTTTTAAATCAGGAAGCGAGTGCATTCCAGCAAGATGCCTATGCCGTTATAGCATGATTTTTTCTTTCTTTCTTCGCTTTTTTTTTTAAATTTTGCTTCTGGGTTTCTTTTGTCCTAGTCTGGGTTAGGCCCGTAGCCGTGGGTTAAATTAACCTCGACTTTTACATACGGGCGCTGGTTTGGTGGTACCTAGCACCACACCACTAAGACACCTGCACAAATACGTGCACAGAGAAGCTTGCGTTTAGCTGAGTGAAACCATAACGCAGTAGCCCGTGTCATTAGGCTACAGAACAAATTTCGAGGAAAACGCTATATATTCCTCTTAAACATAACGTTGCGAAATGCTTTAAAATTCACCACCAAAAAATCACAAAAATCCGGCAACCAAAGACTCATGTGTAGAGTAAATTTCAACAAATTGCAATATTCCGTTCTTGGCAATGTTAGCAGCGACCACATACCCCCGTCATTCCTCTGTCGTCTGCTGGCTCCTGTGCCAGCTGCGCGTGATGATGATGATGATGATGATTGGCCATATGTATAGCGCTACAAGAAAACTTCCATGCAGTAAGCATGCTCACGGCGCCTTTGGAATGAAAAAAATGTGTGTGTGTGTGTGTGTGTGAGAGAGAGAGAGAGAGAGAGAGAGGGAGGGTGGGGTGGGTGTTTGGGGGTTTAACGTCCTTTTTCACCACGTAGGTGATACCAAAGACGGGGCAACGATAAAAAAAAAACCAGCACAAATATTTGGCCCCAGCCGGGATCGAACTCACGACCCGAGCATTAGAAGTCCAACGCTCTACCATTCGACCACCCCGGCTCCCCGAGAGAGAGAGAGAGAGAGAGAGAGAGAGAAGATGCGTCTTGAGGTTCCGCTTGAAGGTCATGACTGACGCAGAACCTGACGAGGTGAGCTGGCAAGTTGTTCCAGAGGCAAGAAGCTGCACTCTTGAAAGCCCGTGCACCAGAGCGTTTCTTGTTTGTGTTGTCATAGTAGCCTGGGACAGCAAGTCTGGACTGGGAAGAAGATCTTATGCTGCGTGAAGGTCTATAGAGTGGTATGAGCTCAGCCAGATATAGTGGAGCAGTGCCGCGAATGCAGGAGAAAGTCAAGGAGAGAAGCATAATTATGTGACACAGAGCACGACATCACATGACAATCAGGCATGGTTCTCTAATTCCGACAGGAAGAACAGAGATACAGCTTTTTGGGCAAAAAACACATCGTCATCGATGAGCAAGTACATGTATTACTACTCCTCGGGGAGAACTCGCTGCCTATGTCAACACCATTGACGACGAAACATTTTGACTCGACATATCGGTGTTTCCAACTTCATAAACTCGTTCTAAAAGTACAAAACAACAGTAGCCTGTACCTAGCAAGCAATCCTTACTCACATTTCGGACAGTTTTAACCAACACTTACCAAAAGTCGTTCTCAAAAAGTTCAGTCGAAGCTGGCGTCTCACCGACATGTATGCTGTTTACTGATTTGGCCGTGTGCTATCGGTGCAGAGAATTGCAGCGGATTCGTAGTCTAGATAGATCTCCGATTGAACAGAAGCTTCTTGAATCGTTTGAGGCATGCATGCAGTTATAAAATGTAGCTGCTGAGGGGAGGACACTTTAATCAGTGTACATGTACTAAAAATATTAGAATAAACACTCACAAAGCTTCATATTTCGTGAAGAATCGCGACAGGAAGACCCCAGCTTGAATGCGTCCTAATCGTGCAAAGCGTGAACAGACTGAGCTGTGGTTGATCGGCCAGTTTCGCATTCACCTCGCAAATTTACATTTCCTTGAAAGCGTTTTGAAAGCGTCAGCATGTTTGTTTGTGTCTTTAGTGGAAGTTTAAAACTTGTGTTTTTGTTTAGATTTGAGTTCAAGAGTGAATTGACACCGTCTTGCCAGCATAAAAAGGAGCACTTTATTCTGTCGGCGTCGTGCTATGCCGACGTACGAACTCGTTCGTCTGCTATGTGCAGCCGCTGTCGACTGTCGGTTTTAACTAGGATAAACGTTAAAAATATACCATAAATTAGCCCCCAAAAAGGATGAAAGCATTTACACCCCATCAAGCTGTGGTATTTCGACTCGTATTTTGATCCAAGACGCAATCAATGGATTGGGTTTAAACAGTTTTTATTCACTTTGAACAAATAGAAAATGCACTCACACAATTTCCACAAGGCCGAGCACAACAAGTTAAAAACTTATAAATGTGCTCATAAGTACAAAAAAAACTGATTCGGTGTATAATTTACTATGGCTTGTACCTCGGACAGTTCCTATAATGGTTCTCAAAGCCTCTAGGTGCAATTTTTTAAAAAAATCTTCAGCCAAATGAGCTGGACAGTTATCCCAAACAACGTCTGAGAAGTCAAAATGCGGCATAATAAAAGACTTGTACATTACCTCGAGAGATTTCCTGCTCAGACGGTGTTTAAAAGAACGCAGACAGGATACTAAGACTCGACATTTAGAAATGATTGACTGTATATGCTCATCCCACTTACAATTCTTCTGAATAATTACACCTAAATGTTTATGGGAGTTCTTTTCAAGTAAGACTGTATTACCGAAAACAAGTGGTAGTGTAGATGGGTCTCTCTTGTTAGAAATGGTCATAAGCTCAGTTTTTTGGGGGGTTAGAAGTCACTTTCCATCTAGTTGCCCATAGACTAATCTTGTCTAGGTCAGAGTTTAAAATTTCAGTTCTCCGGATTGTATTTTGAAAGCGCAAGTACATACTGGTGTCGTCCGCAAAAAGTTTAATGGTTGACTCTATGTCGTGGGCAATATCGTTAATATAAATTTAAAAAGCAAGGGACCTAGAACAGATCCTTGAGGAACTCCAGCGTGTATGGGGAGGTAATCAGATTTACTACCTTTGATTGTGACAGCTTGTGTACGACCAGTAAGATAACTTTCAAACCAAGTTAAAAGATGTCCTCTTATGCCAATACGAGAAAGTAGCAGAAAGTTTACTAAGGAGCCCTCTATGCCAAACTTTATCGAAAGCTTTGGATACGTCAAAGAAAATCGCCTGCGTGCCTCCCTCAATTGATTTGCGTCTTGGATCAAAATACTCGTCGGTATACCACAGCTTGATGGGGAATAACTGCTAAATACAAATAGCCCACAAACCAAGCTAATTTTCCCCTAATTTTACTATTACCTGGTAGGAAACTTATTTACAAAGCCAACAAAAAAAAACCCAGATTGCCATTTTTTACTCTGCACACAAATTTTAAAAGGGGCAAAAATGTTGTACCATGTTTAGCGTAGTTACTTCATGACCCGGAAGCTGTTAGTGTCCCGAGCCTGTAAAGTCGCCCTCGACAATCGACAAACATGGCGGACGTCGTATACGGACGGTTGAGGTTTCCTCGTTTGCACGGTCATAAAACGTCAGTGTGTTTCACTGATTCGGAGCCCTACTTATCTCTAAGATAGGCTTTTTCGGGCGGACAGGCATAGTGACGAGCGCAACTGTTCCAAAACAGAATTCTCCTTATATGAAGCATCAGTTGTAATGGTGGCAATGGTTTCTTTTAATTATAGCTAAAACGTTTTGCTAAAACCGTTGAAAACCGCCCCCCCCCCCTCCCGTAGTGCTGTGGTTAGCAGTTCGGACCATGGACCGGAAGACCCGGGTTCGAGTCCCAGCCGAGGCAAGCGGGATTTTTCTTACCTAGGTCGGCTTCTACCCAGAGCGGGTGTGCTATGGGCTCCGTGGGGAGGCTGTTGCCAAGTCAAGTCAAGTCAAGTCAAGTTTATTGCAAAACCCCGTTGGGGGTACATGAAACAAGAAATTAACGTATAAATCAAACTCACCACTCCAGCCAACATACATCATGCTCGCTCGCACACAAGTTTTACAGGACTCAGGGTGGGTGGGTGGGTGTTTGGGGGTTTAGCATACATACATACATACATACATACATACATACTTCTTTTTTTGTTCTTCTTTTTCTGACAATTGAGGGGGGAGGCAGTCGCACATGCACTCCAGTGCGTACCGTCCCATCAAAGTGTACCTTAAACAATGCAGCTTTCTCTAATCCTTACAGTCCCGTTTCCGCTTTTCCGCTCCAGGAGTGGAGTCGTCTATTAGCCTGAAAATCCAACAACGGGGTTCTTCTTTTTCTGACAACGGAGGGGGGGGGGGGGGCAGTCGCACATGCACTCCAGTGCGTATCGTCCGATCAAAGTGTACCTTGAACAAAGCAACTTTCTGTAATCCTTACAGTTCCCATTCATGCCGGACATCTTTTATTGGAGTTACCGACACCTGGTTAGATTGCATCAACAAGTCAGCTGTATTTCTTGATCTATGCAAAGCGTTTGATTTAGCCACTCCGCGCTTGCCTTGCGCTATACAAATTTTGACCGAACGCAAAGGGTTTGATAATAATAATAATGAACGGTATTTGTAGGGCGCATTTCTTTGAAAACACTCAATGCGCTCATCACTCACTCACACTCACGCACGTTATACATGTACAACGATGAACAGGCATACACTGGTGAAACTGACTTGTTAAACAGGAAATTCCTGGAGTTAGTTATCTGTGGCCTCACGACGCTCAAGCAACAAAGACCAGCACGCGGTTGAGGAAATTACTGGAAGTTAGTTAGTTAGTTAGTTATTTAGGGCTTAACGCCGCGCAAGCAACAAAGACTATTTCGCGGCTAAATTACTGGAAGACTTTGCAAAACTTTAAGTAAGCTTTCATCAAAGACCGTAGATAATTTTGTGTGTGTGTGTGTGTGTGTGTGTGTGTGTGCAGTCTTTGGCAGCCAACCTTGGTTTTGGGTACCTTCAGCTGTTAAATGCATTTTAAGTGGATTATCTCATTTTACGTGGATAACATGAATTTTATGTGCATTATAACCTATAGTTTATCGTTGCAGGTCTGCCCTCTTGCGGTAGTACCTGTTTCTAACCAGTATGTGCGGCACATAACTGTGATCTTTGCGCTGCGTGCGTGCGTGCGTGTGTGTGTGTGTGTGTGTGTGTGTGCGTGCGTGCGTGCGCGCGCGCGCAGAATTGTATTGTATTGTATTGTATTGTATTGTCGCTGTGTCTGGGCGGACATGAAAAAGTAATCTTATCTTAGGAGGGAATTCTTCACTATCGTGTGCCCGAGGGGTCCGTTTTAGGCCCATTGTTGTTTACTCTATTTACTAATGATACGAAAGCGCAACTTCAGCTAAATAAGCGTCTTCTTATGCAAAGCATCCATGGAGAGACTCCCTCCTACCTTAATCAGGCTGGGGAATTGCTGAGGGGAAAAAAAGGACTGAAACCTAAGCCAGGGTGCAGAGGCAGCGCCCTGCTGGGGGACCACGGGGGGGGGGCAACCCTCTACTGCAGAAAACATAGTTTAGCATACATTTAAAGACATCTAGTAGCCTCTCCCGGCACCCCAAAGTAAGTTGGTACTGACATGCAAGTCTTCAAAAATGATGTTAGACTGTCCCGCATGGCATTACATGTATCATGATGCATTACTGTTCTCTGGCTGAAACTCAGATTTTTTTTTTTGGCTTATAGGATAGGAATGTTGACTGAAAATTGCCAGTTGACTGAAAATTCCCCAGCCTGCTTAATAATAATGATAATGATTTGTACTTATATAGCGCAAAACCTCACTAAGTGACTCAATGCGCGTACTCCCGCACTTATACCAACAAATATGCAAACACACACACACACACACACACACACACACACACACACACAGAGCAGCTGAATCAGGAGGAGGTAAATGGGCTTAGTCGAAAGCCAGCCGGAATAGATGCGTTTTCAAGTCAGACTTGAAACGATCTATGCCCAACTGGTCTCTCAAGCCGGCGGGTAGCGCGTTCCAGAGTGACGGGGCAGCAAAGCTAAACGCGCGCTCGCCAACTGTTTTGAGGTTTCGACGAGGAACTTTCAATAGTTCTTCAGAAAAAGAACGGAGAGTGCGTGCTGTTTGGTGGACTGTAAGGGAATTTTACCCTTAAAGGTATTATAAGTCTTCCCCAACAACGATGCTTGGACACAAGGAACAGTCTGCTGCCACTTTCTCTTCTGAGGCTTGATCATTTTTAATCTAGCCTAGCGTTTGCTGGTGCTGCATCCTGGAACTCCCTCCCAGCTGAAATCAGAACAATCAAATCACGCCCCAGTTTCAGGGACAAGTCATTCAGGGTTTTTTGTTTTTTTTCACTCAAAGTTCTGACTGAGAGTTACCAAGTGTAAGCATATTAAGTTTTGGACAGCCTCTTGTATCTGACCCGCCACGTGACTGCGACATTTCACCCAAAATATCATGTATGTATGTATGTATGTATGTATGTATGTATGTATGTATTCCTCGGGTCGTGAGTTCGATCCCGGCTGGGGCCAAATATTTGTGCTGGCTTTTTCATCGTTGCCCCGTCTTTGATATCACCCTATGTGGTGGAAAAGGACGTTAAACCCCCAAACACCCACCCACCCGTATGTATGTATGTCCGCACGTATGTATGTGCAGACACGAACGGAGCAGGTGTTTTGCGTGTACAGTGTCCAGCTCCATCGTGGATAGCGGATGTCCTCCAGGTCCTTGTGTTCCTTATGTTTCCTTCTTCCTTGTCTTGTTCCTTCCTTGTCTTATATCAAAACAGTTTCCACTCTCTCTCGCTCCCCCTCTGTCTCCAGCTTTCTTTCTCTCCTTTTTTCTTTCACTCTCCCTCACTTTCTTTCCCACAGGAACATACTCCTGTTTTTTTGTTTTGATTATTTTGTTTTATTACATTTTGTCTTGGTGCTTTTCATACACATGACAATAAAAACCTTTAATAGTATGTATGTATGTATGTATGTATGTATGTATGTATGCACACTTCTCTCTCCTCCCCCCCCCCTCGTACCCTCTCTCTCTCTCTCTCTCTCTCGTTGTATACGTTCGTGTGTACTCTTGTGTGAACTTTGTCCAGCTGAAAGTAAGGCACAAGGGTGGATCCGAACACGTGAACATTTTTCAAAAAGAAACGGGGTTTCAGTTCAAAAACATTTTGAAAGGATGTTTAATACTAAAAGACACGAATGATAGAAACGTCATAGGTAAGTTCAGTAAATTTGGCGTCAGTAAATACGAAACTTCACGGGGGGGGGGGGGGGGGGGGTGTAAGTCAGATGGCGGAATGACAACGATCACTCCCAGGTAAAGCTTTTTATTTGAAATATGAGCACGCACACGTCTTAACACATTTTGTACCGCGCACGAGTATCCCACGTTTATGACCCTTTTTAAGTTGTTTCTCTATAACAATAATAATAATAATGAGGATTTGTCTGGCGCCCAACCTCCTGCTGGAGCTCTGGGCGCCAGGGTGGAGATACAGTACATACATATATATGAAATATGTCACATTACATACAGTTACACATGATATACACGTCACATACACGTTACATACACACAGCCATGATACATCCTGACACGACAACCTAAAATGACAATGATGATAGCAGTGATGATAAAGAAGTTAGTCTGTATAATAGAGCCAAATTTAAATCCATGAATTAATTTTTTTTTTTTTTTTTTTTTTGGTGAGGCACTTTTTTTTGTAAGAATAGAGTTTACTCACAAGATATTTGCTCCATCGTGGGCGTAGGTTTGTCGTGTTATACCGCCTTTACCCGACAGCAGCCGTCGTCAAAACTGTTGAATCGAACGGTAAGCGCCGATTTTTTATTATTATTTTTTTTAATCCCCGTTGTCTAGTTGACAAACGGCCCCATCCCCGGGATCTTAGTTTCGGTTACAGACCACTAATAGCTTCCGGGTCATGTAGTAAGAACTACCGTCTAAATATAGTACAGACTCTTGCCCCTTTTTTTATATTTGTGTGCAGAGTAAAAAAAAAAAAAAAAAAAAAAAGGCAATCTGGGGCTTTTTGTTGGCTTCGACTGAAAATACGTTTCATGCCTGGTAACAGTAAAATTAAGGAAAAGTGAGCCTGGCTAGTGGACTATTTGTATTCATGCGCGGCTGGCACAAGAGTCAGCAGACGACAGAGAAATGAGGGGGTATGTGGTCGCTGCTAACACTGCAAAAATACGGAATAATGGAATTTGTTGAAATCTACTCTACACGAGTCTTTGGCTGCTGGATTTTTGTGATTTTTCTGGGTGAATTTTAAAGCATTTCTAGGGTGTCATACGCAACGTTATGTTTAATAGGAATATACAGCGTCTTATGAAATTTGCATCTGTGTCCTGTACCCCACATCGTCAAGTCCGTTGGAAACGCCCAGAGCTACTCAAATTTAAAAATTGGAAACACTGACTTGGTGCCACTGCGGTTTGGAAACACTCTGTCCTGACGGTGCTACTTTCGAAGCGGAGTAGCACCAGAAACACTTGCGTCCATTCGACTGCACCCTGTGACAATAGTGGACTCGAGGGTGTCATGCCGCAAACAGAGCTGGTGTCTCTCATTCAGGGAACGCGGAAGAACACGTGCATATACGCAGTTCAAGTGATGGGGTACATTCTAAACAGCCCGCAGGCAAGGGAGTGTTGAGTTCAAAAGGATATATGAAGACCATACAGTGAAGGGAGGTTTCTCCAGCCCATACAGGTGGTGGGTGCGTCGGAGCACTGTACAAAAGCCCAGTCCTTCAGTACCCCGAACGAACACAAAAATCGTTTCACAGTGTAAACAACTTACTGGAAGATGATGATGCACCTCTCTCTCTCTCTCTCAGCAGCAGCGGTTTGAAAGTGTGTGGCCAAATGTTTCCCGCCGTAAATTTTAGTTCGTCCGTTTGCTCTCTCTCTCTCTCTCTCCCCAAGACCAAAACTTCCACCGTTTTCAAATACAGTTATTTCAATTTCAATTTCTCTCTGCCACACACACACACACACACACACACACACACACACACGAGTGGTCTCAAATTTTCAAGTTTTTATAAAATCAGTTAAGTCTATCAGCAATGGACAAGTGTGTGTGTGTGTGTGTGTGTGTGTGTGTGTGTGTGTGTGTGTGTGTGTGTGTGTGTGTGTGTGTGCGTGCGTGCGTGCGTGCGAGAGAGAGAGAGAGAGAGCCAGCAAACGCCGGAACTGTATTTTACAGCGGGAAACATTTGGCCACACATTGATCAATTTTCAATCAGCTGCTGCTGAAAGAGAGAGAGAGAATCAGAGAGGCGCATCTTCAAGTATGTTGTTTTGTGTTCGGTCGGGTGTTAAGTGAAGCACACACACACACACACACACACACACACACACACACACACACACACACACACACACACACACACACACACTTTCCGCACACACACGAAAAAGCGTATCAGCATCCAGTGTCGTCAGTGCATCACAGAGAGGGGTGGGTAGGTGTTTAGGAATTTGGATAACTGGCATAAACAGGGCTTAAATTCTTCCACCTTTACACCTTCGGCTAAAACCTTTCCTCCTCCCCCAAAGTGTGTGTTTCCTCCTCTGAAGCACAAAATGCACCAAACTGCAAAGACTTTTAGTCTGAGTCTAAATGGGGGTGAGCGGTGGTCTAATAGGTAGCGGGTCGGATTTAGCCGCTGCGCTACTGAACGGCCGCCACCAATGTCACGGCGACGAAGCGTGGGTTCGAGCCCAGGTCGAGCTTGTGATATGTGATACCGGTTTTTCCTGGCTGCCGGGCTGCTCATCGCCGGGGGTTTCTCTCCGGGTTATCCGGCTTTCCTCCCCCAGCAAAATTTATAAAACATAAATTAAAAAAAGGATAGGTATTGGGCGGCGCTGCACCGCGGCGACGCGCTTCCCCCGGGGGATGCAGCCCGAATTTCCCGAAAGGGATAATAAAGTAGTAAAAAATAAAAAAAATAAAAATTGTTTCCTCCTCTGGCGCACTTAAAATCATAACAAAAAATGCACCAAACTGCACAGATTTTAGGTTTTTTGCGGCGTTTTGTTGTTGTTGTTGTTATTCCAGCGGGAGTATGCCTCTGGTCACCCGTAACATCACGTGTCTGCGTTGCATGTGCGGGCTCATGGGTTTGCCACTCCGTCACTAAATTCTATAGACTTTTCCTCCTTTTTTATCATGGGTAGGGTGGGTGGGTGTATAGGAGTTTAACGTCCTTTTCCACCAGGTAAGGGTGATACCAAAGACGGGGCAACGAGAAAAAAGGCCAGCACAAATATTTGGTCCCAGCCGGGATTCGAACTCACGACCCGAGCATTGAGAGTCCAACGCTCTACCATTCGGCTATCCCGGCTCCCACTTTTTGATCGTGGACGATTTTCACTGCCCTGATCACTGCAATTTCGAGCATCTTCAGGTGTTTTCATCTTCAACAGTATCGTCATCAGTACCATTATCATGATCACTGTCTCCCGAGCCATCTTTGAAGTCTTACAACTACGTCCACCCTCTCACTGCGCAGTCGCAGAGCTTGCGCATTTCTTCCCTTCGCGGGTGGGTGGGTGTTTTGTTGTTGTTGTTGTTGTTGTTGTTGGTTTTGTTGTTGTCGTTGTTGGTTTTTTGTGTGTGGGTTTGTTTTTTTGTTTGTTTTTTTTTTTTTTTTTTGGGGGGGGGGGGGGTTGCGTCCTTACCACCACATACGGCGATGTCAAAGATGGGGCAACGAGAAAAAGTCAGCACAAATATCTTCGGGATTCTTTCCTTCGCAGACATCAGCAAGCTGTGTGTGACGATGAAAAACAAATTACATGTACATGTACCATACAAAAGAAAGAAAAAGAAGCAACACACTTTAATCATTCTTCAAAGACGGGGCAACGAGAAAAAGCCAGCACAAATATTTTGGCCCCAGCCGGGATTCTTTCCTTCGCAGACATCAGCAAGTTGTGTGTGACGATGAAAAACAAAGTACATGTACATGTACCATACAAAAGAAAGAAAAAGAAGCAATACACTTTAATCATTCTTTTTAATTCACAACGCATTTTACACGTGCTACCCAATCCATCTACAGCTGTGACTGAAATGAGACCTGGTTGAAGCAATACAACTGTTTGCGACTGCTTTCCACAGATTGTCTGAACGGCTATGCTTTCTTTCTTTCACCGAGAGCCGTGAAACGGAACTGGCCAAAGGCCACTGCGGTCCGGTTTGCCAAGCCAGAACGCTCCCGAGGTGCTGGGGGTTTTGTTGTTGTGTTGCTTTCTTGTGGTTTGTCTTTGTTTTGTTTTTAATGTTTGCTTGGGGTTTTTGTTTGTTTGTTTTTTTGTGTTGTTTTTGTTTGTTTGTTTGTTTATTTGTTTGTTTGTTTTTTTTGGGGGGTGGAGGGTGAGGGGTGGGGGGGGGGGGGTACGTTAATGCGTCGAAAGTGAACAGCCTCGGCCCATTCACGAACACGGTGCTGCGTGGTGACGACTGACCACACCGTTGTCAGCACTGACATGATTGTTGCACCAGACTCCATTGACAAGTCAATGCAGCTTATCACAGTGCACCAATATTCCGAGAGACAACTCACACGTGTGGAGTACTGGAGTCGGAGTATTCGAGGGTTTCCTGCCAGAACGTCCCGTCTCTCTTCTTTCTATCTGTATCAACGGAAGGGAACCCTCGATATGCTTGACAAAGCTGACGTGTAATGGCACACTAAAACCATGACGTCATTTCATGAAAAGATACCAGTGTCTTTCACCTTGAAGTCACCCCAAAACACATGATATTCCCCGAACAAAGAACCGTGTCAAGACACTCTCCGACCAGCCAAATAAGGGGTTTTCATAAACATGTTTGTGTAAGTCGCATGTTTAATCTTGCGGGCTAAAACAGCTGACAAGAAGTGACATACACGAACAAAATCAGCATCACCTGCGCCTTTTCCAAGTCTATTGTGAACGTGACCGCTAGTCGATCTGAGATGCGATCACTGTGCGAATGTCTATGTAAATGTGATGATAAACACCCCGAAAACATCTCAAAAACCGATCTGTGAGCATAAAAAAAGATTGCTCCTCTAAGTTGTTTTTTTTTTAATTTTATTTAGCAATAATTTGTGGCTCTGACGTGAGAATCAAACTTGCGACTGGACCGCTAACCGTCCAACATCCTACAAGCAAGGCAGCCCACCACCCCACCCCCTTTACCCACCCATCACCGCTCTCTTAGTCATTGCTTCCACCACTCCTAACTCCCTATTCCAACTCCCGCCCCACCCCCATCACCGGGGGATTTCTGAAGTGCCAGAAAAACACCAAGATTACAATTTTCAATTACAGTGAGGCAAACAGAACATCCAGTAGATGGAACAAAATCAACATGATCAAGTACGTTTCAAACCCAGAGCCGGAGATGCTGTACAGGAAGAGTTTTCCCACTTACATGACAACAAATATTTCAAAAACTTCACACAAACTTAAGAACACACACATTCTCTCGATCATTATGTATACGGTATACACACGAGTAATAACGTATAAATATTTATATTTGAAATCTGCAAAGTCTAATCGCCATGCTGGATACACTTCCGATACTATAATATCCTTCTGCAGACAAAGAATAACCAATTTTCCCCTAGTATTTCTGAATACAAACCTGAGTTTCAACCCATCTGGTATGCATATTGTTACCTGTGCGTCTGCACTAAGAACTGGCCAAACGTAGGTTTGAAACATACAGTATATGTACATGTATGTACATGGGTACAGAATCTGTTAAAATAAGAACAAAACAAAACAACAACAAAAAGTAAAAACAAAAACAGACCACCACAGCAAGTGTATTCAACACATATATACACATATACACATATATTTTGTTTTTTGTTTTTTAAAAAAAAGGAAAGCAGCACCTCCACAAGGTGAAGGAATTCCAAACACACTTGAAGTCACCGTAAACAAATGCTTTTTCTCTACTGTAGTGTATATGTGATGTATTACTAAATTCACACCTGTAAAAGCTGGTTATCTCTCAAAAACCCATGCAAAAATCGCAATTTTACTTGATCTGAAATCTTCAGATCCCTAGGAGCCAATTCGAGCCACTATTACACTATCTGCAATCTGTCTTGGGCCTCGCAGGAAAAGGCCCACGCCTTGCGTAATAATGGGTTGAAGTGGCTCCCACTGGTGTGCAGTGGCTTGTTCTTTTTAACAAGCCTTACCACATAGTGGGTAGGGGTGGTTGGGCTCGCGCTCTTTAAGAGTATAGGACGCAGCACAGCAACCACTAGCAGCATATCCCATCACCTACAGTTGACCATCATGCAAACGAACATTGCAGTCTATCAAGAGCAGTTTCCAGTTAAACAATCAACAACAACAACAACGACAACAACAACAACAACAAAACACTTTAGCAAAAACCAAGTCAAACTGTGTCCGACACACACAAACGCTCCTGTTCACTAACAAGCACATGGTCAGTGATTACAAATGAACACAGCGTCACACAAGAGCGCAAATTCCTTTGAAACTGAAACTAACCTGAGGAGAGATTGTGTCGTCAACAATCTCAAGGCACTTCTGCCGACAGACAATCTCTACCCCCTACACATTTGCCACAAAAAAGGTAATCAAACGGAAAGATACATTTCTGCAGTCTTTCCTATCTATCAGGACTTGAAATAGTCCGTGGTGCAAAAAGAGGTAAACACATAATAAAAGCCGCATTTGCAACACTCACTAGTGTAGCATTTTGTGAATGTCGCAGACGTGTTATGCTAGGGGTAGCTGGGGGCATGCATGGTGTGGAGAAAAATTTTTAGCCAAAGGTGGAAATCCGCCAAAAGGTGTAAGATTTTACTCCTGATCTACTGGTATCTTCGTTTTTCTCCGACTACCTGATGAACCAACCAAATGAAAGGCCCAAACCAACGCTACAACTTACTACAGGTGATGTGTAAGACGAAGGGCATATCTCAAAGTTTAAGTAGGGGGTGAGAGGTGGGGGAGTGACCACATCTGGAAAATGCCCTACATACCACAACTGTCGTGAATAACATCAAAATTTTTACGCAGATTTTATTGGCTCAGAGTCTTAAATTTTCATTCTAATCTTATGCTGTTTTGAGCGAAGAGTCCAAAGATGATTTTCCAGTTTATACCTGTAATTTAATGGACAAAAAAGTATTTTTGAATTGAGTTGAATCGAAAATAACAGGACATTTGTCCTTACCACAGATAAAACAATAGGACACAACTGGGTGACGATGTTGATTTTGCTTTGGACTGTCATTGTACTATTTGTTTTGCACAAATACAGGCAACAGGAATCATGGCCCATCTACCACGAGGAGTGCATAGGATTAAAATCACTCTGCCGCTTGTCCACTTTTGATTTCCTTTTGGGCAGCATTTCGTCTGGGTCACAACTCCGCAAAGAAGAATCCTGGTAGTCAATTGTTTGGATCAATGAAAAGCAGAACCGCATGGCTTTAGAAAAAAAAAAAAAAAAAAAAAAACTCATTCAACACTAGCAGTTTTCTACCTTGACATTCCATGGACACTAGGCGTTTGGTTGGGTTAGTAAAAAAAAAAAAAAAAAAAAATATCACAACTCTTTTCATACCAACGACCGCATATTCAGTTCCACCCCGCACAATGTCTGAAGATGAAAGATCGCATTCGTGGTTTGGACGTTTGAAATCCGCGGTAGACTGGTCACGTGAATTGTGTGATCCGGACTGCATAAGCGGTCCCTTGGGCTCACACATTTTGCAGTGCCAGACCAGATATGTGGTCCTTAGCTTTGAAAGAGTTAATGTTCTGGTAAAAAGATGCCTCCTGGCAAGGGCATCCAAAAAGTACACACAAACACCCTTCACACCAATTACAACAGTGCCAAGTTTGGGTTGTCTGGTTTTCACGGTTGCTGAAAAAACTGGGCATGAGCCTGTGACCTTGACCTTGAGGAAGGGTTTGGAAAGTCCTTGTCACCAACTGCAACTGTACGAAGCTTGATGTTTCTACTATTTGTGATTTTTAAGAAAATGACAATGTTAAAAATGCACGCACGCACACACAGACACAGACACACACACACACACACACACACACACACACACACACACACACACACAGGCAGGTAGAGAATTATTACACAGAATCACTTTGTCACACACCTGAGTTTAAACGAAAAAAAAGGGATGCTTGATAAATGCTGGTTTCCTGTACAAAAACAAGCACATAATCTACAATGTTACACACTAAATAGGAATCAGATACATCAATACACATCTGATGAAGAAAAGAAACTTCCCAAAACTGGAATAGAAGGACCTGGATGAATTTCAAACACAGACAGGTATATACACGTAACACACATCACTGAAAAAAGCAATCATTTAGCACAGGTAACCCCAAAAGCTGCAAACGCTGCGCTTCAAGAATCAAAACATTTCGTGTGTACAAGAGGAGGCACCTTGCTGCTATAGAAACCAACAGTCTTTTTGAAATCACAGAAAAAGAACGAGCCCCATTGTCAGTCGTACAGTTTCTTGAAACAACACTCCCTTTGTGCCCTCTCCTGAAGCCGCTGGCTTCGGCGAAGAAAACGGCGGCGGTGTATGAAGCGGCTTCCGTCACCGTTGTCGTCATCGTCGTCGTCATCATCTCCCCCCAGCTTTTCCTCCCCTTCCTCACCCTCGTGCGCCCAGTAGTCGAAGTAGCGCCAGTTCCCGACAGTGCCGTCCCACTGCAAGCAGCAGAAAAACCAGGCGAGTTTAGTTACAGTTACATTTTTTCACAAACTCAATCCTTTTTCTCCTAACCCCTCCAAAGGTGTAGTTTCCAGGGAAGGTCAAGGGAGAAAACTGCAAGTGTGAGCACGTCCCTTTATTCTAAAAATCTGAATAAGCCATGTCAGGGGTGTGTGTGTGTGTGTGTGTGTGTGTGTGATGAAAGATGAGTCTTCACTCATTCTACACTTGCAGTTTTCTCCCTTGACATTCCCTGGAAACTACGCATTTGAAGAGGTTAGGAAATCCAAATGCAAAAAAATAACCCAACAAATCTCCTCTCACACTAAGGACCGCATACCCAGTACTACCCTGCACACGTTTGAACATAAAGGTTTGCAATCCATGAAACCAATGCACAAATGTCAAATGCCTGGACCGTGTTCACAGTCCTTGTACAAATACAATCTACTGTGCAGGGTAGAACCACACGAGGGCTCCTTAGTTCTCAAAGAGTTACGTAGAGCACTCTTTCTTTTTTTTTTCATTCTCACCGAGGAGCTCATGATGTTGTTGTCGTACGGATGCCAAGAAACATCCCGCACGCAAGAGCGATGTCCTCCCTCCAGATTCTTGACCACTTTTCCAGTCAGCAGGTCATAAACTGCACGCAAGACAGACACACCATCATGTAAAGCACACATCTGACGAAGAACCCATAACTACGAGCTATTCCTGTACCAAAAGCAGAGGTGCCAACCCCCCAAAGTGTCTGTCAGTACCATTTCACATGAATGTCAGTAGTTTTCGGTCAGTATTCAGCCGTACAAAGGAAAAATATAAACAGAAAACACATAATCATCGCTTATAGTTACAGCGCTTCTATTATTATTTGTATCATTTCAACAGCAATCACTGAACTCAGCATGCAAAAGTCTGAATGACCAAACATCTGGGGGTTTCCTTCCTAATGATCCTTTTGAAATATGTCAAATGTGTCGCCCCTGTATTTTCTGCGACCAAACCGTATTTCCGTATCTGAGTTATGTGGAAAATAATATGGCCAATCCATACTAGTTGGCACCTCTGCCAAAGGGTTGGGTTTGCCTGGATAAACAAGATAAGACTCTAGCCTATGTTCCCGAAGTCATGATTGACTGATACACCCTGATTCCATGGCTACATTAACTTGAAATGGGACTCCGCAAACGTGAGAAACTTTGCCACTTACGCAGACACAGGCCTACAGCTCTTACTTATTGTGTCTTGGTCTGACTGAAAGACTACTGACGAGCAAGTATGTGCAGTGAAAATTTGCCCCCAGAATTGAAAGGAATTTTTAAAAGACCTGCAAGGATACTTAATATGAACAACATCAACTATACTACATGCACTGGCTAAGAGGAATAACAAGAGGAGAAAGTTACTGAAATTCCTAATGGGCAGGAATCTGGATAGGGATTTTTCCCTACTGACTCAAGTAAAACTTCATGTGAAGACTCATTCAAGGTGCCTGTCTCCTTTTTGTGTGCACACACAAGCAAATATAAAGTGAGCTCAGGGAGAGGTCACAAAATAGACAAAACAGGTACATGCCATGCACCGAAAAAAGAAAGAAAAAAAAGGTGGTGATGTACAAATGGCAACACACTACAGGCAAATATAAAGTGAGCTCAGGGAGAGGTCACAAAATAGACGAAACAGGTACAAGCCATGCGCCCCAAAAAAAAAAAAGGAAAAAAAAAAAGGTGGCACTGTACAAATAGCAACACGCTACCCTAGGTGAAGCAGCTCGAATTTCAATCACGAGGTGCCACATCCATGTCAAACTCTGTCACAGAATGATTCAGTTTTAAAATGTCCAATTGCTTCCCTGCCAAGGGGGACATGATTGTGTCTTATCATTTCTGCACCACAGGGGACAATAATTATTCAGGACAAATGTCCTATATTTTTAAGGTCAGTCAGGACATTTGTCCTATCACAGTTTCCACGGAAATCAAGCCCTGGCTATTGTAACGGGACAGAAAGTTGTACCAACCGACGACGTTTCCAGTCGCACAGCCAGTGTAGACGTAGCGCTGACCAGTGGTGAATTTCGGTGAAAAGTGACACCTGATCAGGGTATGAAGGACACAATGTCCTCTGTAAGTCATCACAGAAGTGTCACCGCCCAGTCGCCGTTTTTTCGTCACTGTCAAAAGAACAACTTGTGTACTCGGGTTACATCTCTGCGAACGAAACTGATACCATTCGTAAAATCAATCAGTGTTAACCAGTATGAACAGGCTACAGGCAGAAACAATCAGAAACTGTACAAACTAAAAATCTGTACCAAACAAATTTGAGTGTTTCATCCATCTGTCATTTTCAGTTATTTTTTGGAGACTGTAGTTGTTTTTGTTGTCGTTGTTGATGTGCTTGTTGTTTTTTGTTGCTGTTGTTTTGTTTTTGTTATGTTTTGGTTTGTTGTTGGATTTTTATTTTATTTATTTATTTTTTTTATTTTTTTATTTTTTTGGGGGGGTGGGGGGGGGGGGGGTCCTATTACAGTGGTCTGTTTTCAAGCACTTGGAGCTGTCGTACATAATGATAAGTCACAGAACCAGATCAACAGAGTTGCTATTATTATTATTATTATTTTTAATACACAAACCTGCACATACTAGTACACAATGTCTGCCTCAATAAAACATTTATTTGGCTGAAATTCTGAAGTGTGCAGCGTGAAGCTTATTTCCCTTACAATATTAATGGGACTAAAAGGTCTACTGCAACCAATGTACTTACATCCTTTTGGCACCTGCTGCCACCTGTAATCCCAGCGCTGTCCTGACACTGCCTTCTTGGTGGCCTGCACAGTTCCCACGTGCATAATTAAACTACAGCTGGGTCAACCGCAGTACATTTTCAATGAAGCACGACACACATGTACAGACCTGCCTTCCCCTAAAGAAAAGCACTTCAGGGCCTGTATGAATAACGTCGAGGTTAATTTAAGCTATGGGCCTAACCCAGGCTAGGACTAAAGAAACCCAAAAGTTAAATTAATTTTAAAAAGGAAGCGAAGAAATGAAGAAAAAATGCCTTCTATAACGGCTTAGGCGCCTTGCTGGAATGGGCCCGCTTCTTGATTTAAAACAAAAAACAACAGAAAATTTAACCCTCGAGCTAGTTTAGTTCTAGGTTAGATTCTAACCGAGGGATAAAATCCCTAACCTTGACTATTACATACGGGCCCAGTAGTTTACCTGTCAGAGATCTGTTCAGGGATTCACCTTTGTTTTTTGCTTTTGCAAGGCACGGGCAACTTCTCAGTCTATTGTAAAGGAATACTAGCGCGACTGTGGTCCCAAACCAACCTGTGAAGGCAGTGTGTGCATTCGCAAGGTGAGTACTGCATGTACCACTTAAACTTCACATGAACCGCAGGGCTTAAAATGATCCAAACGTTGGACAAGTGTGTAGCTGTTAGTGACAAAGTGGCAAAGCCGCCAGCATGCATCTGCAAAGCAGGCGCGTAATGCGAAGGGTGTTCAGGGGCATGCTTCCCTGGATTTTTTTTTTTTTTTTTTTTTTAATAATTAGACTAGACTGGGGTGAGAGGTGGTCTAATAGGTAGCGCATCGGATTTAGCCGCTGCGCCACTGAACGGCCGTCACCAATATCATGGAGATGAAGCGCGGGTTCGAGCCCAGGTCGAGCTTGTGATATGTGATGCCGTTTTTTCCTGGCTGCCGGGCTGCTCACTGGGGGTTTCTCTCCAGGTTATCCGGCTTTCCTCCCCCAGCAAAAATGTGAAAAAAAATATAGAATAAGGTACTGGGTGGCGCTGCACCACGGCGACGCGCTTCCCCCAAGGGAAGCAGCCTGAATTTCCCGAAAGGGATAATAAAGTAAAAAAAAAGAAGAAAAAAAATCTTTGCAGTTTGGTGCTTTATGGGTGAATTTAAGTGCTTCAAAGGAGGGACCCCTTTTTTTTTTTTGAAAACAAAGTTTTAGAATTAAACTAAACTCTGTTTGATTTGGTGTGTTTGGGGGGGGGGGGGGGGAGGAGGGGATGGAGGGGGAAACATTTTTAGCCAAAGGTGGAAATCCGCAAAAAGGTTCAAGATTTTAAGCTCTGGAACTGGCAGCAGACGGCCGCCTTCCACAAATAAAATGTCACTTTCTACCAGCCAATATTCATAATTCAACAGACATTATCATAGTTCTCCAGACTGAGACCAGGTTCCATAGAAACCATGGAAAAATCAGTGATACAGGTAGGTAGGTCTGCGTGTACTTCGTCAAGACACATCAAAAAGGCAGTACTCAGAACACAGAGCACAGCGTTGGACTATCAACGCTCAGGTTGCAAGTTTGAATCTCCGCTGGGAGCCAAACATTTGTGGTGACTTTTTTTCTTGTGGCACTGTCTTTGATATCACACTTATGTGGTGGAAATGGATGTAATGCAACCAACCAACTGAATGTACTTAAAAACATGCATAAAAAAATCAACTGTATAATCTATGATAGAAGACAAAACAAAATACAGGGATGACAATCAACAGCACATAAATTACGCAACAGTTTTCATACAGGTAGATAAACACAAAGTCCTTTGTTATTCTCGAAATATTGAAGCTGGTGTGCAGATAACAAATTTGTTCACTGTTCAAATTTAGATTCTATCAAGTCAAGGTATCTTGACAAGAAGACTATTTGCTGATTTAAAAGTTATGATCTACAGCTTGCAGGCTGTATTTTTTAATGCAGGCAGTAGAGACACCCCTTTCTAAAGAAAAAAAAAAATCCCTTCATGTCTTCTGAAAGTGACCCTTTCCTCACAGGTCAAAACATTAACAGAAGTGTGCATCCAGCAGCAGCAACATACATGTCATACATACCACCATACGGAAAAAAAGGGCCTATGGCCAATGGATCCGAGGAGCACTTAGGCTTTTTTTTTTTTTTTTTTTTTTAACCAGATCATGGGAGATATGCTAATGAAACTTCACAGAACCTTACCTCAATGCCTTCTTTTGGTGAAAACACTCTCACGTCCCACAGTTTCATGGTCTGATCTTTGGAGTTGGAGATGAAGTACCGCGCATCACCCTGAAACAGCAAAGTGGGTCAGTATTACCCCTAAACTGGATTGAAACTATGAGCACTACCCCCACTTGCCTACGCAAAAGTTGACTTTTGACTTCAGTCACGGCTTAAAATGGTCCATGGTTAAAAAAAGAAGGAAAAGTGAAGCATTTAGCGACGACACTGCGATGCCAGGAGCACGTGTCTGCCCAAAAACTGTGTTATGCTTAATGTGTTCAGAGGCACACTCTCCCTGGAATTTCTTTTAAAAATTAGACTAAAATCCGTGCAATTTGATGCATTTTAGGTACATCAAAGGAGGAACACTTCTTCTGGAAAAAAATTACAATTAGACTAAACCTGAGCAATTCTGTGCATTTTGGCATGATTTTAAGTGCTTCAGAGGAGGAAATACACCTTTTGGGGGGAGGAAAAGTTGCAGCCAAAGGTGGAAATCTGCCAACATGTGGAAGATTTTAAGCCCTGTTCAATTCAACTCAGATTCAATTCACTTCCAAAATACTTTATTCATCCCTTTCGGACAATCATGATTTATAAAAATTCTACTTCCAGCATGTAAAACCTGACCAAGACATAATGACGACAATGAAAGTAAGTCCTCTCAGTTTAATGATAATAATAATGATGAGTATTATGCAGGCGCTTTACCCAATTTCATAAATCGGCTCAAAGCGCCGCGAACACGCACGCTCACGTGAATCACACACATTCTCTCACACACTGGACATAAACACATTACAATCACGCGGTGCGAAGGGTCAGCTCAGCTATTTAAATTTCGGAATTTAGAACTGCGTTTAGTTTTCAAATTTGGTGGACTGAACATTTCCAAAGCAGAGGGGGAGGAAGCCGTAGTGCCCGGAGAGAACCCCGATGATTAGCCCGAATGAACGGTGCCACATACGAGCAGAAAAAATTCTTTGCCCCGAGTAAGACTCGCACCCCTGACCTCTCGCATTGGTGACAAGTCTCTTAACCAGTAGATCACCGACCGCCCCAGTTTACACAGCACACAGTGGAAAAATGTCACAAGTACATGCACCACCTGTCTGACGAAGAGGTGGAGGGGAGGGAACTAGTACCTTTGTGTCAATGTACGTGATCCCATCATAGTGGCCTCCCATGACACCCACAGGAATGGGATGGTCTTCCCTCAGAGTGCGGCGATCCCATACCTACAGACATTAAGCCATAAGAAGTGTTACAAGAAATGAAAAAAAAAGGAAAAAAGACATCACTCAGTACAAAAGTACATACAGCGCATTTCAGAGTATATGTACATGTATATTATCAAGGTGCAGTAAATGCAGAGTATATAGACTGAAGCTTTACTTGTAAATTTAATGTTGCCATACACAAGTATGTGTGGTCACTAGATTTCGCTAGGCAAACCCCAAGGAAACAAAAGCAAATTATCACATCAGTCAAGACAGAACAAAAATAAATCAATAAACAATTTTCACTTTTTCACGATCATGCACCCAGCGTTTGTGCAGAGCCCTTGCATACCTGTGCCGACCACACACCTAGACCTTCATGCGCTGACGCATAAGGGTGCTGTTACCAAGCACCCACATGCCATGTTATCTCCGCTCTCGCTGTGGCTGCTATGCCCAATTTTTCCAATCAAAAATATTTTTTCCATAAAAGTGCTTCTGATTATCTTTAAAACCATACCAAACGCAATTAGGAAACATCTGAGGAAGATCTCTTTCAGAAATATCGCCCAGTTGGAATGGGTTGTGCAGGCAAACACTGTCTGGGTCACAGGGGAATTCCACAGCGCGCAGTCAAGGTCAGCAATGAGTTAAAAGTACAGGAAAAAGCAAGAAACTGCTTTGAGATTGCTCAAATAAATTGAAACCATGTACCTTGCACAGACCATCATCACCACCACTGTAGAGGATCTGTGAACTGTCATCAGCGAAGGCAACTGTGTTCACATCATCATCGTGAGCGTCAATCTGAAACACACAAACAGACGAACATCAATTTTCTGCATGCACAGTGCTGCCTTCACACTGTGGCACTGAGTGAGAGAGATTAAGACAACCTGCTGTGGCTAGTTTTCACAGTGCCTATTTCACAGTGTCAGGGGTGCATGTGGGAAAGGCTTCCCAATCCTGAAAATCACTTTGAAGCCCAACCCAACCTCCATGAGGGAGAGAAAGAGCGAGAGGGAGATCTGTTTTTCTTGTTAAACAGTTTTAGAGTTTGACAGTATGTATGATCACTTGTTTTAAATTGGTCTGAAGTTTGTTTCACCCCAACATTTATTTTTTTTATGTTTTATATCAAGATCTTGAATGACTGTATTTCATCTTATCTGTGACAGAGCATCATGTGAGTCAAAAGACGATCTTCTGTTTTTAGGGTCTCTCTTAAACAGACAATAAAGTATTTTGAATTGAATTGAATTTTTGAATGGTCAACACTGCCTAGTCTGTCAAACATGCTAACAGAATTTAAACACATTCTACACGTCGAACAAACTCCAGACAAGGCCAGAATGGCGTTTGACGCGTATGTACGTCCTCTGAGGAACACAGACATGCCGTGTTTGATTGTGTTCAATATTTGTTCACTCCCGCGTGACATCAGCCTTACCCTCAGTGTGCGTTGGTTGCTCTCCCGGTCATACACATACAGGCATCCATCATTTGCCCTGAAAACAAACCAGCAACGTCACATGAAAAAAAGCATTGAAAAGCATTGTGATCGAACACAAGTAAGAAAGAGCCAGTCACGTACTGTAGGGTCAGATGCACCGAGATAGAACCCAGTGAATGTTTTTTTGCAAACCAAGAATGGGCTGAAGCTTAAACAGCCTGGGGACAGTGAGAGTCCTGCGGGTCTGGGTGCCACTGAGGTAACATCAGCAGGGCTTAAAATGGTTTATGATCCAAAAGGAGGAAAAGTGTGTCGCATGAAGTGACGAAGTAACAAAGCCATGAGCGCTGCAGACGCGTTATGCTAGAAGTGTCCGGATGGCATGCTCGTCAAGAATTTTTAAAAAAGACAAAAATCTGTGCAATTTGGTGCATTTTGTCATGATCTTAACTGCTTCAGAGAGGGGGTAAATTGGTCCATGATCCATGAGGAGGCAAAAATGTGGAGCATTTAGTGATGAAGTGGAAACGCATAATGCAAAAGCCATCTAGGGGGGAATATTCCCTGGATTTTCTTTAAAATTAGACCAAAATCTATGCAATTTGGTGCATTTTGGCATGATTTTAAGTGCTTCAGAGGAGGAAACACTTATATTAGTAGAAAAGTTTAAAAATTAGAGTAAAATCTGTGCAATTTAGTGCGTTTTAGCATGATTTTAAGTGCTTTAGAGGAGGAAACACTTACATTAATGGAAAAGTTTTAGACTTAGAGTAAAATCTGTGCATTTTTGGCATTATTTTAAGTGCTTCAGAGGAGGAAACACTTATATTAGTAGAAAAGTTTTAGAATAGAGTAAAATCTGTGCAATTTAGTGCGTTTTGGCATGATTTTAAGTGCTCCAGAGGAGGAGACACACTTTTTTGGGGGGGGGAGGAAAACTTTTAACCAAAGGCGGAAATCCTCCATTGGAAATGCTCCAATTTTAAGCCCTCTTCAGAGGAGGAAACACACTTTTATGGGGGAGGAAAATTTTTAGCCAAAGGTGGAAGATTTTAAGCCCTGCAGCAGTCATACCAAAAAGGTGAAGCAGTAAAAAAAAAAAAAAAAAATCCAATCAGACGTGCAGAACTTGCACAGTACAAACTGTGTTTAAATGCAGCAGTATGCTCACCCGCCCACTATTTCCCGGTTGTCAGAGGAGAACATGAGGGAGAAAATGCAAAAGCTGTGTTCCCCTGGAGTAAGCAACAGTGATTCGTGGACTTCGTGATCTCCGTAGATGTTGCACAGGTGTACTGTCAGAGACAGAATCCGAGCAAGAGTTAGTAAAACATTCTCCCGCTCCCAAGCTCTGTGTTTCTCAACCAAATGCACAGGTCCGGTATAAGTGTGACTCTTTTTTGTTTTCGTGTAAATGATGCACAAAATAATATTTATCAGAGAAGCCATACAGCTGAATCTTGTTTATAAAGGGAACAAGAAATCAAGAGCTTCATTTGTAATCTGAACAAACAGTTGTTTTTTGTTGTTGTTGTTGTTTATGTCTCAGCTTAAAATATAGAATGTCAGTTAGCACTCACTACTGTCAGACCAGCTTGAGTAGATCATGTAGTTTCCATCAGGGCTGAAAAAAGTAAAAATTAGTCTTTTGAGACATCAGCTACAACAGGAATACATGCACAAGTAGTTTGCAATGTAACCACTGAGACAGTTCTTTCAACAGGCTGGTCTTATCAACTTATATAGGCAAAAATACAACCTCAGTCTCATCAACCTAAGTACTATCAATAAACTTAATCTGCACGAATGCATGCAATTTTGTTGAAGTCAAATGCAATGCTTTCCTTTACTGCGTGTACTTTAGCTTTGCTCAGAGCTGACAACAGAATAGTTGCACGAGTAGTGATGACTAGTGATGATTCGACTCGAAGTTTAACGACCGAGCATAAGAAGAGACCGGCAAGTCAAACTGTGTCAGAAAGACATGAACCCAATGCCAGCAGAGATAGCAGCAGTGCACTGGAGAGGTCACAAAAGAAAAAAAAATATGCATTACTGAGGGACCCTCAAAAATTGCAAAAGGACCCCCTGAAGTCCTCAAAGAGGGTCCCTGGTACCCTTTGGTGTGAAAACTATCAGTAACGCTGATAACTGACATCCAGGAAGGTAATGTGATCATAACCAAAGGTATTGTTCCTCTGGCCCTACCTGAAAGCAACGTCCAAAACGCTCCAGCCAACGTCACGGGCGCGGATTGTTTTCAACAGTTCAAATTTGTTGTTCATAGTATCGTAGATGCGCACATTCTGGTCTGAAAAGTAGAGGAAGCAGTTTTTGACACATTTACCCCGACGTCCTCACAGATATATAGACTGGTTTCTATTCTCATTCAAGAGAAATGAGACACAGTATACAACAGAGAAATTTATACAAATCAATATCTGAATAAAATATTCATTATTAAAACACACACACACACACACACACACACACACACACACACACACACAAAGAAACAAGACAGAAATGTACTACATGTAAAGGTATTAAAGCTACTGATAACAACTTAACCATGATTTCCAACAAACATTAGTGAATTTCCCATCAACATGATAATTAGGCATAAACCATTTTAAACACATAGATCTATGCCTAATTTTTCTTCTGATTAAACCAAAGCTCCCCATCGATGAGTGCATCCTTGCCGTTGGAGATGGGGCTTGCGTGTCTCCATGACCCCGAGAGCTATGCCGGCGGGAGATTCGTCTCCTGGTAGGGCCACCCATGCTGGACAGGTCGAAGGGTAGAGGCCAGACGAAGCGCACTCACTGGTCCTCCAGGTTGGGGGTTTGAGTAGGGCTAACAACCCAACTCTTTAAAAACAAAACCTGTTACAGAAACTACAACCACAGATCTACAACGCAACTTGGTCCAGGAAGAGTCCTCTCTAGTAGAGCCCATGACGCGAGCTGGTGAAAGCCCTCGGGAAGCCAGTGCGCCGACTACTCTTCTGACAGCCAAGACCAAAGCCAGGATAGGGACCTGGAACATCCGAACCCTATACGAAACAGGAAAGACAGCACAAGTGAGTCAAGAAATGCATAGATACAATCTGAAGCTGCTCGGCCTATGTGAGACAAGATGGACAGGAACAGGACGCACTCGACTCACCTCCGGAGACACCATCCTCTACTCCGGACACGAAGACGGCCAACCACACATGCACGGAGTAGCGTTGCTGATGACACCTGAAGCAACACAAGCACTATTGTCCTGGGAACCAGTGTCACCAAGGATCCTGAGCGCCAGATTCAACTCAAAGGGCAGGAAAGTCACCATCCTCCAGTGCTACGCTCCCACCAACATGGCCGATGAGGAAGAAAAGGAGAACTTTTACGAGCAGCTCCAAGCCGTCCTCGACAAAGCACCGAGAAGAGACCTGAAGATCCTCATGGGAGACCTCAACGCCAAAGTGGGCACCGACAACACAGACAGAGAACTCATCATGGGCAAACACGGAACAGGGACACAGAACGAGAACGGAGAGCTCTTCACAGAATTCTGCACCACCAACGACCTGGTCATCGGAGGCACCATATTCCCCCACAAGACCATCCACAAAACCACCTGGACATTACCGGACGGAAGAACTGTAAACCAGATCGACCACATCACCATCGGCAGGAAGTGGCGTAGAAGCTTGCTGGATGTCCGAGCAAAGCGGGGAGCTGATGCAGCCTCAGACCATCACCTCGTCATTGCAGCGATCAAGATCAAGCTGAAGGCCTACAGAGACCAGGCGGACAGACCATCCCACAAGTACAACGTGCACAGTCTGAAGGAGAGCGTCAAGACCAACGCCTTCAGATGTGAGCTGAGGAACAGATTCAGCGCTCTCGACACACTACCTGAAGAGACAATCGAGGAGCACTGGCACGACCTGCGAGAAACCTGGACAGCAACATGCAGGGAAGTGCTGGGAAAGAAGACGAGACAACACAAAGAGTGGCTTACATCTGACACCTGGGACCTCATCACAGAGAGGAAACGCCTGAAAGACCTGATCAACCACACTGACGACCAAGACGACAAGCGCGACCTGCAGGCTCAATACTGGGACGTCAACCGGCAGGTCAAGAGGAGCGCAAGGAACGACAAGAGGAACTTCATCAACGACCTCACAGAAGAAGCAGAAACAGCAGCAGGACAACGGAACATGAAACGGCTCTATGAAATAACAAGGACACTCTCTGGGAAAAATAACAACCCCACCAGACCAGTCAAAGACAAGAACGGACAAATCATCACCAAAGAGGAAGACCAAAGGACAAGGTGGGCTGAACACTTTAAGGAAACGCTCAACAGGCCTCCACCACCAGTCCCACCAGACATACCACCGGCAGCCCAGCTACTCGACATCAGCACCAGCCCCCCTACCAAGACCGAGATCATCAAAGCCATCAAGTCCCTCAAGTCTGGCAAAGCAGCAGGCCCCGACGGCATACCACCAGAAGCCCTCAAGGCCGACATCCAGACCTCCACCGACATGCTGCACCCGCTCCTGAGGAAGATCTGGGAGAGCGAGAGCGTGCCACAAGACTGGAAGAAGGGACACCTGGTAAAGCTGCCAAAGAAAGGGGACCTCTCATCCTGTAGCAACTGGCGAGGCATCATGCTCCTGTCCATACCAGGGAAGGTTCTCACCAGGATCATCCTGGAGAGGCTGAAGACCGCGCTGGACAAGACACTCCGGGAGGAACAGGCAGGATTCCGCAACGACCGATCCTGCACTGATCACATAGCCACGATGAGGATCATCATCGAGCAGTCCCTGGAGTGGCAGACCCCCCTGTACAGCACCTTCGTTGACTTCCAGAAGGCGTTCGACAGTGTTGACAGGCAGGTCATCTGGAAGCTGATGTCTCACTACGGTTTTCCACCAAAGTTTGTCAACATCATCCGACAGCTGTACGAAGATGCCACCTGCCAGGTAATCCACGACGGGAAACTGACAGAACCATTCACAGTACGGACCGGCGTTCGTCAAGGCTGCATCCTCTCACCCACAATCTTCCTGATGGTGGTCGACTGGGTCATGAGGCAAGCCACCGACGGTAAGAGGACAGGGATCCAGTGGACCTTCAGCAAACAGCTCGAGGACCTGGATTTCGCGGACGACATCGCCCTCCTCTCCCACAAGCAACAAGATGCGCAGGAGAAGCTGAACAGAGTCGCCGAAGAAGCTGAGAAGACCGGCCTCAAGATCAACATCAGCAAGACCGAAGTCATGAGAGTCAACCACAAACAGCACGACCCCATCCAGCTGCACCAGGAAGACATCAAAGAGGTGGACAAGTTCATCTACCTCGGCAGCGTTGTCAGCAAGGATGGAGGAACGGACGAAGACATCAAGAGCCGCACCAACAAAGCCAGACATGCCTTTCGCACTCTGCGCCCCATCTGGAGATCCACAGCCCTATCCCTGCGAAACAAGATCCGGATCTTCAACTCAAATGTGAAGTCGGTCCTACTCTATGGCTCGGAGACATGGCGCACCACCAAGACAGGCTCCCACAGGCTGCAAACCTTCATCAACAGATGCCTCCGCAACATTCTCAACATCAGATACCCACTGGTGATCACCAACCAAGACCTCTGGGAGCGAACAAGACAGGTCCCCATCGAGCAGGAGATCAAGAAAAGGAAATGGGGATGGATCGGACACACTTTGCGAAAGCCAACATCAAATGTCACCAGGCAGTCCCTTGATTGGAACCCCCAGGGAAAGCGCAAAGTGGGCCGACCGAAGCAGACCTGGCGGAGGAGTACGGACGCTGAAGCCAAGGCCGCCGGAACGACGTGGGCCGAACTAAAGAGGGCGTCCCAGAACCGAGTGCGCTGGCGGAGTGTGGTTGCAGCCCTATGTTCCCCAGGGAATAAAGAGGACTAAACTAAACTAAACCAAAGCTGTATCTGATATGTAAAAGCTAAGTGCAAAAGTTCACTGAACACAAACACATGTAGACAGAGAATGTATATTTAAACTACCGCCTGAAATAATAAAATAAATGTTGGCTAAACATAGATAAAGTAAATGTGATATATGTAATTCAAAGGGGTTAGTACTACCATTTTTATGCTCACAGATCATTCAGAGCTGTCTTCATGCTATAGATCTATCACACCACTTAGACACCTGGACAGTGACAGAGTCTGTAATGCTGGCATCACGCCAATAGAAGTATACTCGATAACGTGGTGACCACACTGAGCACTCCAGTAGTGTAACAACAGTCGTAGAATTTGAATGTTTGACCCCTCACACAAAGTGTAAACAACACTGTATTGCATTACAAGATAAGTATTTTGAGTGTACAAGCGCACTCAAAAGCGAAACTGTTCCAAACATAAGTTGGCTCAGCAAAGATGGAATTAGCCGGTTTTAATGCAAGATTTTACCTTGGCAAGCTGTAAGGAAGACGTTGCCACTCTGAGAGAAAGTCCCGCAGAACACTTTGTGGTGGTACTGGGCCACCTTGTGGAATTTGTTTGGCAGAAATCTGTTGAGAATATAAATGCTTTTGTCAAATCTTTTTGTGAACAACAAACAAACAAAAACAGTTGATCAGACTGAGTCTGCCTGACACACAAACTCTTGCAATAACTATTGAAGGGAAGGGGGGAAAAAAATGCCACTTACGAAGCTATACAGCTGTTTGCTGAATAAGGTGCTGCTCTGTTTCATTTTAATAATAATGATAATAATAATGAGGAAGATTTGACCACCTTTCCGTAAGAAGGCTCTAAGCACCTTACAAAGGGGGAAAGGGCAAGGGGGGGGGGGGGATGCAAGCAAGAGAGACCATCTTGCAGCTAGGCAGGGGTAGGAAAGCCACCCACGCAACAAAAACTATCTTATGGCAATTAGGAAGGGGGGGGGGGGGGACTCCTCTGAAACTCAGGCAAGCTATTTTATAGGTAATCCTAGTCTGCACTGGCAGCCAGGGAAGTTGTCTAAGTATTAGAGTGAAATGTGACCGTTGTGGCGTTTAATATTTGAGAAATACAGCTTTCCTTTGAGCCAACAGTGTTTTCCCTGTATGGACAGTGCTGATACTTTTTCGATGAAACAGACTATAGGTAAGAGGGGAATATCCAAGAATTCATATCCATCACCAGCTGGCATAAAAACATGCATGCCAAGCCGAAGATTCCACTGGCTTGGTTGAAGAGTTACCTGCAGTTACCGATCATGCACCAAGCACTGCTAATCAGCGATCGTCAAATGTGTCAGGACCATGGTAGCCATTCGGGCTACCACCCTGAACAAAACTGGTAGCCCCCAAAAAATTCTGGAAGCCATTCGGGCTACAGCTACCGGAGCTGTCACTCGCCCGACGGTAAATTTGGTAGCGAAAGCGAGCGGGCGAGCGCATTTGACGATCGCTGCTAATACTAAAACAACTGACCTGGCATTGATAAGGCAGCAGTCTCCAGCGGAGAAGTGGCGGTGAGAGTCCATGCCAATCTCCCTCTGAAAAGAAAAAGATTCCTGCCAGCTGAGGACAAACAAAGCCACTACCCTGAACTAAGCAACTTCCAGCAACAACAACAACAAAACTGTTTTTGCACACTGGATTTCACCCTGTGAAACAATGGACTGACACACTGCAAGACAGAGATATATCAATGAATCCTTTATACCCTGGATCAGGATGACTGCTTTTTAAAAATAAGTATAAGAATTATTATAAGCATTATCTTCTCCAAACATTTCATGATAATGGGAGTGAGCGCCACTGGTTGATAATCATTTGGCCTGGTAAACCCTCTTAACCCTCACCCTGGACCCTGGTTATAATTAATAAGCCACAGTTGTTGCCTGTAAACCGTGTCTGCTGCTAAGCCAACGTGCTCTATCGATACAGTGTAAGAGAAAACAACTTAAGTAAGAAAAATTTTAAGGTCTAACTGACTTGGGGGGTGAGGGGGGGGATGGGGGGGGGGGGGACAGGCACGTAGAACATGCTCTAGAAGTCTAAGAGTTAACATGTGACTGAAGAAAGATGTCAACAAAAAAAAAAAAATCAAAGTACTCACTCGTTGCATAAGATGCGCAAGAGTGGGTATGGAGTAGCGTGCTCGCTTTGTGCGTGTCCATCTGCCAGATTCAAGCAGCACTTGCTGCTTTACACTGTTGCACTGCAAGAAAATACATTAATATTTCTAAACATCTAGCACCACTTTTGAGCCTTGGCATTTTGTAGTATAGGCCCGCTATGAGCAGAAGGCTGTACCTGCACTGTGATTCATAACTGGATTAGGTACGACTCGGAATAAAGGACTGCCCATGTTACTGTTAAGAGCCCTGTGTACCCCCAGTATGTGAAAATTTGATTAGCTAAACGTTTGTGAGTGTGTGTGTGTGTGTGTGTGTGTGTGTGTGTGTGTGTGTGTGTGTGTGTGTGTGTGCGTGTGTGCATGCATGAACAGTTATATATATATACGTGTGCATTTACCAAACTTGTGATGGCCAGTGTCACAATATGACTACAAACGAAAATAGCAAATATAACGCCGCAAATCTTATTGTTACAAAATTTAAAAAACACACAAAAATGGATATATATACTCACATCAATGTTGCTGACATCGGGGTTCAAATCTCCTGCAAAAAAAATGAAACAATCATATCAATAACAGTCAGAAGAATACACCTCAACTCCTTTGGGTCCTTTCATCAAACAGCCTAAAGACCTCATATCAGCTTTCACTTATGCACTGAACATCTTCCATACATCAATTGGGTACAAGTATATAATATATATATTTGAAGTTGTTAATTTGTTTATTTATTCATTTGTTTATTTGTTTTAATTTTGGACTCTGAGAGAGAGAGAGAGAGAGAGAGAGAGAGAGCTTGATCAAATGAACAGTACACTTACTGAGGGGTGGCCTGGAAGGTCCGACAAACTCTGGGTCCGAGGAGTCATCATCTGTCCCACCATCATCAGACGTCGCAAATCTTATCTGACCACTGCAATCAACCAATTCATCTGTGATAAAACAGTGCCATAAAGAGCTTATACAGTAATATATTCTTAGCATGACATTTCAGTATTTTGGTCTGTTTTGTATGATTCTAAAATTGTTTCAGCCAGTCATACCTCACCTCTGGACTGTAACCCGAGTATGACACAGAGAGCTGTGCTGTGCCTAGATGCGATTCCAGCTGCTGCGATATGCAACCTGTCTCTCAGTCTGCCAGCACTAAGTACAAAGTGACTTCTAAGGTAGGCATCGTGGTATGGGGGCAGCTCTGTTTATGTTGGTTGGGGACAACTGCTGTTTACAGCAGGATCACTTGCACAGACAAGTGAGGGGAGCGAGGGATGTAGTAATGACGGCCTTTCAGTGTTTTCATTTGTGCTGAGACACAAACACAAAAACAATCAACAAAAAGAACTCTGACAAACCAGTAAATAATAAGGGGTGATATCATTCATGTGCATACTGATACAGAACCAACAGCATATTACTTAGAATGGAAACTAAAGCAGTAAATCAGGCATGAATCCTGACAGTGACACACATGATAAGGTTTCAGTGATCCTGAAGAAAATTCAACATACTGCCTTCTTCTGAAAATAAGGCTTGCTTGATGAGATAAGGATGAGGAAACTGTTCCATCAGCATCCGAGGCCACACTACTGTGAATGGCAGATCCACGCAAACTTGGTGGGAATCTTCTGACACTGGACACCACCTGCATAATTCCACTCTGTTGCTGCCTAGCTTTCTCGCTAATTGCTAGGTCTACTTTGGAAACTCAAATTCACAACATAAATATCCTTTGCACAGCTCTTAGACATTCACCAGCATTCAAAGACATGTATGTCATGATCTCAGGGTCTGAACGAGCAACTTCCAAAGTACTAGCTTCACACGCCACCTGTAACGTTGTGATACTGCTCACGGACAGTTGAGGAGATACTCAAACCACTATGACTTGGAAACTAGGTAAAACACTTCTTCTTTTTATTTTTAAGAAATGTTCTCCTTCCCTAAAACAAGAAAATATTTTCCCGTCAACATCACAGAAATTCAAGGAATGCAGACATCAAATGTGCAAGTTGCACGGCAGTCACCCATTCGTCTCTGATTAGTCTTCAAGAGCTACAGTATTAACCTTTGCCACATGGCACAGTTGTGTTAATTCTGCATACAATAGGGCTAGTATGGTTTGGTGGTAATTTTGAACACTAGAAAGATCAATACTGCATCAGTAATGTGTATAACCCCTCTGGCTCCTCATCAGCTCAATTCAAAATCAATGAGCTGGTTTTGTTGCTGAAGCCCATATGTCAGAAGGCGCACCAGTGTCACACATGACCAAATACCAGTGGTTACTGAAGCTGAATTGGTATAGGTCACCTGGTGTATACCAGCCATCTACGGGGCATACCAGTCCTTTTTTCTTTTTCTTTTCTTTTTTTTTTTTTTTTTGGGGGGGGGGGGGGGGGGCAAATGTATGCCAGCTCTTCCAACTTTGCTAACCTTGCCCTTCATCACTGTCAACTATCACCCGCAATAACATGTTTCCAGGAAATGAAATGGCTACAAATCACAACAGTTAAATAAAACATGTCATCTTCACCATCTCAGTGATGGCTACATTCTTTTTAATGCCAGCTTCGCATATAACCAGTTAAGGTTGTAAAAGTGAGTCAGCAGTTACCCCATCCCACGTAGCAAGGGTGGACGAGCTTGTGTACATTTGCCCCCCCATCCCCACATCCCCCAAATGACTGGTATACATTTGCATCCCCTACTGGGCAAACTACATAAACTGACTGAGCATTACTGCATAATGGTTGGTGTACAGGACAGTGCTTTTTCAGTGACAATATGCTGTCTCACATTTCAAGCTAGGTCCTCAGCTGTGCAGCAGTCAATAAAATACACAAAATACAGGCTCATATGTCCTTGTCAACTGATACGTTCAGTGCTATGCTTAATTAATATACAAACATGTATACGTGTGTGCGCACATGTGCACACACACACACACACACACAAAAGAAAGAGAGCACTCTGGACAAAACAAAAATCTGTCACAGCTGTGCAAAACCCACACACTGTTTATCAGCTGGTTAGTACAACCACAGTGCAGACAATCACGCATTTACCTTCTTATCAAATATGCAACAATACTGGGAAGATCTGGTTCATCATCACTACCAGGTGGACTGTACCCTCCTGATGCTGTCTGATTACTCATGGTTCTTCTTCTCCTGGAATGATTGGATCCCATCAACTCTGTTCCCAAACCCAGCTAGCCTGGTAAGTTGGTGCTTCCAAGAGAATTGACGGGTGTAAACGTGCAGATCTGTTTCTCAGCACCCAACAGGAAGCGGTTACTGCAATTAAAAGAACGGGAAAATGGCCGAGTGCTTTACTATACGTCTTTGTATTAGCATTTGCAGCAGTTACTGCATAAATCGAGGAAGGTACGTACCGAGTGCACGATTACGACTGGAATTACCAAGGTTCAAAGTCGCCAGGTTACACACAATGAATCTGCAATTTTCTCCACGCTTCATTCTTACGTAATCTATGCAATGTCTACCAGAAGATTCATTAGCTAACATTCTTTGTGTTCATAAAATCTTACCTGAATACTTGACACAAATTGCAGTGCAAGTATGGTAGTGAAAGGCTACATTTTTCAAGCCTACAGCCTCTTGAAGATTGTGTAAGTTCTCTCTCGATTCTAAGACCCACAACAAAAACAGGAAGATGAACACTAGCTGACAGAGTTATATCCCCTGGACTTTTGTTGATTGCAATGGGTGGGTAGGAAGGAAGATAGCGGGTAGGCCTACCTTTGTCTCAAAGTTTTGGTGCTTTATATAATAAAACTATTTCTTATTTACAAGGACTTTTTCCTGGTCGTCACTGGGCTGCTGACCGAAAGTGCTACATTCCAAGGCCATTTTAAAAATGGAATTTGTTTGCTGGTTTGTTTGTCGGAGTCGGCCGAGTCAGTTGGTTCGTCAGTTGCCGGTCAGTTTGGCAGTCTGAGCCGTTCTCCTGTGTAGGCCTAATATGTAATTGTGACTAGTCAAATAATCAATGAGCCGTCCGGCGCCGGGAAACTCAGTGCCACCGAGTGTCCCGCCTAGTCCCGCCATAGTAGGTACGTAAAACAAAAACTGAACAAAACTACTCAGTGAAACTTGACTGAAGGCAGCCGTGACAGACTCGCTGATTAGATTGCCGAGCTGAGCCGCCAAGACTGAGAAGCGCGGACCCGTGGATGATGAGCGGACGGAGTGACTCAGTGGCAGTTCAGCCTTTCAAGTGATGCTGTTGTTTTTTTGCAGTGAATCAGTCCGATCGCAGCTGAATACTGAGACTCGCAACGTATTTGCCCCAACCTTGTCCGGCTATGGCTCAGTGAAAGTTCAGGCAGTTTCAGTTCCATAATGATTGAAATCAGTCTCTTCAGTGAAATCTAGTCCGGCTCTCCGTCCATCATCATAACTTGAAGTTACGGCCGGCCCTAGCCGGTGACGCCCGCGGCTTCAGTCAGTCACCGTCTGAGCCGGTCAGTAGTGATTCAGTGACTGTGTCACAAGGCTTTGACTACAATGACTCCTTGATGGACTGAGACGCAGCCGGACTACCTCAGTGCCACGGCAGATCTCTCCGGGGGAGGGGGGGGGGTGGAGGGCGATGGGGATGCTGATGGTGGTCACTTTCTCATCAGTCAGTCAGTCTTACATCATGATTTTTGACGGAAGTGCACTTCAGTGAAACTGAGTTCAGCGGCGACTTCAGACGGACGGTGTCACAGTCAGTCACAGAGTCTAAGCCACCGCCGGTAATTGTAAAGAATAGTATACGAAAATAATTGGAGCTAATTGCACGCACTTTGACGGGTGTTTTCGGTTCTGCACGATGCAAAGAGACATAAGACACCCTTACCTACTCACTTTGACCACTCCTTCCCCACAAACACGCACAAAATATCCCTGAATGACTGGCGACCACGGCCTGAGCAGTCATCTGCACGCCATTTTGATCACCCGGTCCTACTAATTACCGAAAACAACCGAAACAGGGATAGTTTGTGGGGAAGGAGTGGTCAAAGTGAGTAGGTAAGGGTGTCTTACGTCTCTTTGCATCGAGCAGAACCGAAAACACCCATCAAAGTGCGTGCAATTAGCTCCAATTATTTTCGTATACTATTCTTTACAATTACCGCCACCGCCAAATAATAATAATAATAATAAATGGTATTTGTAGGACGCTATACTTGAAATAAAACTGGCAATGCGCCGATCACTCACCGACACTCACGCACATTTTACCGCCGGGCCGTGTCCGGCAACGATGGACAGACATGCACTGGTCACTGTCACACGGGGCAGAGAATTTTTCCTTCTCGTACGTGGCCGCACCGTTCATTCGGGCCGATCGTCGGGGGTTCTCTCCGGGTACTCCGGCTTCCTCCCCCTCTGCTTTGGAAATGTTCAGCCCACCAAATTTGAAAAATAAATGCAATTTTAAATTCCGAAATTTAAGTAGCTGAGCTGACCCTTCGCACCACGTGATTGTAATCTGTTTATGTCCAGTGTGTGACTGAGAGAATGCGTGTGATTCACGTGAGCGTGCGTGTTGGGTTCAGTTCGCGGCGCTTTGAGCCGATTCATGAAATTGAATCAATACTCATGAAACAATACTCATTATCATTATTATTATTATTATTACTGAGTTACACAGGAAATTGATGGAGTTAGTTATTTTTGGTTTTGCGCCACGCAAGCAGCCGTGACTTGAAAGGTTGAGCCTTCGCGGCTGACTGAGCCGGAAATTACTGGAAAGGCTCAAACGTTTCAAGTTAAGACTGATTCCAAAAGCTCAGTTGGAGCGGCAAAACTTACTGAAAGGGTGCTCCGTATGTGGTGGAAAAGGTTAAACCCCCAAACACCCACCCACCCTGAAAGTGTGCTCGCCAAAAGATTTCACTGAAGCGAATCAGTCAGTCAGTCAGTCAGTGACTCACTGGCGGATCCCGCCGCCGCATCAGTGTCAGTGTCAGTTTTAGTCTCATACTCAGTTGAACCAGAGACATACATGTCTCTGCTTGACTGAACTACCGTCAGTGCCGGATTACGGAAACCGTGCTGAGCGGGTTACTGACTAGTAAATCACCAGGCCAGACCAGCTTGAACACAGAAGAATTTTTCTGGCTGCAGTGCTATGGGATGATACGGCGTCCGACCGTGAAGAAAAACAAACTATGATAGGCCGGCCCGCTGACACTGACTGAGGCCGGAAGGAATACTATGATCAGCCTGATCCGCATCGGTGAATTGGACGGTTCCTCCCGGGCAACCGCACAGTAAAAACTGACTTAACAACTGAACTTATGGAAGCTCGCCCTCCTGTTTCAAGCCTATTACAAAAAAACTTGACCACTCGGGGCAGGGACCAGGATCCGACGGACGGAAGCCGCAGCCGGGGTCCAACGTCAGTAAGAGTGGCAAAAGCCGGAGTTACTGTACTGCGGCTTCAGTTTTCAGGTCACAGTACGGACCACTGGCGACTGATCAGCTGATTGACTAACTGAACCGTCGGATAGTAGGGCCGACAAGAAAACAATAGAAGAACTGAAACACACACAAAACAAATTAAAAACCCGAGTTACTCAGTACCGTCATCCGATCTGACGGGGGAACAGAAGGCCGTCACGGTGAGACGGAAACACTTTCAGTGTCGGGCAAAAAAAAACTCTTAAATTCAAGTTTTGTGTTGTTTGTTTGTTGTTTTAGTGTTCAGCGGGTGTTCTAAAACAAACCCAGCGTGAAAAGAAATAAAAACTTGCACATGGTCAGACATTATATAAATTACTGATTCAGCGGTGTTGTCAACACAGCCGTCGGCGGCAGGTACATGTACATCACTGATTCGCCGGTCTGCCACTGCCGCCGCCGGACAGACCAGGCCGTTACTGACGTTCAGTCACAGTTGCAAGCCGTTTGCCCTTGTCGCCCATAACTGTGCGAAACACTGATAAAACCCACAACACATAATTATAGTTAAACAAAAATAATCAGTGCACTGAATTCGGAGCCGCCAAGCCTCTTCAAATGACATCACTAAGTGCCGGCCTAAGTTCGCTACTAGCTAGATGATCACCGCCTTTACATTGGCCCCATTTACATTAGCTTAAAATACCGCCCTGAGAGCGCCCTGTCGCGTTTACACTTGGACAAACCGCTCTGAAAGCGCACCGCTCTCAGACTACCTACAGTGGGTAGTCTGAGGGCGCTCCAGCTTAGGGCGCTTTCGTCACGTCACGTCAGTGGGGCCCCGTGTCACCGTAGCAACAGGCCATTTTTGCAAATGGCGAGAGATCGTTTTTTTTTTTTTTTTTTTTTTTCCTTCTGCCAGGCATACAAAAACACGTGCTTTCTGGGCGCTGCCATCTTGAACTGATATGAAACATCGAGAGCACGCCGTGACATATCAGCTCCCCTTCCACGATTGTATAATGTAAACGCCGTGGAGCGCTCTCAGTACGGTGCGCTTTAGGGGCGCCCTCAGAGCGCTCTGTAATGTAAATGGGGCCATTGATTGCAGAGCTTGACGGAGTCACTGATCATGCCCGGATATCCGTGGCCGGAACTATCAGTTACTGGATATATGTCTCGAGCCCTGTTGACGAAAACAGTATAGGACCGTCACTGATGATTTGTCCTGCATAAGAAGAAACTGAATGAGGCCGCAACAAGATCTAGATCTATTCGTCGATGGCCGCAACTCAAGTCACGGTCGCTACCGACTAGGACACATATTATATGGCCGGTCCGCCTTGGTTACTCAGTAAATCCTGAATTAATCGGACATGATTTTTTTTAAACGACTGAATCGCCTGTCTATGACTGATGTTCCAACGCTAATGTATGTATAAAAAGCCTGCCATTGCATGTAATAATAATAATTTTTAAAAAATCAGTGAGGCTTCGTTTCAGTTCAGTTTGACGTGCACTCAGTGATTTCTGGTCTCACTATCAAGACCAATGCCGGGCACCCTTTCATTGAACTCAGAGTCCGTGAGTTGAAGTGGACTGAGGCCGGCGGCTGCACGGCCCCGGTTGGTCAGGACTCAGTAGAGTGGTCAGGCGGCGCGCGGTACACAAGAGTATTACCTATTTCTGCCATCATCCAGTGCGAGAATGCATTAATTCAAGTTAATATAGGTCAGTTTATCGTGCATTAATCAAGTGATTCCATAAATGTACCCGGAAAGGATGCACTGACTTTTATACGATACAGATATTTCCGTCAGTTTTACTATGATATTGTACCGTATGACTGATGGGTGAACTGAGAAGGCTGACCGGCCGCCGGCTGAGGCGCCGGCCCGGGTTTGAACCGGCCGATAGCGATGACCACACAGCCGATCACCGGCCGCCGGGGTTACTGACATTCACCACTGCCACTGAGTCACGGAAACTGGCATGCACAGAGCGGCTGTGACTCCCTTAAAGTCACGGATCAGCGGCTTAGGCAGTGAGAACAGCAATTGGAACTGTGACGGCATAGGCGTTGGTGTCACCTGAGTTGATAACGACTGCCCGCAATCATTGAAGTTCAGAAAAAAGCCCCCACTGACCACCCCCACCCCGGCCGGACTAAACAAAACAAAAAACAAAAAAACTGACAACTTGAAAACTGAAAAACAAAAACAACTGAACACCGAAACCCGGCGGCTCACTGAAGAGAAGACTGAAAAACAAGAAACAAAACAACAACAACAACAACACCCCCCTCCAAAAAAAACAAACAAACAAAAAAACCCCCAAAAAACAAAAACAAAAACGAGACATGAAGACGGTGGCCGTCATTTAACTTTCGTGAGTCTTTTGAGTTTAATTAGTTCATCCACCGTGCTTCCGGCAGTTGAAAATCATACATTCAGTCAGTGGTTCAGTGATGTCCGACTCATCATGTCCACCGAAACTGATTCAAATCAAGTTACTGGATTGGAATTGTGTTTTGCTGTACTTCATTGTGAACTGATCCGGCTTTGTCATTAATTGTTGTAATTTACAAGAACAAATGTATACATGTATGTATGGCCGGTACTGCTGACACAGTACGTATGCCCATCTGACCCAGCCACTGAGTCGACTCCGTTGTAATGAAGAGAAACTGGGGAAATGACATGATAAGCTCTTGGGGGCTGATTAAGGTTTTGCTTGTGATTTGCTTGCACTTATTCGTTATTACTATTGATTTTAATTTGGTATTGGAGTGATTTTTTAAAATCTATCTTTCTTTCTTCCTTTTTGTTATGGGAGAAACCTGATTTTGTCAGGTACTGTGTGGTCTGCTCAATGCTAACATTAGCGGGCACACTACCTACTGAACGCGAATCAGGTGACGCCTTTGAAGATGACATCCGGGTATTCCGCGACCAACCTGGCGCTGATTGGCCATCTCTGTGCCTGGCAGTGCAATTTCTTTTATCCACGACCAGTTTGTAAGAGGCGTTTTGATTGGCTCTTACCTGCATCGTTTTCGCACTAAGTACGTATGATTTTCATGCTTGAGAAAAATATATGACATCTTTTATCGTCCCTAGCGCCGGTTAAAAACATATACGTATCCAACGAACCACACAAATACATACAAAGCGTTTTGAGGTCAGTTAATTAGCAACAGAAGCTAGAGACTGCATAAATAAACAGCCAATGAAATGTCACGTTACTACGGTCGCTTTTCTGTTCACACGATGCAAGATGTTGAAGGTTTAGGCCGTCTAAAAGTCTACAAAATCATCTATTGAGGATTTCACAAAAATTTGTGTCCAAAAAAGAGGTACGTCTAAGCTGTGTTCGTCCTTGTGATTTTGGGTGTTCCCAACTTGATATCTGTTCATCTCTGATCGCTCGCAAACGAGGAACAGCGAGCGAATATCGTCCCGGTTTAGCCCAAACCAGTGAATAATTTTCTTCAAAAACTGCTGCAGAAATGGCGTTCAAAGCAAACTTTTGCATTGTTTAATGTTGTAGTTGGCATGTAAGACGTGAAACACATGCATCTGAGTGATACAGGTGGAATGTTCGTGTGATGTTTGCTCTCAGATGCGGATACGCAGAATCAAGAAGCGTGCTCTGCACGTGCCGCTGTAAATAGACCAAAATACGTGTCTCCCATGAATCGCTGTTGAGAGACGGTGACATACTTGAGTGCTTTTGTTCAAACGTAGCTCAGCATGTGGTATTATACAGCAAACCACGTGCATTGCTGTTTACTTTGGAGTGCATCTTCGCCCGTTAGTTTGGGCCATTCACGATTGTTTTGTGGGAGATGGGCGATTCTGTGCAAGCCGTTTGGTTTGTTGTTGTTAGCCGATGTACACACGCAGTGAACTGTTTTTAGTGTTCAACACACAAAAAAAGTGTTGCTGTGGAAGCAAGGCAGTTTTGATGTCTTTGCTAAGGCAGATATGTTGCCTGTCAGTGAAGCACTCTTTTTGACATTGTGTTTTAATGTGGTAGGAACACATTTTATTTGAGGCTGGTTTATGAAAATACACAGCTTCTCAACTAATGCCAGGGAATGTGACTCATCTTTGTTGATGTGGGTCAGGTAGTCAAGGAATACAAAATACCTGGTGTGTTGATCTGTGCAGCCAGCAGGTGTACATAGCTTTAGCAACAGCTTTCAAGATTCCAGAATATCTACTGACATTTAATTCATATTATTTGGGGGTCATATTAATTTCAGATTCCAGTCTTGGGGTTTTAGCTTCTTGCAAAATTTGCACATTTTGTGCCAACACCCAACCTCTGCCACTTCTCCCACAACACTCCCCCATCCTCCTTCCTTATCCCGGGAAACAACAAAAAACCAACAACCAGAAAAAACAAAACAACAACCAAATGTATAACAAATGTAATTAAACAGAAATTCAATAAAACCCGGCACAGCAAACTTAACAGCTGTGTATTATTACTGTGTGAAAATCTGCACTTATAAAATTGTGAAGTCTGTTAGTCACAGAGTGTACATTTACAGACCTGTCTGTCTTACATAAATGTGATAATCAGTACCTGTTGTGCACCATTGGTGGGGTCTTTGTAACTTTGCCTAGTTTCACTTGTAAGGGGACTTTTTTAAAAACTAATATTTTTCCTTTTGTTTTAGATTCTTGGACAAGTGTCCACAGGTGCGGGAACGTAAAATAATGGAACTTTGACAAAGGCAGGAGTACTCCATAACGGTGAGTGAGTTCTAAATTTAATTGTACAGTTTTAGTGTCTCGGTAAGCTAGTTAATGACTTTCTTAGCTCTGCAGGTTGGTGACTAATAGAATTGCTAGTACTGTAGTGCAGTGTATTTTGTTGGACTGAATTCATTTGTACAAAGCTTTGATCACACTTCTTCGATAGGGATCAGTGAAATCCTACCTTTCGAAGAGGGAATGCTACCATTACTAGGCTTCAAGTAGGGAGAATTCTGCTTTGGAACAGATGTGCTTGTGACTGCACCTGTGCTGTCGAAGTCTGAAAGATTAGTAGACCTCTGAATGAAGCACGCTGGAGTTTAGTGGCTGTTGAAACGAGGAAGACTCGTTCGTGTCTCACTTGTCGGCTGCTCAGTGAAACAGGGGAGACAATTACATGAGAGAAATGAACTGTCGGCTGCTCAGTGAATGGGGATTGCACTCTGGAGTGCAGGTCCATTCTGTTACAATAATGCCATGGGGTACTGCGTTTTGCAAACTGGTGAATGCAACATTGCAAGCCTGTCTCAGTGCTTGTGCGTACGTGTATGTAGTTGTCGGGCTGGGGGGAATTTTCAGTCATTTGGCAATTTTCAGTCACATTTCCTATCCTTTCACAGTTTCAGCCAAAAAATCTGAGTTTTAGCCAGAGAATGAGTAATGCATCATGATACATGTAATGCCATGTGGGACAGTCTAACATCATTTTTGAAGACTTGCATGTCAGTATCAAGGCAGTATTGGGTTGCCAGGAGAGGCTACTAGATGTCTTAATATCTATGCTAAACTATTTTTTCTGCAATAGAGTGTTGCCCCCATGCTCCCGCAGCAGGGAGCTGCCTCTGCACCCTGGCTAAGGTTTCAGTGTTTTTTTCCTCAGCAATTCCCCAGCCTGATTCGTGTACTATATGCATAGTGTTATGATGTGATGCTGGACACCACCTAAACAACCTAGAATGTAGAATGACCTATGATGCTAAAACTGGTAGCATCTTTTAGTTTTTATTGTATTGTAATTGTACTATCGTATCTGTTGATATCGTGTGTAACTGTAACATTCTTTATCATGCTTGAAGTACGCTTGGAAATGTGTTGGTTTCATCAAAATTTTGGGGGAGCAGGATAATTGGTAGCTGGTACAGTGTTGGATGTTCAAAATTCAACGCTCAGTTTATGTGCAGAAGTCGGTTGGGCCAAATATTTTTTATTATAATTAATTATATCAGATATATATATGTGGTTGAGAGAGACATCAAACCACCAACCAATCATCATTCAGTTTTAGTTAGGAAGCCATCAGTGACACTGACAACTAGTTACTGAGTACTGTGTGTAACTGTAAGTTAGTAGAACCTTGCAGCTGCACACTTAAAATGTTGTCATCCTGTCAGTGTATGTTGTCAGATGTGCTAAGTTAATTTTCCTCTTGCAGAAAACTTTCAAGTCCGCCCAAAATGGCGGATGAGCCCATTCTTGGACTCTTTGACTCGGACACCAACTTCCTGGATGAGCTGACGGGAGGTGCGGCTGACCTGGGAGGGGTCATGTCTTCAGACGGGGACAGCATGTTGGCACAGGGCATGCAACCCCTCACCTCCTCCTCCGACATGGGACCAGGGCCTGGTGGTATGCAGACTCCCATGATGATGAATCAGCAGTCACAACCAGGACAAGGCGGCTATCAGCAGATGAGGCAGGTCAGCCAGGATGGCTACGGTGGGATGGGAGGTGGGGGAACCTCCATGGCAGGACCGCAGCAAGGGATGATGGGGCACCAGTACAGCAGTGCTGATGGGGGCTACGGCCAGTACAACTCCATGCCTAAGCTCCACCATCCCGGGGAAGGCATGATGGCTGTGGGAATGCAGCATCAGGGTGGTATGCAGGTCATGCAGCAACAGCAGCAGCAGCAGTTTGGGAGTCCTCCGGCCGGCGGCATGATGCAGCAGCATGCTGGGTTCCCGGGGTACAACATGGGAGGGGGACATATGGGGCAGCAGCCCCATCATGGGGGGATGATGGGTCAGCAAGGCACAGGTTGGAACCAGGCGCAGACAAGCCCCACCCACCCCCAGTACATGGCCCAGCAGCAACAGCAACAACAGTGCATGCAGCAACAGATTCCACAGGCCTACATGGGCCAGCATGATTATGGCATGCAACAAAACTCACATCAGCAACACATGGGGCATTATGGGGACGGTTACATGCAGATGGGATCCTCCGGGCCAGGCATGCAGCAGCCATCCCCTATGGGCAGCCCTGGAGGCATGGGCATGATGGGGGGTCCGATGCAGCGTCCACCACGTCCACCACAACCTTTTCCAGGACAGTCACCCATCAGACAGCCTAACCCTGGCATGGCTGGCTATGGCATGCATCACCAGCAGCAACAGAGGTATCCTGGTGACTATATGGGCCAGCGCTCACCGATGAGTCCTGTGAGTGGCCCTCAGCGCTACCCGTATCCTCAGCAGCATCAAAACGCGGGGCCTCAAGGAATGGGAGCTGACGGCTCAGGACCGATGGGTCACTTCCAAAACCAGACACCCCCAGCCTCCTACATGTCGTCATACCCCGGCGCTTCGCACGCAGCAACCACAGCTTCCCCACGCCCGCCAATCGCTTCACAGTCCATGACCCCAAGTCACAGTGCCCCCATGTCTCAAGCAAACTATGGACAGTCTAGTCTTCAGGAGTTAGAGCAGCTCGTGTCTCCGACCATGCCCTCCAGCGGCATGCCCAACGCTAACCCTTATCAGCAGATCATGCAGAGCTCAGGATCTTCAGCCCAAAACATGACCCCGCAGAGCCCCATTTACAGTTCTGCCAACTTCCCTACAACCACTGCCCCATCCGCAAGCAGTATGTCCGGCAATGCTCCAGTCCAGTCCAGCACTGGCATGGGGATGGGCGTTAGCGGGCCTCTCAGCCCCAACCCAGGCATAAGGCAGGGCATGGGACAAGGGATGGGCCCACAGTCTGGAATCGCCATGGAGATCCAACGGCTGGAGAAGCAGATTCAGCACCTGTTCAGCCTGCCCAAGACACAGCAGATCTCCCAGCAGATGCTTGACCTGCAGGAACGCATGCGCATCCTCAAAGCCCAGCAGCAGCAACAGATCATGCAGATGCAGCGCCAGCAGCAGAGTCAGCAACAGCAGCAGCAACAGCAACAAACTCCCATGGGAAGTCCAACACGAATGCCACAGAAGCCAGGGTTTGGCATGCAGCAGCACCCTGGCATGATGCCTCAGAGGCCGAGGATGCCGGGCCAGATGAATGGGCCACCCCAGTCGCAGATGCCGGGCATGCCACAGATGGGGATGGGCGGCCAGCACATGGGTCAGGCTGGCCCCGTGCCTGTGATGGGGTCGCAGGCGTCACAGCAGCTGAAGGTGCAGGGTCAGCAGCATATGGGGCAGCAGATCTCACCACAGAGGCCGCCTTCCCAGTCAACACCCATCTCATCACCACAGAGGATCCAGCCTTTCCAGGTGAGTTTTTTTCCGTTCCGTAAACTTGTTTCTTATCTTGTATACAGCACCAGGTAAGTAATGTAAGATTCTTGAATAAAGTAATACCCGACGTGGTTGTTCTGATAAATTGTGATTTGTTATTCCACATTAATTTTGTTATTCTTTTTTATTGTTTGCATTTTTTTCTGAGTTATTGATGAATATATAGTGCATTAATGGGTATGACATACATGTACACTGTCATGAAGACTTGCAGTTCTTGGGTTGTTGGATTTTCTCATTTTAAGTTACACACACACACATACACACACACACACACATACACACACACATACATACATACACACACACATACATACATGTATACACACACACACACACACACACACACACACACACACACACACACACACACACACACACACACATGTAGATTCTTGAAAGTTGAATAAATATCCCTACTTGTGGTGGATGTTCTAATAAATGGTGATTTTGTAGCTTCCACGTAAACATGTATTTATTATCTCTTTTATGGTTTGCATTTTTTTTTGTGTTGAGTTGTGAATATAATTAATGGGTATGACATACACATGTAATGAAGACTTACAGTTCTTGGGCTGTTGGATTCTCTTATTTCAAGTCTCTCTCTCTCTCTCTCTCTCACACACACACACACACACACACACACACACACACACACACACACACACACACTGAGTTACTTGAGTTCGTGGTCTGGGTGATTCTATTTATCTGAGGGGGGGGGGGGGGGGAGGGGAATGTGAAATTTTTCTGAAATGTTGATATTCTGAAACTGTGAAAGTAGCTCATAATTGGATGATGATCTGATTCTGAACATTGTTTTTGTTGTTTGTTTTTTTAAAGCAGCTTGCTTTGAAATTTGTTTCTGACCCAAATAGAGGTCCATGGTTTAATGGGATGGTGGAGGGGGTGTCTCTAGATAACATCAGACAACATACATACCTGAGCATAGATAACATCAGACAACACATGTACCTTAGCAATAACAGAGTGACTCCCCTTGAACTTCACAACCACAGTGTGCGGGTGTACAATTTTGAAGACTCTCTGTGCACGCATAAAATTCCTTGGAGTTTTTGGGTCCGAGCCCAAATTGTGCATGCACATGTTCTAGTACTCCTGCTTCCCAAATCTGCAAATCAAAAACTTAAGCGTTGCTAAGTAACACCCCACTTTGTATTTTTGACCCCCATTCCACTTACATAGAAAAACTTGTGTCAGACTCCCAAGGCACACCAACACACACACACACACACACACACACACACACACACACACACACACACACACACACACACACACACACTGTGTGGTTTTCAAGATAGTACTCATTGCAATTGCACTCTGGTTATTTAAGGTCCCAGACAGTGTTCGTGTCTAGCATGTACAGCAGTGTTGAAGGAAAATGTTTTGGGAATGCTTGTAAATTGTAAAACCAGCTGGATGTGTCAAGCCACATCATCAGAGACCTCTTGCAGCGATTGATGTGACACAATCATCAGTTCAAGTTGGAATTTCAGTAGTGTTGTGTATTTAAAAAGTTTTATGCCATCTTTGCTGAGCCAACTTGGGTTTTGGAACAGTTTCGCTTGTGAGCGCGCCTGCACGCTCGAAATACTTGACGAGTACTACAGTTCTTGATGCGATAAAGTATTGTTTACACTTTGCGCGAGTGGTTGAACATTCATATTCTGTGGCTGTTGCTGCATCCTCCAGATTTCATGTAAAAATTAATTCAGTCGGGGAAGTCACAGCACCAACAGAGAAATCACAAGATACGAACATTACAGAACAAACATCTTCTGTCAGGCGACCTGTGTGATACTGACGTCAAATGTTTAGTTCACGGAATTAACGTTTGTCTTTGGTAGGTCTTACAAATTTGAAAGAATAACAACAACAGTAAAAAAAAACCCAAAAACCCACCGGCAACAATAACAAAATAGCACAAAATTAGGTAAAACAACTTTATGGAATGGGGCCATTCCTCCTTGTTTACTGTGCCTTGGTCTTGTAGACGCATTGCTTACTGCAGAGAAAACCGCTGCACTGCGAGCACCTATGCTCATGTCAGAGTTGAACTGTAGAACTTTCTGTTGGTCTTCATCCTTTGATGCCTTGCCTGAACAGATTTTACACGGTAGTTAAAATCATGTTGACTTTGCAGTTTTGGGGGTTTCAATAAGTTTGGCCACTTGTGGCTGGATCAGCATTTTAATATTATTATTTTTTTTTATAAAAACAATAATAATAATAATCGCATTAATAAGGCGCTTTATCCCAAATATTTTGGCTCAAAGCGCCGCGAGCTAAACCCAACACGCACGCTCACGTGAATCACACGCATTCTCTCACACACAGGACATAAACGTATTACAATCATGTGGTGCGAAGGGTCAGCTCAGCTATTTAAATTTCGGAATTTAGATATGCATTTATTTTTCAAACTTGGTGGGCTGAACATTTCCAAAGCAGAGGGGGAGGAAGCCGGAGTACCCGGAGAGAACTCCCGACGATCGGCCCGAATGAACGGTGCCACATACGAGAAGGAAACATTCTTTGCCCCGAGTGGGGCTCGAACCCCTCACCTCTCGCATTGGTGACAAGTCTCTTAACCACTAGACCACCGACCGCCCAAAATCAAGTGGAGTATCTCGGGGACATAGAGCCACCGGCTCTTAAAATGTTGAAAATCACATTAAATATATCATGTTCGTGACATTTAAGTTAATAAGTTGATTAAGCCCCTCCCCCACAGTGGTCCCACCCCTACCCCCACCGCACTGATTGTTTTTTTTTTTTTTTTTTTTTTTTGGGGGGGGGGGGTGTCTTGATGTCTGTTACGAGTGGAGAAATTGTAAGCGTTCAGATTTGTTTGCAACGAAGAATCATTTTCAAGTGAAGCAAAAAACAAACAAGCCGGGAAGGGGGATGGGGGTGGGGAGGTGTTAGATCATTAAATATTTCAGCGTAATGTGTCCTATAAATATTCAAACAGAAATCGCAGTATGTAGGATTCATCGGCGCGTGCACTGTACCGGCGCAAAGTACGTTGAATGCAGTTTTAGTAAAGTCAAGGTCACGGTGTCAGACTTGAATGAGCATGCATCCAGTGTCTTCACTATGCTTACGCCACCATTATTGTTACAGGAGAAAAAGTGGTTCGTTTGTACAATAAACTTTGGCGTTTAGAGCAGATGGTATGTGGGTTTGCCTTGGAGTTGAAACAGATGGCCGACTTGGGTCGCTGTAACTAGTACTCTTGACTAACAAAGCCCCGATCTGGGAGGGGGAAAGTAGGGTAGCGTGACGTGGGACGGGGTGGCGAGGTGAAGGGAAGAGGGTGCCTGCGGCCTTGTGAAACGAGGGAGTGGGCGAGGGCGAGGAAGTTGAACGCAGGGAAAAAAAAAAAAAAAAAGTGCGGTGCTGTCCGCGAAGTGCGAGCGGTACTGTCAGTGTGTGGCATTCCATGCCAATAGTACGGCAGACAGCATGGAGAGAAATTAATCAATATCGTGGAATGAAATATCTTTCGCTTCGGTCGAGCGCGAGCGAGGGCTTGAAAATGCTAAGCCTATGAGTACCCTCCTTTCTGATCATGTGATCTAGATGCATTGCAAGCGTGGGCCGGAGCCGAGGGGCTTTGTCAGAGCGGGGGGCTTTCAGAGGTTATATTTAGATGAGGCTGCTTTGAGTTATTGTGTGTAGTGAGCGTTCTTGCTTTCTAATCAATTTGCGCGGAGAGAGTGAGAGAGACAGCGAGAAATGGTTCGCCAAGTGTAATGGCAAGTCCGGAGTGTGTTTTAAGACTGAGGTCGTCCCTTCAGAAGACGAACATCAAACTGCCGATATCGCAATCTTTGTTCAGAGGAAACCATCATCGTGGGTTCAACGGGGTGCAGGTAGGTGACAACGGAAGTTTTTGCCTGATCGGTATGAAACATAAAGGCTGGGTTTGCTAAGAATTCAAGATGGCTGCCTCCACATGTGTGAAAGCCGTGCCCTCGCCGTTCAAACAAAGCCGATCATCTCAAGATGGAGGTTGAAATTTAATTCTCTCGACCACATGGCGTTTCCGCGCGAACTGGTTGGCTGACCAGCGTGGAAAACCTACGATGCGTGACAGGGTTTGTTCTTTTAGCTTTTCGCGCTGGAAGAACCTTCTACCCGTGTAGAGCTCTGTATTTAAACCCGAAGAGAAAAATCGATGAATTTGTCAGCGAATGTCAAATGTACAGGATTTGTCACAGGAGTTTCATTCATGATTAATGGTTTTGTTGCCCGAGCCGTATCTTCTACATGACGAGTGCGGTGTGTTAAAGTGTTGGCCTTTGTGGTCGGTTTTCCACGAGGTTCGCAACTTAGTGTTTTTGCGACCTGCATGTTGGCTGAAGACCGTTGATTGTGAACTGCTCAAGTTTATCCTTGGTTTATCACGGTCATCATCTGAGAAATTCTGATCAGGTTTCGTTTGTATTTCACATCCGGTCTTTGTGTACTCGATAGCTGCTGTTTTCGTCAATGGTAAGACAGACCTGTACATTCTCGAATGTCCGAATGTCATCATGTTGTAGTTGTGCGAAGCAGGTTTTATTTTTCAGTCACCAAAGTTGCCCTAAACATTGATTGTTTAGATTTTGCTGGTCAATAATAAAAAGGTCGATCTGTTTTACACACACGCACGCCAGTTGGTGCGCGTAGTTTGTTACACAGGAGTATGTTTATCATGAGTCATACTCAGAGTTGGGTAGGGCTGCAAGTGTGTAGTCGTACTATAACCGGACCATGAACGCATCAGGTCGTGGTGCCAACTGCTGTGGTTTACAAAGTCAAGGCGGATTTTGGATGGTTTTCTTTGACTTCTCATCCATAGCATACAAAAACCCTTCACAGTATTCGACTACGTATGTGATGTGGAACCTTTCTTGCTCTTAGGATACAGAAGCTGGTAGTGACAACCACCCACATGATAATTTTAGAGGAAAACTTGATTCTTCAGTTGTACCTTTCTGGGTGTTTGTTTTAGCTCTGATCAATACAGCAAAGTTTTTCTGACAGCTGTTGATTGTCTGTGTCATGCAGGCAGCTTAAAAAGGGCAGGAGATTAATTGTGCAGTCTGGTTTCCATGGTTTCCATGACTGCTGAGCCTCAAGAGTGACTGATGTCATTGAAAATGAACAGCATAAAGTATTGACCAGCGCTTGGCAAAGGCTAACCATCGCCTGCCTTAACCAAGCATCTAGCATAGTTAGGTCTGCAGTAGCTAACATTTCTTCAGGCAGTAGTACAATAGTAGGTTGCCAGTGTTCCTGCTGTTTTTCTGTCGCATTCACAAGGACATTTCACGGCATGCTTTTCCCAAAAAAATGTTTAAATGTGAATTTCAGTCTGACTGAAAGTTAAATGGCTGTGCACGACACGGCTTTAAAAAAAAAAAAAAAAAAGCTCTGGTTGAGACACTTACCGGAGAAAGCTGCTAGTTGAGCTGTGCGCTCAGGTTTTCATTCATTCACTTATTTAGGTTTTGAAGTCTGAGCCATTACTGATCAGTGATGCCCTTTCCAGGAATTTTGGCATGTGTCAGTTTTCCAGATTTTTTCATGCATTTTGCTTTTAGGGAAAAAAGAGTATAATTTGAGTTTTTGTTTGTTTTTTGGTTTATGTATTTTCTGTTATTCATTATTGACTCGGGGTGTTGAACATGTATACATGTATGCCATGACAAATTGATGTGTGGGCTTTTTATAATGATGGGACAGTAGCCCAAAACAGGCATCAGAAAATCATATGCACTGGATTCAACAGCCATTAGCTTTAAATTTTAGGATGCTGTGATAATTGTTACAGGATAAATTCAACAATAGGATAACCTACACTCCTGTCGGCTGTGTGTTGCAGAGTCCAACTTCCAGCACACCAGGTGATGGCATCCCTGGTTCTGCACCGACCACATCACAGCCAATGGTGATTCAGCAGGCAGCCGATTCCATGACTGATAACATGCAGATGACCCCTCCCAACATGCATTCCCTACCAATGCTGGACGGGGACCACAGTGTGAATGGACAGTCGAAAGTTGTGACCCCTGACCCCCTCCCAGCCACGGTTACAGAAATCGCAGAGGCTCAGGAGGGCCAAGGGGAGAAGCCAAAGAGGAAGCGCAACCGCAAGCCAAAGGGCGAAAAAGAAGAGAAGCCACCAAAAGAACGCAAACCCAAAACCCCCAAGATGCCGAAAGAGCCCAAACCCCCCAAACCTCCCAAGGAGCCCAAAGAGCCCAAGACTCCAAAAACCCCAAAGACTCCCAAAACCCCCAAAACTCCCAAGGAACCGAAAGAACCAAAAACCCCACGTGTGCGCAAGTCAAAGAAAGCAAAAGAAGCAGCTGGTGAAACACCACCTTCTGATGCTAACATCACACCTACTGACATTGACTCTGAGAAACTGGACGAATCAGGAGAGGCTTCGCTGGCAGCTGATGGTGAGGTGAAGGTCGAGGAGAAGGCAGAGCCAGAAACTCCGAAAAAGAAAGCACCCAAAGAGAAAAAGCAGAGGACACCCAAGAGTGTGGTGAAAGCTCTCAAGAAACCTTCATCCAAAAAGAAGAAGTAAGTTTTGCAAATTAGGTTTACCCATTTCAGGTTTCCCTGGTGTTTTGTGCAGGTTGGTGAATAGCGTAGTTTCTGTTTGCCTGTGCAGGTTAGCAAGTGTGCATGCAAGCTGGTAAACTTATGACCAGTCTGATATATCATTATGTGTGTGGTGAACTTCTGTGATAGTAATAATTTTATTTATTGCCATGTGTTTCATTGGATAAAAACAATAAAACATAGGAATGTTGTGTGGTGTCGGGTCAATTATCACAGTCACTCACACAACATAAAAAGCAAAAGGATCTGCAGAGGACTACACATGTATACACAGGGTCCGTACAGGTCATGGAATCCTGGAAAAGTCATGGAATTTGGAAATAGCTTTTCCAGGCCTGGAAAGTCATGAAATTATCTCAAGAGTCATGGAAAGTCTTGGAATTTTATGGAAGCCATTTTGAGCCCAACACTAAACGGTCAGCTTGATTAAATTACTCTCTGGACAGACCACCAAAAATGCCAACAAACTGCCTTCCCATGAGGCTAATGACTAACTCTGAACATTGGTCTTGCTGACTGCGATAACTCGGATAAGCTCAGAATTTCTACCCTCGCGCGTGTCAGTGTGAAAGAGGGCGAGGAAAGTGTCATGGAAAACAGGAGAGTCGGCCTTGAAAAGTCATGGAAAAGTCATGAATTTTTGAGACTGTGAACCTGTATGGACCCTGTTAAATACATACATGCACAGTTAAACATTACTAAGTACACCTCTTAGTACTGAGTCCTAGATAAGATACACACACAGAGTGTTGCCCTTGATTAAGATGCCGAGACCCTAAAGGAGTAACAGCATCATTGTCGTGCGAAAATAATAATTATTATTACAGTTGTCAGAAAGAATGTTGACTGACTTGAACAGGTGTCGTCCAAGATAAGGAATCTTTACTTGGGTGTTCTACCTGAACGCATAGAGCTTGCAGTTTTCCCTTGGTGCCTCTGAGTCGGAGTAAAATACAAAGTGCAGAGTACCTCAGTCACTGTGTTGTCATTAGCAGTTTTGTGTGCAGGCCGCCAGCCTCCCTGTTTCTGAAGAGCAGAAAGCGGAAGAGGGCAGGATCTGATGGCTCAGACGTTGAGATGAATTTGACACCTCCTGGCTCGCCTCATGCAGACGAATCAAACGTAAGCTTCCCATTCAGCTGAAGTAGAATTGTGTTGGTTACTTTTCTTTTGGTAAGAATTACTGCCTTTCCTTGTTAGGGCAGTTTAGAACTAAGCATTGTTAATTGACATTGTTTGTCTTATAATTTTTAGAAAAATTTTTCTTGTTAACTTTTAACAAAACAGCTTCCGACAGTATTCTGGTGTGAAAAAATCATTAGGCGTCTAGGATGTACATGAAATGTGTGTTGTTACTTCTTTATCACAGAAACGCCGATCAGCACGCAACACAAAACGCAAGAAGTATCTGGATGACATTGACCTCAACTTGTCAGATGATGAAAATCAGACATTGGAATCCATTGAGGGTACCGAGGGTCCTGTTGCCATGAAAACAGTGAGTATCATTTTGGTTAGATGAGACTTTAAGTTTGACTTTGATGTTTAGAGATTAGTATCTTCCAGTATTCCATTTTTTAACTGCCCAGATCACTGAGTTTTGTGTGCATTACTTTTTTTTTTTTTTTTAACAGCTTCCTTTCACTGCAACTGCAGTCAAAATTTTATTTTGTATGTGTGCAGGAAACAGAGGAGGATGCAGCAATGATTGTCGAAAAAATCTTGGGCAGCCGTATACGAAAGCGAGATGAAGAGGTATGGTCTCTCGTGTTTAGTTTTACTTTTTTTTTTTAAATCATGGATAAGACACAAATTGATTTAAGTATTAGTTTGACCAGTATTCGTCTGCCTTTCATGCTTAACATGACCGATGGTGTATTATTTTGTCTTGTGACATTTTTTTCTTGTTTTTCAGGAACAAGAAGATAACCCTGACACTGAAGAAGAGGAGGAATTTCTAGTCAAGTATAAAAACTAGTATGTACCAGTTGTAGCAGTCTTAACACGTGATGTCTTTTCTCCGTGAAATCAACTGCATGCCAAAGAGTTTCTCAGTATGGGCCTTCGGAATTCCAAATTTCCAGTCTTCCGCGCACAAGATGTTTGGACCCTTTTTGTCTCGACTAAGTGATCAGAAATTTGACGAGACTTTGGGTGCATGCATGCTTGTAACACATTTCGTAATTTCAGAGGCTCAAATTAATCGTTGAATTGCTGGCCAGGTGCTGAAATTCTGTTGGGCTAAAAGTTATGTGGCAGTTGATATCCAGATACTTAGATAATAGACAGAGAAAACTGTGTGCAGATATTTGTTTTTACAGATTTGTAGTATAATGTACAAAATGGGACAGCAGTAATCTGTCATTGTACAGCCCATTTTATAATTATAGTATTTTCAAGCATGAAGGTGAACCGAGTATAGTGCCTTAGGTAATTCAGTCACAAGGCCAGGATCAACTATTTTCTATGATAGGTACAAGGAAGTGGCTCCACAAAAAGTTGTTGCCAAAAATCATTGGCGACCGAATTACCAAGTGCACTATAGTGTAACAACTCTGTAGTGAAGTCTCCTATTTCTTGTTCCCGTCTTTGTAACCTTGGATGGTCACGATATTGTGATGTTCCTGTGTGCAGTTCATACCTCCATTGTGAGTGGCGGACATTGCCAGAACTAGAACGGGACAAGCGCATCCACTCAAAGGTCAAGCGCTATAAAATGAAGAAGCTGCAGCTGAACGCCTACTTTGAGGAGGTAAGTCAGCGCCTGTTTATGGATTCCCTTGTGCAAACGCAGAGAGAACTAGCGTGCAGAAACTGTTGGTACAGTCAAACCTGTGTAAGGCGGTCACCCAAGGGACCGGGTCAAACTGACTGCCTTAGACAGGTATGACCGGGTTATCCAGGGTGACATGTCAACAGTTAGCATGTTAGGGGATCCTCTGGGGTGACCAGGTTAGACAGTGGCATGGCTTATACAGGTGACCGCCTTGGCAGGTTCGACTGTACCAATAGAGTGACTGTTGCCTTCAAGCGAGAGAGAAAAATCTGTCTTGGATCTCTTCTCCCAAGCTCCCGATGCCCATCGAGTTTGTGGTTTAAAAATTAAGCAATCGTGAACCAGTGAATTTGACTTTGTTCTTGTTTTGATTTTGTTTGTAGCGCAAGTTTATCGACCAGACAAAGTAATTCCACTAGGAAAATAGTGTAAACAGTTAGTCTTCCTTCATTAACAAAAAATACTTATAGCTGTGAAGCGTGGTGCTTCTTATACAGTACATGTCTTTTGTTAGTAGCAAACAAAAAACCCTAAAAAAACCACAAAAAGACAGTGAAGCATTAAACACATTACTGTCAACAGCCAGTGGATGAGGAGTACTTCAACCCTGATTACGTGGAGGTGGACAGAGTTCTGGACTGTGTGACAGCCACTGACCCCACAACACAGGAGGAGGTCACTCACTACCTAGTCAAATGGCGTGCGCTGTCCTATGAGGAGAGCACGTGGGAGCTGGAGCAGGACGTGGACCCTCGCAAGGTTCAGCTGTTCAAAGAACTGCGTACACCTCCCCCTGAAGAGGAACGACAGGTATAATTGGGTGTGAATGTCTTCATGGGCTTAAGCATTGCAAACGGTAACAATACGGGGAACTGAAAACAAACAGGGGTTAGCAAAGAGCTGTGACTTTGTTAGGTAACAAACTACGAACATGGAGTGTCAGTAGAAAAGCAGCTTTTGAAGTATTTCTTGGCAAAATTCAAATCAAAATGGTTGCTTTTCTCTAACATATTCCTGTTTAATTGTTGTGTGTAATTTTGAGTGAAGAAATTTCTTTATCCAGCCAGGATAGTTAACCACATGCATAGTAAACACGCACACACACACACACACACACACACCTTTTCACAAATGTTCCTCTGTGATTTGTACAGGTGTTGGCCCGCCCCAAACCTAGTCAGTGGAAGAAGCAAGAGGAGCTTCGAACATACAAAGGGGACAATCAGTTGCGTGAATACCAGCTGGAGGGACTCAACTGGCTGACATTCTGCTGGTACAATGGGTAAGTCGGGGAAAGACTTCTTTTTTGCTTGCCAGATTGAAATGATTCTGCATCAGACTGAAATAATTAAAACTGCATTTTGACTTGTAAAATTCGGCTCAACTCCATTTTGAGATGGGTCAGCAGGTGTAGAGAACTCCTGTCATCTTGAGCTGTTCCCAAAACTCCTTGTCGATAACGATATGCTGTGTTATGGCTGTTACAGTGGAAGGACTGGAGATCAATTTTTTAGAAGTAATCACAAAATCTCTTGCAGAAGCCAGCACAAAGTGGTGATGCTGTTTAGTGCCCAATGTTCGGTTGAACTATCATCTGTTTTAGACAGTAAAATGCTTTCGAGATCATTTTAATTCTGTTCCAAGGGTAGAAAAGTACAGTGCATGATTTTGGTTTCAGGCAAAACTGCATCCTGGCTGATGAGATGGGTTTGGGAAAGACCATCCAGAGCATCACGTTCCTGAACGAGATCTTCGAGTACGGCATCAAGGGTCCGTTTCTAGTCATTGTGCCTCTCTCCACCATCGGCAACTGGCAGCGGGAGTTTGAGACATGGACTGAAATGAACGCTGTTGTGTACCACGGAACGTAAGTACTTTTGGTTGTTCACATTGAAAATGGAAGGGGCATAAAGGGGATCTTCTGCAGCAGATTTCTGCGAAGTTGAATTACGAAATTTTAAAGTATGTGTCTGCTATTTTGTCTGTTTCTCTGCTTGTTTAGATGGCTGCTGGTGTTGCTGTTACACACTGCAGACACTTTTGTTCATGATAATTTTGTTTGTATGATTTTTATTATTATTCATTTTGGCATGATTGTATTGTTTCAGGTCAAACAGCAGAGCCATGATCCAAGAGTATGAACTCTTTTACAAGGATGAAAATGTAAGTTGAGCACAAGTGAAACACTGTGCATGTGTGTGGTGTCTGTCTGTCTTTGCAGAAGATTATGTACCTTGGTTTTGGATCCAGTGACAAGTGCTAGGCGTTTCATTCCGTTAGACTGAGTATGAATATTCTGTATTGCCGCCATCCCCCATCCCGCTTTGTAATTGGCTCCCTTGTGTAACAATGGGAGTCTATGTATTAACCCTCCGTCGTCTGTCTGTCTGTCTGTGTGTGTGTGTGTGTGTGTGTCCAGAAAACTTTAACGTTGTCATTTTCTCAGAATCTACAAACAGTAGAGGCACCAAACTTGGCATGCTGATAGACTAGCACAAGACCTTTCAAAACATATCATTTTGAATGACCTTGACCCAAGGTCAAGGTCACTAAAGCTCTCTGTTTTAAAATTTTACATTGGCATTTTCTCGTAATGTACAAATGCCAGAGGTTTTAAACTTTGCATGATGATAGACATTGATAAGAACTTTACAGATATACATGTAGTCAGTGACCTTCTGTCAAGGTCAAGGCCGTACGAGATAGTTTTGTGAAACCTTAACATTGGCATTTTCTCAGAAACAATGAACAGCAGAGGTGCCAAACCTGGCATGCTGATAGACAGTGATAAGACCTATGCACACATACCATCTTAAATGACCTTGACTGAAGGTCAAGGTCATTGAAACTGTTCGGAAATTTTACATTTGCATTTTCTCAGTATCTAGAAGAATCAGAAGCTGTCAAGCATCAAACTATGTGCGATGATTGACATTGGCAGCACCTTTACAGACATACCTGTGTTCAGTGACTTTTAGTCAAGGTCAAGGTCATGCAAGCGTTTTTTTTGGAAACTTTAACCTTGGCATTTTCTCCAAAACAACAAACAGTAGAGGCACCAAACGAGGCATGATGATAGACAGCAATGAGACCTACCTTTCTGAATGACCTTGACTGAAGGTCAAGGTCATTAAAGCTGTCTATTGTGAATTTTAACATTACTGTTTTCGGAGGAACTACAAATGCTAGAGGCATCAAACTTGGCATGATGATAGACATTGATGAGATCTCTTTTGAATGACTTTGACCAAAGGTCAAGGCTGTACAAACTGTTTCGGGGAAAATTGTAATATTGCCAGGAACTCAGAGCGCCAGACACATCACTTAGCATAATACTGGATAGTGATAAGAGCTCTACAAACATACTTTTGTGAATGACCTTGACCTGTGTCACAAGGGAGCCATGGAGGCTTCTGCCTCTCTAGTTTTTACTGTAAACTGCTATACACTAGATCACCACTGTCTCTGTTGATAAATTGTGAGAGAGGGTTTTTATTTATTTTTTTTTTTGGGGGGGGGTGTATTTGTTGACGTCGCTTCCCTATTGCAAATTGCTGATGCACGTAGGTTGACGATGTTATGGATTCTCATCTAACAGGGCCAGAGGATACCCGACCTGTTCAAGTTTGATGCACTGATCACCACGTACGAGATCATCATTGCTGATGTGGAACTCCTGAGTTCGATCGAGTGGCGTGCCTGCATCATCGACGAAGCGCATCGCCTCAAAAACAAGAACTGTCGTCTGCTGGAAGGACTGCGCCTGTTTGACTTGGTCAGTGCTGGTCAAAGTTTTGCCCATATTTCTTGAAAACCGTAACAACGTAGAATTGTTGGTCACATGAAGTCACTAAAAAGGGAGATCCAACTGGTCATGCACTTGTACAGCATGTGTTTACTTGTGAATTTATTTATTGTTTTTCTTCTCTGACTGTATGCTTGTACTTCGTTTTGCAGGAGCACAGAGTACTTCTGACAGGTACTCCACTGCAGAACAACACAGAGGAGCTCTTCAGTCTGCTGAATTTCCTGAATCCAGGGAAATTCTCTTCCTCTCAGGCTTTCACCAAGGAATTTGGCGATCTCAAAACTGAGACTCAGGTTGACCAGCTCAAGGAGGTAAGGAGACAACCCCTCATCACTTAGCTTTTATTTCTTCTGAAAGTTAATGCTTCAGCTGGGGAAAAACCCAACAACAAACAGCACTTTGACTTGATTTTCACGTGTTGAACAGATTATAGTTGAAATGTTTCAGGGGGTTATGTGATCCTGTGTAGGTGGTAGGGAAATCAGCTTTCTTTAGACGGACCTTTTTTCCCCTGCCACCCTGAAATTTTTGAGGACAAGAAAACCGCCACAAAACCAAGGAGTCTGGATGACTGACAGGGGGCAGGGTGCACACTTGTAGCATATGAGGGGAACTGGTGAGCTCTGCTTACAGCCCAAGAGAGTGCAGGCTCTTTGCTCGTTATTCTTGTCGTTGCTCACAAGTAAATTATTCTGTAAGCAACATGTTTATGTCTATACAGATTTTGAAGCCCATGATGCTCAGGAGGCTGAAGGAAGATGTGGAGAAAAACCTGGCGCCAAAAGAAGAAACCATCATTGAGGTGAGAAAGTGTTTTGATTTTGTTGGGAGAGTATTCCGTTCACCTGAGTCTGTAATATGATTTTGTTGGGAGAGTATTCCGTTCACCTGAGTCTGTAATATGGTTTTCAAGGGTTTACAGTTACAGCGCATATTCAATGAAGTACAGTTCAGGGCCTGCATGTAAAAGTCAGGGTTAGGGCTTTTAGCTCTGGGTTAGAGTCTAACCTCAAACTAAACTCGAACTACACTAGCTCTAGGGTCAAAATTTTCTGGGTTTTTTTTGGTTTTGTTGTTCCAAATCAGGAAGCTGGCCCATTTCAAAAAGGTTCCTGAGCCGTAATAGAAGGATTTTTTTTCTTCCTTTTTAAGATAATTTTGGGGTTTCTTTTGTCCTAGTCTGGGTTAGACTCGTAGCCGCGGGTTAAATTAACCTCGAGTTTTACATAGGGCCCAGGTGTATTTCTTGAACAGTTCATGCTTTAGCCAGAAAAATCTACCTCAGTGCTGTGTTAGCCTTCATGCTGTCCCTTAACCGTGCCGCTCACCAGGGAGTACACGAATTTGAATTGTGCATTTGGGTTTCAAAACCAGCGATTTTCTCTCCTCAGGTGGAACTGACCAACATCCAGAAGAAATACTACCGCGCCATCTTGGAGCGCAACTTCCAGTTCTTGTCCAAAGGTGGCAGCACTAACATGCCGAGTCTGATGAACACCATGATGGAACTCCGCAAGTGTTGTAACCACCCCTACCTCATCAATGGTAACCCTTGCTCTTTGTGCCATGCCCATTTTCTCCATATTTTTGTGTTCTGCTTGAATAATTATACTTTCCAGGGAGCGGAAAGAGCAATAGCTTTGTATGACGTGTTTGTAGAAAACAGCAAAAGACGGGCTGATTTTAATACGTTCATAATAAGCAGGTCATTGTGGTGCTTAGAGACGTTGGTGCAAGTCTCACTCTTACAATGATGTAGGAAACCTTACTGATACCTACAATGAACCAGAACGCATTCTTGGTAGCACTGCTGATGTTGTGTCATTACCAAGTCAAGAACCGTATCGGTCAACAATTTTCCTGATTGTTACAACAGGAGCAGAAGAGCAGATTGTGCACGAGATGGCAGCTCGTGGTGATCATGACCAACTGCTGATGGCTCTGGTCAACTCCTCGGGCAAGATGGTGCTGATGGACAAGCTGTTGCCGCGTCTCAAGCAGGACGGCCACAAGGTCCTCATCTTCTCCCAGATGATCCGTGTTCTGGACATCATTGAGGACTACCTGATGCAGAAAAAGTGAGTGTGGTCTTTTGCTTACTGTGATGATTAGTCTCTGGACAATTGACCATACTTGTATAATTAAAAGTTGCAGTTGGTCATTTTTGCAGCCAAAGGAATTGAATATTAGGCATGGTGCTAACACCTAGGTCTGAAACCAAGGTAAATAATTTTAGGGCAAAAGCCTACAGTCCACAGTTGCCTGCACAACGAAATGCATGAATGTGCAGTCCACTTGCCACCCTCAGTGGAGTGGTTGTCTCCCTAGCCAGTTCAGACTTTTCCCCAGCAACTAGAAGTTTTCATGCATCAAAGTGCTGCTATCCTGTGCATAGCATAGCTGCACATATAACCATACATATTTCATGGGACTTTGTTCATTGCAGGTACACATTTGAAAGACTTGACGGGCGCATCCGTGGAAATCTCCGACAGGAGGCCATTGACAGATTTTCCAAACCTGGTAAGTCTGAAATGTACAAAGAGCATTTCAAAAAAACACCAGTGAATATACAGTTTTTCCCCTATTGTTTTAAGTCTTGTTATGAAAGGTTTGGTTGTGGTTTGTGCAGAATGCTATAAAAGGATGCGCTTCATGATTCTTCTCTCTTATGATACAGATTCGGACCGATTTGCATTCTTGCTGTGCACGCGTGCTGGTGGCCTTGGCATCAACCTGACAGCTGCTGATACTGTAGTCATCTACGACTCCGACTGGAATCCACAGAATGACCTCCAGGTACATTTTTTCTGTCACATTCATTTAGGAATTGGATAAGTTAGTATTATAATAACAATAATAATAATGAGGATTTGTCTGGCGCCCAACCTCCTGCAGGAGCTCTGGGCGCCTCACAATAGCAGGGTGGCATTACATACACATGAGATACACATGAAACACACGTCACGTATACGTTACATACACACAGCTATGATACATCCTAACACGACATCCTAAAATTTTACATATTACAGTCATACTTGGAGTGAAGGCTGTATGGTAGAGGAGGGGATGGCGGGTGAGCCCTGTCTTTGAAAGTGATGAAACATGAAAGTGATTGCAGTTATTGTAGGTTTGTAACATCGCCTGCATGGAAAATTTTCTATTTGTAGGCCCAGGCTAGATGTCATCGTATCGGACAGAGCAAGGCAGTGAAGGTATACCGCCTCATCTGTCGAAATTCCTACGAGCGGGAGATGTTCGACAAGGCCTCCTTGAAGCTGGGTCTGGACAAGGCTGTGTTGCAGTCCATGGGAGGAGAGAAACCTGTCAACCCTGTGAGCATCCTTTGAATCTTTTAGCATGTTTTGTTTCAACATGCAGAGAACAAAAATGGCATTTTGGTATAGAGAGCATTTGTCATTGTACGTGGACATGAAAGTTCACTGGTTTGTGAACGTGTCGGGCGTATATGTAGCAGATAAAATTAACACCTTCTGTAGATCGATGATGTTGACTTCACACTCTGCGTTTATGTTGACAGCAATCCCAGTTGTCAAAGAAAGAGGTGGAGGACCTCCTGAAGAAAGGTGCGTACGGAGCTCTGATGGAGGATGACAGTGCTGGTGACAAGTTTTGTGAGGAAGACATCGACCTCATTCTCCAGCGCCGCACCAAGGTCATCCAGATTGAAAGCGAGGGCAAGGGGTCCACGTTTGCCAAGGTATGTTTTGTTCTTCTGTCTGTGCAAGGTTTAGTCCACTTGCAGCTGTCTGCTTCCTCTCTCTTCTCTTGCAAATTTTATATGCATGTCTCTTCCTTTCCGAAAAAAAAATTCTGCCCTTATTTACCCCATCAGAAGTTCTAATGTGAGCGTTGCCAGAGTAGCAGTACGGGGTAAGACAGTACAGTAGTTAAGACTCCCACTTGTATTAGTTTCTGAAGCATGCATTATTCAGCATCGCCTCTGTATAAGGCAAGACAGTGCTGCTATAGTCTTTCTTGTAAGAAACAGAGGAAGACCAACCAGGGCCCAGTGTTTCCCGCAGATCTCTTTTTTTTCTGTGTGGAGTCTCACAGCTGCCCTACAGTACACTAAGAGCATTAAATAACTTTTTGTCCCCTGCAATAGAAGGTGTATCGGTGAAATTACAGAAGAAAAAAATGTGCTTCATGTTTGCAGGCCAGCTTCAGCATGACGAGTAATCGCACTGACATCGACATCAACGATCCCAACTTCTGGCAGAAGTGGGCCAAGAAGGCAGACATTGACGTGGATTCGCTGGCCAACAAGGTATGTAGAGACACCGAGTGACTGCCCCTTCATGGAAATTATTGACTTGGTCCCCTGCAGTGTCTAATGTCTTCTTCTCCGGCTATAAGTATGAGAATGAACCATTGCTGTGGAGTGTAACTCACTTAGCATTTTTCTGCCTATGCAGTTTTTTGTGTCAGGCAAATGTTTTATGGGAGAGTTCTTCGCAGCAACTGCAGCTACATGCCCAGCTTGAGTACCATAATGACCTGAACTTCACGGCAAAGCAATTGAACGTCAGACTGACAAATTGGCAAAGTCTTATCAAATCGTTTCACTTGTTCTGGACATTTGGCGTTATCTGCAGGCGGCTTCATAGTTTTACTGGTCTGGTTGAAAACTTACGGAAGGTCATTAAGTAGGTACATGCCAAGTAGGTCTGTTGGTCTGTGTGACTTGACCTCCAATTTTGACTGGTTTCTGTGTCTCTCTTCAGAATGAGCTGATTATCGAGGAACCAAGGCAGCGTCGACAGACATCTCGCTATGGTAAAGAGGAGACTGTTGTGGACATCAGCGACCTTGAGTCTTCCTCTGACACCGACGATGATGCAAAGAACCTTCGAAAGGGTCGCAGGTCGAAGCGTGGGCGAGCAAACGATGATGGTGACTTTGCTTACAATGAAGAAATGTCCTCTGAGGGTTACACTCGCACTGACTGCTTTAAAGTTGAGAAGCATCTGCTGATCTACGGGTAAGCATCTTGTTCTCATGCAGTATTAGCAGGGATATTCAAATGGGCAGGTTGTGTTGTGTATACACTTGTTTCCTCTGAAATTGGTTTCATCCAGCCTACCCCAGTAGAGGGTGGAAAAGAAGTAATGAGGTAGAGGTAGAATTTATCTGCAACTGTCGAGAACCAGCACCCTTTGTTAGAGAAAGTATTGTCATGTTCTCTATGAGCAAATGTTTACAGTTGTTAAATGTTGCGGTGCTGTGGGGGAAGGAGTGCAAAGTTTTCATGATTGCTTTTGATACAATCTCAGGTGGGGAAGATGGCAGGACATCATCGCCCATGCCCGCTTCAAGCAGCCTTTGGCTGAGAGTGACGTCGAGATCATCGCCAGAGCAATTGTGAGTGTAGTTCATTCTTTTAGCTGTTATGTACAATTGGAGGCAATTTGACTATGAAGGCAGTCCGTGTGGATCAGACTGTAACGAAGGGTCTTGCAAGAGGCTTGCTCCCCACTGTGGTCTCTGTTTCATAATGACTACATCTGCTGTGCGAGTTTGCTCTTTAATTTTGACCTCCTTGCTTTGACTCCAAATGGCATTTTATCAGGGCTTAAAATCTTCCATCTTTTGGCAGATTTCCATCTTTTGCAAAAAAAATTTCTTCCTAAAAAGTGTTTCCTCTTCTGCCAAAATGCACCAAATTTCACAGATTTTAGTCTTTTTTTTGTATGTTTTTTAAAATCCGGAGAAGCATGCCCTGGCATAACACACACCCTTATTTTTTTTGGCTTCATCACTAAGTGCTACACACTTCTACACACACCTTTTGAATCATGGGCCACTTCAAGCCCTGTTTCATGTTTGAATTGATGTGCACATGAGCCTTAGCTGAGGTGTTCAAGTTTTCATTTTGTCTGTCACGTTTGTAGTTGGCACACTCACTGAAGTTCTACAAGGGTGATGAGAGGATAAAGGAGTTTATCTGGGATCTCATCGCAAATGGTGAAGGGGAGCTGAAAAACCACACAGGTAAAATCCCTCGCTTTTTTTCTATCTTAGCTGTTAAGGAATGTTTTTGAACTGCATATGTAACAAAGCGAGTCTATGTCAGACTTGATCTGTGGTCTGTCAGCTGGCAGTGAACGTTTGGCATGTCAGCCTTACTCAAGAAAGAAAATTTCCTGTTCCACTACTGACTGTGTGCGTCTGCTGTGCACCTCGGCACTACAGTGCTTGCACAGAGTCACGTTTACTTAAGTTGTGTTTGAACATTTTCAGGTCTGTCGGCACCGGTGCCAAGAGGGCGCAAGGGAAAGAAAGCCAAGGAGAAGAAACCTGACGAAGCACGCCCCTTGGACTTCGATCCTGAAGCTGTGCTGGACAACGGCTATAAACGGCATCTCCACCGACACTCCAACAAGTAGGCTGTTCTTTTGGTTTGGGCTTTACCTTTATGATTATGTCTTATGAGGTGCAGGAAGTTTCCTACTGTTCAATTCTCGTCAGTAGTTCCAGTATTTGTGACCCTCTGCCAAAGACGGGGTTTTCTGATGCTAGATTGTCCCGCAACGTTACAGAGGGAGAGTAATCGAGGGCCATGCCAGATCCTGCAGACACACATTCTGTCAGGAGCTTGGGCGCTACTCTACACTGATACACGCATTTCAGCTTTTTTAACAGCAGATGCGGGTATTTTCCTTGTTGCCCTGTCTTTGATGTCACCTGTATTTGGAGTTAGAGAGTGTTAAACACCCGTACCAGTCGTTGCTGACATTATCTGCAAGTTTCTGCGTCACTGTGTTACAGGGTTTTGCTGCGAGTTCGCCTGTTGTACTACATCAAGCAGGAGGTGATTGGAGATCAGGCTGCCAAAGTCTTCTCAGGGGCAAACTGCAGGTAACATTGACTACATTGTTATTTCTAATGTTTATTTTCGCTTCTTGATTCTACAGCCCAGACCTGTTGCCGTATTTTTTGTTACCCTGATGAATAGTCACAAGGATCACAATGAAATCTGGTAAATTTTTCTCTTTGAGCAAATGAATCAAGGTAAAATCTGGCAAATTGAAATTTACAGAACTTTTGTTGTCGTTCGAAAATTCATATGCTGGTTTTGAGGTTTATTTCTCCAAGCTGTGACCGCCTGTCTCAGTAGGGTATCATTGAAGTAAACCACTCTTGTGCATGATATTTTTAGCGACAGTAAAATGATCCTGACTTTTTTCTGCAGTGAGATTGACATCCCCCCACCAATATCTGATGGTGAGGTGCCAGGACCATGGTGGGACGAGTGTGCTGATCGCTGCCTACTGATTGGTGTCTTCAAACATGGTACGCTGCCACAGCTTTCGCATAAGTTTTCACCAGTTTGTCTATGGTCCCCATTGCTTTTTTACACGACTACTTGGTTGTTGATTGCTGTCTTCAAACATGGTACCCTACCGTGATTTTCACATCTGAATTGAGCAGTTTGACCCTGGTCCCATATTACTTTACACGAAGAATCAGGGAGAAAACTGACACTCGCAATTACCTTTGCCAGAAATATTTGCATCTTTAAGCTCCTGGTCCTGCATTCTTTGTATTCCTTGCTGTTACTGTTTAGTCTGAGTGCGGTTGTAATGCATTTCTTTCCTTGTTACAGGGTATGAGAAGTTCAACCAGGTGCGGCAGGATCCAGCCCTGTGCTTCCTGTCTCGCTGTGGGCCACCAGAAAGTGCTGATCTCCTGGCAGAGCAAAATGATGACAAGTAAGTTGTACTTCATCTATTCGTCGGAGTGGGGGGCCTTTCAGATGGCCCACGTGTTCAGTGGTAGATAACAGCATATTGGGAGACACTGCAGTTACTGCTTCTGTTAATACAAAAACATTGGTATTACCCATGATGACTTGCCATGCTAATACGGAGAGCAGTGTGCACAAGATGTGTTGGAGCACTTGCTCACTGAGTTGAAAATCATCTCAAAAGTCTGAGGTTCAAGACGGTACAACTGAAAATGGCCCGCTAGTGAGACTGACTGTCCTTGTTACATTTCATTGCAGTCAGTGTGCATGTTTTGCAAATAAGGCAAATGGTCCATCTGCAATATTTATATATCTATATCTGTATAAATATGAGATCTAAAAATTTGCTGGTTGAGTGCAACACAAGTTCTTTATTACTTAACTTGATCATTACTGAGGAAACTGGTACACTGGTGTGAAGACAACACAGGCAACTCCTAATATACTTTATGGAGAGATGCATTGAGTTGAGTGACAATTTTGTTATTTGTGTGTGTCATGCCGATAGAGAGGAAGATGACGAAATCGATGACAAGCTGCTGAAGGAGGATGAGGATGGTGATGTGTCACAAAGCTCCGCTCCTGACGTCCCCAGCAAGCCTCAACCCCTGAGCGTGCAGACAGAAGAGACTGGTAGGAGTTGGAACTCTCCCCTCACTTACACCTTTTCACAACTGACGGCTAGCATAGTAATTAGTTCCCCTCCACCCCTTGCTCCTACATCCATACACGCGTCAAAACCTCTGACAAGATGAAATGAGAAGAGTAGCTTGAATGTATGTAGAATTGTATTTTACATACTGACATGTTTTAGTATATTCATCGTTTGTGCGCAAATGCGCTAATGATCAGTTTTCTTTTTTTTTTTTCCCTGGGCTTGTGAAATTTTATACTATCCCCTTTTCACATTTGGATCATATGCAGGCCTAACGAATCGGCTTTTAACAGTTGCTGGGATGTTATTGTTGAGTGGATAGATGCTTACTGTTGGTTTGCAAGATGCTTTGAAGTAGACCTCTGACTTGTTCTTTGAAGTAGAACGCTGACTTGTTCCAGGTGAGGGAGGCAAGTTGCCTTTCCCTTCAGCATCTGACCTGAACACAAGACTGCGCCGGGTCATCACAGGCTATCAGCGAAATCACAAGAAGATGATGATGAAGCATGAGCAGGTTGCACGGGTAGGTCTTGGAGATTTGCTCTGTTTGGGCCTGGTGTTGCTGTAGGTGATGGGTAGACATTCCAGTAGGCACAAAATTGATGTTTGTCTTGTAGAATGGAGTTTGTTGAGTGCTCTTTTCTTTTGGCTTTTCGTTAGACAAATTTCGTTTTTTTCTCTGTGCCATTCGTTTTATAAGGTGTCACCATGTGGGATCAGGTTCCAGGAAAAAAAATGCATGTGGCTCCAAATCATCTGAATCTAGTATGGAGCTTATTTTTGTTCTCTGCCTTTTTTCAGAGAATGGAGAAACGCGAGCGTGCGGAGTTGATGGTGAAAGAGCGCCTGACCAAGAGGAAAGAGTTCCAGCAGAAGTAAGTTGCAGACTGAGTCCCAGGACGGGCGGGTGCCTGTCTGGCACCTCTACACGGCTGTAACACGGACACACTTTACTTCACTCATTCATCTTCATGCAATCAGTCATTTTCACACACAAATTCATACATTCATTTGCATTTTGATTTTACGTCTTTCCTTTGTTTCTTCATGCTTATGGCTGCTGCTTTCTTGTGATAAATGGTTGTGGATGTTGGGAATTTTTTCAGAATGGTTTCTTTAGCATTGCGTTGGTATGCATTATGGAGCTATTGAATATTTGAATTCTTTGAGGACTGTTACAGTGTTTTTCCTTTTTTTTTTCTTTTTTTTTTTTCTTCTTCTGGGTTTCTTTTTATGCTGAGTCGACCAAATGCTAGGTTTTGTTGGCGGGCTGGGAATCATTTTCGTGCTGAATAAGTTCCCTCCCAGGCTGTGCTTGTTTCATTTTGCTGATGCATTCTTTCATTCTGCATAACACTTCCATTTTTCATTGAAATATCACAAATGAGACCCTAGGTGACCCATCCCCTCATGTTGTGCAGCGGCCTTTGATACATGGGTTACTGGTCAGCTTCATTAACAGTAAAAGAAAACATTCAGGAAACAAAGTGCTACAGCATTTTGTGAATTCTGTATGGTCACTTTTTTTTTGTTTTTTGTTTTGGATCGGTCGCAATGATAGAAGAGGGAAGCATGAGTATAATCTCATGAAGCAAAAGCTCATCAGTGATTTGTTAGTTACATACTATAATCACAGTCCGCTGCACATGTAGCCCCCCACCTTAGTAGGGACACGCTGTCTGTCTCGGCCCTCTCCTTCAGGGGCAACTTAGTTTCGTCAGCACCAAGTCCCTATAGTTTGTTGTGGTGCCGTCACAGCCGGTGGTCACGGAGGGAAGAGGCTGACTTCTACCGCACGGTGTCGACGTTTGGCGTGGAGTTCGACCGGGAGACTGGCTGCTTCCGATGGGACCGGTTCCGAGGCTTGGCCCGCCTGGATCGCAAGTATGATGAGACGCTGACCGAGTACTTCCATGCCTTCTACTATATGTGCCAGTCCGTCTGTGGGAAGTTCCGAAAGGAGGAGAGAGGTGAGTGTCTGATTCTGTGAATTGATTGTATTTAAGATAAGATAAGATAGATTTATTGCTTTTTAGTTACAATTAAGAATTTGCTTTGCTCCTCTTGATAATAAAACACAATTGATATACACAAACATACCATAGAAATACATATACACATATTTAGACGTGAACAGGGAATACGGCAATTTATTTGGCTTCCAGTAAAATTACAGGAAGAATGTGGTTTTATTCTCATGATGTCATTACCATGTAGTCATGGGGCTTGTGTTGAAGGATAATTATATCGGAAAAGGAAAGTTTATTCTGGGAGCACCAGGTCTGAAGACAAAACACAAATGAAAATTTCAACAGTATCGAGGGAAAAAGAAACCTGTGTTGTGGTGTACTGTTGTGCTGAGGAATGTTGGAAAAGGATCATCTGCAATAACTGCTGCCCTGTTACATTATGAAGAAGAAGTTTTGGCAATTGGAGGTTTGTGATATCTTGACGCTTGTTTTGTTGTACAGTGCCACCTCCACCAAATGGAATCTTCGTGGAACCCATCACCGAAGAGCGTGCTAGCCGATGCTTGGCCCGCATTGATCTGCTGAACAAGATCCGCGACGAGATCGTACCTCACCCCAAACTGGATGAACGGCTCAAGCTGTGCCAGCCGTCGTTCGACATGCCATCCTGGTGGCAGTGTGGCAAACACGACAAGGAACTGCTGATCGGGGCCGCCAGGTACTTTCTTTCTCTCTTTCGCGTTCCCCTTTGTGTGTAGGTGCAGGCGGGGTAACTGATCCGATGGAACGTTGATCTGATGGTCTGTTGATTAGCAGGTTCTCTGTCCCATTTAGGCGTTTCACTGGTGGACCCATTTTTGGTATCTTGCTGTAATAGTGGAGACTGATGATTTCCTACTCCTCCCTACAACCAGCAGTCCTTGCCAACCAGTTTTTCTCTTACGGTTATACCAGATGACGTGATACTGTAGGCAGACCTGTTTACCCTTACGATTTTGGCGTAAAATGTACGATATTCGGGTCGATTTTACGCTTGTACGCCAGGCCTGCGAAAACTACGCTTTTCCGGGAGCAAGATTTACGATTTCTTATTTTTCGGTATTTTGCGGTCTGAAGACATTTCCGCTGAGCCATTGTGCTTAACAGGCAGAATCTGATTGGCTTAAGCTCTCTCTTTGTCCAATCAGAATGCTCGTTTCGGTCAGCGCGCGGGCTCTTTGCTTTTCCGATTCGCAATGGCCGACACGCTTCTCGTACATTTTCCTGTGATTAATTCGCATCGGAACAGCCCGGTCTGTGGTTAATGTTGCAATGGCGTGGAACAAAACATGCAAAAATTCTTACACGGAAGAAATTACGAGGATGTGTGCCGGCAACAGTAAGCCAGCGGCGAAGAAACTATCGGCAAGTCCGACGTACCGTGAAATCTTCCTCTGCACTTTCGGTTCAGGATATTTAGCACAACGCGGTGTTTCAAGACGGATTTCTGTCTCACTCGGAGGGAGAAACGATTGCATTAAAGTGTGCATTTAGTGAGTGGATGTGTTTTCTGACTGGGATTTTTTTTTTTTTTGTTTTATGGCAGAGGTTCCTTTTTTTTTTCTTTCTTTTTTTTTTTTTGTAACATTCAAGCCATGGAGCTTTCATCTCAGTTTGTGGTCCCTTAGTACGGGCCCACTACGGTAGCCGGGCAGTGTAGATCAGATACCTCTAGATGAAAACTAGTGAATGACTTTTTCACACCCCGGCCGCCCACTTACACTAGTATTAGCACGTGTTGGTTTGTTTTGTTTTTGTAAGAGCAAGTCACAGATAGTCATATAACCATGATAATGGCATACCTGACAGTCTGACTTTTGTTTTTGAAGACTTGTATGTCAGTACTAAGGCATTTTATGCTTTGGAAATGTGCGGCATCTGGCAACACTTTAGGTGTCCAGTATGATATTACACACTTACCCAGTCAGTCAACAAAACTCAGATTTCTCATTCTTGAATATTTTTATGAACAACATGGACCAAATGATTTTGAAAGCACATAAATTGAAAGTCAGCACGCGCATACAGCATTAATTCCTGGCATTTTGGTCCGTGGTCTAGATTGTACTACTTTTTGCCAAATTGTACTACTTTTTGCTTCTGATCTTACTACTTCTCAATGCTGAGGGTAAACAGGTCTGTGTAGGAGTTCCCCAGTACCCTCACTACTTCATTCAGTGGAGCCATTGTGCTATCCCCCAGCGAGAGAATTCATGTGCACCCCTGTAACTAGTGTGTGCTAACTTGGTCACGTGTGATCCCCTGCTCACCCCATACCCCACGTGAACCCTTCAGTCTTCTGCCTGGCTTGGTGCCCAGCAGCAGCCCCTCACTGCTGCTCTGGTCTTTGCTCGCTACAGCGTAGTGTCAAACCCCTCCTTTGGCACTTTTTCAGCTGGCCTGTCCAGTTTCCTCTGCATTTGAGCGGACTTCACTACTTATGCTCTCCTCATTCCTGGTGTTTGCATCAGTCATATTTTGCCGGGTAAATTCAGCAATGGGCTTCATTGTAAGAAGAAAATATGGAAGATGCAGGTCCCACAGTTGTATTTGTAATTCAGTAAGTAACTTTGTTTTGGATTCTGTACCCAGTGGTATAATACGTTTGTTTTTTTAATACTCTTGCTCTCTCTGTCATATGTAATCATGATTTTTGCCTTTAATTAACGAACTGTTTCTGTATCGGCAGGCATGGGGTGGCTCGAACAGACTACAACATTCTTCGAGATCAGACGCTGAGCTTCTGTGAAGTTCTGAAAAACTCAGGGAGACATCTTCGCAGCACACCTCAACATTACGCTCCTAGTCCGCTGACGGGGGCTGGCCACAGTAACCTTCATATGTCACCAGGTATTTGGTTTTCACAGATGCATACACACAGACATGAAAACAGGTACACAGAGGCACGCGCGCGCACACACGCGCACACACACATACACACACACACACACACACACACACACACACACACACACACACACACACACACAAACAAAACGCACACACACACAGATGCATGGACACCCATATGCCCATGCATATGCATGCACACACGCTCATACACTACTTACTTACTTACTTAGGCCCTTGGCTCCACGTGGAGCATAGGCCATCGACAACCCTTCGCCATCGCACTCTGTTCTGGGCTAGTCTTGCCACTCCAGTCCAGTTGGTCCCCTGCTTACATAGCTCTGCCTCAGTGTCCCGCCTCCAGCTGTTGCGAGGCCGGCCTCTCTTCCTTTTCCCCTGCGGGTTCCATGTCAGGGCTTGGCGTGTGGTGCTGGATGCTGGCTTCCTGAGGGTGTGTCCAATCCAGCCCCACTTCCTCCGCAGGATCTGCTTGGCCACTGGTTCCTGCCCCGCTCGCTCCCACAGCTCTTCATTCCGGATCTTCTCTGGCCATCGGATGTTGAAGATGCGCCTCAGACAGGTGTTGAGAAATGTCTGGATCTTCTGCTGCATCGTCTTCGTTGTCCTCCATGTTTCGCATCCGTAGAGCAGAACTGACTTCACGTTGGAGTTGAAGATGCGAAGTTTGGTTCTTATGTTGACAACTTTGGATGCCCAGACATTCTTCAGCATGACCATTGCTGCCCTTGCCTTGCCGATTCTGGCTGTGACGTCTCGGTCTGTGCCTCCCTGTCCATCAACCACACTCCCCAGGTAGACAAAAGACTCCACCTCCCTGATGGGCTCTCCACCGACTGTGACTGGTGTGCTGGCAGTGGTGTTGATCTTCATCAGCTCGGTTTTCTTCCTGTTGATCTTGAGCCCTGTTCCGGCTGATGTGGCTTCCAGGCACGTAGTCTTGTCCTGCATCTGGCTGTGGCTGTGAGACAGGAGTGCCAGGTCGTCCGCGAAGTCGAGGTCATCCAGCTGCGTCCAGAGTGACCACTGTATCCCGTTTTTCCTGCCTGCTGTAGTGGTCTTCATGATCCAGTCGATGATCAGGAGGAAGAGAAACGGGGACAACAGGCATCCCTGGCGGACTCCGGTCTTCGCCTCGAAGCTTTCTGACAACTGGCCGGCATGGGCAATCCTGCAGCTCATGTCTTGGTAGGTGCACTGGATCAAGGAGATGATCTTCCCGGGAACTCCATAGTGCCTTAGCAGCTTCCACAGCGCCTCTCTGTCTACACTGTCGAAGGCCTTCTCATAGTCTATGAAGTTGATGTAGAGGGGGGAGTTCCACTCCAGTGACTGCTCCACAATGATGCGTAGGCTGGCAATCTGGTCAGCGCAGGACCTGTTCCTGCGAAAGCCTGCCTGCTGGTCTCGGAGCATGGGGTCGACTGCCTCTCTCATCCTCTCCAGTAGAATTCTGTTGAGAACCTTGCCTGGCACTGACAGGAGCATGATCCCTCGGTAGTTGCTGCAGTCCCTGAGGTCCCCTTTCTTTGGCAGCTTGATGACGATCCCTTCTTTCCACTGGGCTGGCACCTCTTCCTTCTCCCAGATCTTGCTGAACAGGCTGTGCAGCATGTTGACGGCTGTCTCTGTGTCTGCTTTGATGGCTTCTGCTGGTATCTCGTCCGGCCCTGCAGCTTTCCCATTTCTCAGTGTCATGATGGCTTTCCTGATCTCCGCCTTAGAGGGCTTGTCGCAGTTGATGGGTAGTTCTGTCTCAGCTGGTGGGATGTCTGGTGGTGTTTCAGGGGTGGGGCGATTTAACAGCTCCCTGAAGTGTTCTGCCCATCGCTTCAGCTGTTCCTCAGTTGTTGTCAGTGGGTGCCCGTTCTTGTCCTTCACTGGTTTGTCTGTCTGCTGAAATTTGCCCGCGAGCTTCTTGGTCACCTGGTACAGGTCTTTTAGATTCCCTTGTCGGGCTGCTTCCTCTGCTTGACTGGCCAGGTTGTCGATGTAGTCCCTCTTGTCCTTCCTGGTGCTCCTCTTCACTTCTCTGTCAGCTGCTGTGTATTCCTCTTGTGCCTTTGCCTTAGCTCTTCTTGTTCGGCTCGTGTTCAGTGCAGTTTTCTTCTCTTTCCTAACTTCCAGCTTCTGGATGGTATCAGCAGAGATCCATTCCTTATGTTGGGTCTTTCTCTTGCCAAGGACCTCTTCGCATGTGTCGTGCCAGAGTTTCTTGTTGTGTCCCCACTGTGTCTCGATGTCCATTTCACTGTCTTCTATCAGGTCTTGCAGTGTCTGGAACCTGTTGGAAAGGCTGATCCGGAATGCTGCTTGTGTGTCTGTGTTCCTGAGAAGTCCAACGTTGTACCTGGTCCGTGTGCTGTTGGCGTTGGTGTGCCTCTTAAGCCGAAGTCTCAATGTTGTTGCAAGGAGGAGGTGGTCTGATGATACATCGGCACCCCTCATCACGCGCACATCCCGCCACGATCTCCTGAACTTCCGGCTGATGCAGATGTGATCAATCTGGTTCTCCGTGACATGGTCCGGTGATCTCCATGTGGCCTTGTGGATGCGCTTGTGTGGGAAGATGCTGCCTCCTATCACTAGCTGGTTCAGGGCACAAAAGTCTGCAAAGCGCTCGCCATTTTCGTTCATCTGTCCCAGTCCGTGTGTTCCCATGGTGTCCTCATAGCCTGTGTTGTCTGATCCAATCTTGGCGTTGAAGTCTCCCATCAGTATGGTCATGTCCTTGGCTCCTCCTCTATCTATCACTGTCTGCAGTTGTTGGTAGAAGTCATCTTTTTTCTCCTCTTCCGCATCATTGGTGGGAGCGTAGCACTGGATGATGTTCAGCTTGATGTCTTTTTTCTTGGTGATGAATTTGGCTGTGATGATGCGGGAGTTGACAGGTTCCCAGCCGATGAGTGCCCGCTGTGCCTCCGGTGCCAGCATCAGGGCCACGCCCTCAGTGTGGGGGGCTCCATCCTCTGTGTGTCCAGAGTACAGCAATTGCTCTCCCGATGAAAATCTCAGCTGTCCTGTCTGTAGCCACCTTGTCTCACTCAGTCCCAGTACTCCTATCTTGTAGTTCTTCATCTCTCTTGCTACTTGTATGGTCCTTCCTACTTCATACATTGTCCTGATGTTCCATGTGGCTACTCTCGTTGTTGTCCTGGGTGTTAGAAGGGGGGTCGGCCTTGCAGCTTCCTTTCGGCTTTCACTGCAATGCGTCATAGGTCTCCGGGATGGAGACCCTTCCTCGCCCAGGTGAATGTCTCGGTTTGTTGCTGTCGATGCTTCAGTAACTTAGTGTTTTTTACAGGTAGGGCTGTTAACCCTACGCAAACCCGTTTAGCCTCTTGGAGAGGTGGTCCACATTCGTCTGACCTCTACCCTTCGACCTGTCCAGCTTGGGTGACCCTGCCAGGAGCATGTGCTCCTGCTGGCATAGTTCTCTGGGTCATTGAGGTACACAAGCCACTACCCCACGACAAGGGTTGGACCATGTAGGGACACGCTCATACAGCTGCATCAAATTGTACTCAGCTGTAGTGTGGACATGAATTTTCTCATAAGTTAAACAGGGCTCTGTATTACTCATGGTATCAGGGACATCCCTAGAAAAAGGAGACAGGCTGCTACAGTGCTAGTGAAATTTGTCAGGTTAATCATTCATGCATCCAGATTTAGTGAGTTTGAAAAGGGTCTAGGATACTTGTGGTAACTCTGCTTTAGCTCTCCTGGAGATAAGTGAAATGGTTCCCTGAAATTGAAGGGTTGCTTGAAAAAGGGGGGGGGGGGGGAAGTTGGAAGTGTGTCAAATGACACTTCATTTCATGTTTTTACTTGTTCATTGATTGATTGATTGTTCATTTTTGCAGCCCTTGCATCTGAGCTGCGCGAGGATGGTTTTGAATCGGATGCCAAATCTCAGGACTCCATTGACTTGCGTGATTCTAGGGCCAGTTCCCCCCCAACGCTCCACAACGGCAAAGTGCAATATCCCCACTCCGAAAATGACAATGACCCTGACGGTCCCCCCAAACTGGAGCCGGCGATCAGCCCGCTGCCAAGAAAAGAGGGAAGTCGAGCCGAGTCGCCTTGTGCAGACGAAAGCTTCCAACCAATCAAAACAGAGAGGACAGAAGTGAAAGAGGCTGGTGCCTTGGAGACCAAAGACTCGGACGTGAAAGAGCGAGAGGAGGAGAAAATGGAAGGTGTGGAGGAGGGAGGGGAAGGAAAGAGTTCTGGCAGCAATCCCCCCTCACCCAAACCCACCTCCAATTCTCCAGACAAGGGCTTGACAGACACTGCAAGCGGTGACCAGAACTGTGAATCGGATTCTACCTCAAAATCATCATCTGCGGAAACTGGTGTTTCTAATGCAGGTACGGGTGACAAACTGGCTTCTGAGAAGCCAGAAACCAAAGCAGTTACTGAGATCTCGGATTCGCAAGAAGTGACGGAAAAGAAGACAGAAGAGCAGACAGTTGATGTTGTGAAAGAGGAGAGTTCTGACAAGGATTCCAAGGAGAATGTGAAAGAGATGCACGAAGTGAGTGACGAGAAAGTTGTGAAGGATGAGAAAATGGACGTTGATGAAACCGCTGAGGTGAGAGACGACAAGAAAGTAGACAGCGTGCCCTCAGTAAAAGACGAAGGAGAGGTGAAGGTCGAGCCTGTGAAAGCGGAAACTACCGGAAGTGCAAATGCCCTCCCAGAAAAAGAAACTTCGACTAAGGTGGCCAAAGAGGAGAATGTTGAAGTGAAAAATAAGGAAACTCTACCCGTGAAAGAGGAAAAGGTGGATTACGTCAAGCTGAAAGAAAAGATCATCAAAGGTGAAATCGGACGCATGCACGAGGAGGAGCTGAGGAAGATGGACAGTCGTGTCAGTACAGTTGTTGGGGCTGAAGGCATGTCGGTGAGTAACAGTTCAGTTAGGCTGCTGATCAGAGTGTAAACCAAGTTTTAAGTAGGTAGACATACTTCACCGTATCTCGCTTACGCAGAATCAAGTAGGATCAGCCTAGCCCTGTTGAGAGCAAGACAGGCAAAGCACGTCCAATTTTATGCTTTTAGTATGCTGCTTGAAAGTTAAAGGGGATGGCAAAATTTAAATGGTGATCACCCTTCATGGCTTCATGTGTTAACAAAGGATTGTGCTGTGAAAAAAATACTGGAATAGTCAGGGAATTTGTTAGCAAGAACTAAGGACCCTGCTGTACCCTCTTGGTATCTTTACGTTCATCCTTTCCTGTTCTAACTATTCCCTATAACTCATCCAAAACACGTCCCTTTGTGCCTGAGGCATGTGTACCGCAAAATCTAGTGGCCTTCGCATGTTGATACTAAGCTGAATGTTGTGGTATTTATTACAGCCCATCCCCACCAACTACTCGGGCATGTATGGTGATGATTCTCCCTACATGGATATGGAGGGACTGGAGCCCGGAGAGATCGTGCCGGGACGACCATTCCTCGGACCTGCCATCGAGTGGCCAAAGGTAGTCATCATCCGATCATGGGTGTGTCGGCCCTTACGTTTAGCATTTGATATGGGATACAGTATTTCAGCTTATCCTTGTACTCATGATTGTAATGTGTTGATGTTTGTTGTATGTGTGTACTTGTAGGGTTCAGTTCACAGTGCTTTGAGACGCACAGTTTGGTAAAGCTCCTATGTTGATATAATCCTTTTATTGATGTTATTAACTCTTTGACTCTTTGGTAAAGCTCCTATGTTGATATAATCCTTTTATTGATGTTATTAACTCTTTGACGACGAAGCACAATTTCTAACACGCGATTTCCTATCCTGTGCATTGCGTTTTCAGGACCGAGTGATTTTCCATCGCCTGGAGCATGTGTGCTACACCGTGGAGCACGGAGAATGGCCGTTCACACGTCGCGCAGCGTCCTACATGTCAACCACACCGTTCGACTCGCGATCTGGAACGCCGGTTGGCTCGTCCACCCCACGCCCGGACAGCTCGCTGGCTGACGGGGAGGCCGGTGACTCTGTGGACATGAGTCACGTGATGCGTCAGGTGATTGAAGCTGATAAGGACTTTGAGGTGCACCTGTCAGAGGTAGGCAGCGTGAGTTGTTGTCAGTTGGGCGCTGTGGCTGTTTTTGCTGCCTGTCTGCTGTCCTGCCGTGCTGCTGGTGCCTCATGCTGCTGTTGTGATGGGCTGCTCCTCACCCCCAATTTTCATTTTTTTTCATTTATTTATAATTCCATTCCTCCCTGCCTTTTTTAATCCAAAAGCACAGCTTTCACCTCGCTCCTTATTCCTGGGTTTGGGACAATCGCAAAAATTTCCCCTCTCAAAAAAGGGCCTATGCGCCTGTCAGATTCATGGTACTTAATCCCTTCTGCCAGAAGATGGTAGAACCATTGGTGCCCTCACTCTGTACGCTCATCTTACGTTTTAGCGACTCTCCATCTCACGTATGATGGTGGATTAGGTTGCAGCTGAGCTAAAGAGTTGTTTTGGACATGGGAAAATGTAGGAATTCATAACTGTACAGCTATTTGACATATTTATAGCCTCCAGTCGTTTCATTCCAACACATCAAAGCTTACATTAAATCACAGATTTCCGACATCTCACACCTCTTCCATCTGACCCCCCCCCCCCCCCCCCCCCCCCCGGTCCCCTCTAAAAGTCCACGTAGGTGATGGCATTGTAAATATAATATCCCTTTTTTTTTGCACTCATTGGGAGTGTTTTCTTGGGTTCGTATAGTTACAGCCATTTTCTTTCTTTTTTACAATTCATTTAGTTCTTCACTTACTTTATTTTATGAGGGGTTATTAGGTGATTTGATTTGATAAGTTATTGCTCATGGTTCTGTTATGATTTTTCCTTTCAATCTTTCTTTGATAGACAATTTTTTTGCCTTTTTTTTAAACGCTGTTCACATCGCAACACAGCTTGCTTGGTTTTGCTTGCTGTTGCTTGCTTTATTTGACTTGCAGTACAAATGAAATGGTTAAAAAGCATGCCTTGTTTAAGGTGATTGATCAAGCTTAGAAGAACTTGTGAAAAGTGGTGAACTGATAACAGGAACGTTTCCAGCTGGCAAACTTAAGATTTTATGGTATAAGATTGTAGGTTGATCGGTTTCTTTCATGTTTATGGTTTCTTGAATAGTACTATGTGGGGTGACTCCCTTACCTTACCAAGTCCATCATATAGGCAGACGATCCATTTTCTTTTACTCAGTTTTAGGATCCTTTTCATTGATTGAAATGCTTCTAGAGGCTTGAGTGTATGCTTCAAGTATGCTGTCTCGTGTTCTCTGAGTCTGATGACCCTGATGGTACAGAACATGTTATAATGAGGATGATTTCGTTTCTGCAGAATGAGGGGTTGAAGATGACATTCCACAAGAGAGGAAGAGGCCGCGGCAGGGCTCGATACGAGATCGATGCTGAGAAAGGTGAACATGCTCACACTGACACAAAATAATTTGCTCCTGCTGTGTTGTGTTGAATTTTCAAATTATAGACATTATTTTAAAACCTTGTTATTCAATCATGTTATGCTACATGTATTTTGTAGTTGCCCTATCACATATGGTGAGCCTGGCATGAAAAGCTGTCATCATCAGGCATTTACCGAGTCATACTTGTATGACGTAAAATCAGTTTCGCTAGCTGCGTTTACCTTACCTCATTTTAATCCTTTCCATATCATCAATGGTTTTTATGTTGACAGCTGCCCGTGTACAGCAGTTGCTGAATCAGAGCGCCCAGGCTATGGCGTCAAGTGACAGTGAGAGCCAGCCTGAACCAATGAACCTTTCTGCACCAGCCACAGCACCGCAGCAGTCGTCACCGGCCGTCGCGGCTGCTATTCCCACATCAGTAAGTGCTGGAGATGTTGACATATTCATAACTAACTTTGAAATCGGTATTGTGATTCAGGATGATTATTATTGTTTGTTCTATCATTGTTATTATTGTTATTATTATTAATAGTAGTCATATCACTATTATAATTGGTAGTATTGGTGGTAGTTGTTGTTCTTACAGCCTCCGCTCAAATTCCTGTGCTTTTGTGTGAAGTGGTGTTGGTTTAGTGCATACTTCATTGTGATTGCAGATTGCCAATTCCCCGCACAGTGGAAGCCCCATGTCAGATATGGAACAGATTCACCAGAGCTTGGTATGTGTGTAAAACGAAATTGAATTAACCAGTTAGATTAGTCACAGCACTGTTGGTTGCTGTCGCTGTCTCTGATGTGTGTGTCCAGTGCCTCTGAACTGCTGCTACAGCTAACAGCGCCCCGCAGCTTTGGCGCAAACTGCCGCTTTTTTTTTTTTCCTTCTCTTTTCTTTTTTGTCTATAACAGTCGTCGACTGAACAGGAGAAACCTGTAAGGCTTGCCTAGGGCATGTTTGAATTTAAATGAGATTTTTATCCATGACTACGCAACATCCTTACGTGTGTCTGTAATAGTTGCTCTGTTGGTTGTCTTCAGCTGGAACAGGGCCTAGTGTTCCCAGAACGGCGGAGACGAGGTCGCAAGCGAAAGGCTGAGAAAATGGCAGAACTGGCCATGGCAGAGGCTCTTGCTAAGAGGGAGCAGGCTCGCATACTGGCAAGTTTGGATCCAGGTAAGAGAAAATGTCTTGGAAGTCTGTCGTCTTCAGTGCAGTTTGTGAGTTGTGCTTGGATTGTGTTGCCATCAAGAGTTTCTCCTTCTTGGTCATTTGTCATCAATGGAGGCTTGCATGAATGTCCTGTCTCTCTTCTGTCTATCTATTGATAGGACCTTTTGGTAGGAAACCCTGGCAGTGTTTGACTATATGTAGTCCTTGGTTTGTTGGCTCAGGAAGGCCGTTGTCAGTTAAGTTTAAATGGGAAAAAGGTACCTCCATTAAAGTCACAGACTGACGTGTATGTTTTCCACATATTACAAAAGACTTGGTTTGCATGACTGTAGAACTGACAGTACTGTCATCACCAACTTTTCCTCCCTTCCAGAAACCCGCGTTCCTGTTATCAATGTGGAGGACGGTAGCATACTGACTGGAGACGAGGCACCACTCAAGCACGACCTGGAGCGCTGGCTACTTGAGCACCCTGGCTACATGATCAGCCCACAGCCAGCCAACTTCATGCAGTTCCCCATTCCAGGACCCATTCCAGAAGAACTCCCACCACAGCCCCCAGAGCTACAGTCGGTGAGTCGCGATCCACACTTGTGCTCTGTCCACATGGGAGCAGTAGCAATAGCAAGCCCTGTGGGGGTTCAGCTGGTAAGGTGTCTGGCTTGTTCAGTTTGTGACCGGTTTGTTTTGTTTTTTCCCCCCTTGCATTCCAGCCTGCTAACAGGTCTGAGTATCTGCTTTTTTTTTTTTTCACCCAGTTGCCACATCCCTTGTTATTTTTGTTTGGCTTGTCTTCTCACTGGTGTAGTCCCAGCACAGTTGACCTTTGGTAAGCTTGCTTGTGTTGTCTCTGTTTTGAGGCTTGATGCACTAAGAGAGCGTGAGAAAGGGGTTTTTGCCTTCTTTTTTTTTTCCCCCTGTCTCAGTGTCTGGCTTGTTTTCTTGTTACCTGCCTTTTTTCCTTTTGGAAATCGCTGCTATTCGGTTGTACCATGTCATGCAGATGCAGGTCATTTTCTAACTTGTTTAATATCAAACATGCATGGATTTGTAATTGTATACATTTTTTGTGGCACCACAGTTCTCTGCAATAGCCTGTATAAAATCACCCATTCATTGAATAAGAGAGTTTAGTGGATGTGAAGAGAACAGTAAAGACTGATGCAACATTAGCAGTGTCAGTAGGGACTGTGTCAGGGATTTTAGGAACATCCCCATCAAAACCCTTACAGGTCACTAATGCATCAGGGTGAAAATGAAAGTACCTGAACAGTAAGGTTTAAACTGTTACATACACATTCTGGTGACGTTCAGGATGTAAGATGTTATAAGCAGTGTTTGTGAGTGTATATGAGTGTGTTCCTGTGTGCGACATTCCTGCCTCCCCCCATCCCCCATCCCCCAACACACACACACACACACACACACACACACAAAACAACAACAACAACAAGACCTTGCCAGAGCAGGTACGTGAATTGCAGCTACAGTGACATGCATCATTCTTTTGCAAGAAAATGAAGCTATGTATTTTGGGTGCTGAGATGTTCACTTCCACCACTGCCAGGATATCTGATATTTTAGGGTGGGGGGAGGGTGTGGAATGAGCATGAATGTATTGCCTCAGAAATCTCTTCAGTTTCTGAGTGCGTTAACATGGTTGAAATGAAAATAGAGAAGATTAATTCTGTTACAGGCATTTGTGAATACTTTATTTCTGGTAACCTTTGTCCTTAACGTTCCTAGTGTTCTTCTGTCCTTTTTGGCTCCCTTGTGTAACAATGGGAGTCTATGTATTAACCCTCCGTCGTCTGTCTGTCTGTCTGTCTGTGTGTGTGTGTGTGTGTGTGTGTGTGTGTGTGTGTGTCCAGAAAACTTTAACGTTGTCATTTTCTCAGAATCTACAAACAGTAGAGGCACCAAACTTGGCATGCTGATAGACTAGCACAAGACCTTTCAAAACATATCATTTTGAATGACCTTGACCCAAGGTCAAGGTCACTAAAGCTCTCTGTTTGAAAATTTTACATTGGCATTTTCTCGTAATCTACAAATGCCAGAGGTTTTAAACTTTGCATGATGATAGACATTGATAAGAACTTTACAGATATACATGTAGTCAGTGACCTTCTGTCAAGGTCAAGGCCGTACAAGATAGTTTTGTGAAACCTTAACATTGGCATTTTCTCAGAAACAATGAACAGCAGAGGTGCCAAACCTGGCATGCTGATAGACAGTGATAAGACCTATGCACACATACCATCTTAAATGACCTTGACTGAAGGTCAAGGTCATTGAAACAGTGTTCGGAAATTTTACATTTGCATTTTATCAGTATCTAGAAGAATCAGAAGCATCAAACTATGTGCGATGATTGACATTGGCAGCACCTTTACAGACATACCTGTGTTCAGTGACTTTTAGTCAAGGTCAAGGTCATGCAAGCGTTTTTTTTGTGTGGAAACTTTAACCTTGGCATTTTCTTCAAAACAACAAACAGTAGAGGCACCAAATGAGGCGTGATGATAGACAGCAATGAGACCTACCTTTCTGAATGACCTTGACTGAAGGTCAAGGTCATTAAAGCTGTCTGTTGTGAATTTTAACATTACTGTTTTCGGAGGAACTACAAATGCTAGAGGCATCAAACTTGGCATGATGATAGACATTGATGAGATCTCTTTTGAATGACTTTGACCAAAGGTCAAGGCTGTACAAACTGTTTTGGGGAATATTGTAATATTGCCAGGAACTCAGAGCGCCAGACACACCACTTAGCATGATACTGGATAGTGATAAGAGCTCTACAAACATACTTTTGTGAATGACCTTGACCTGTGTCACAAGGGAGCCATGGAGGCTTCTGCCTCTCTAGTTTTTTTTTTCTTTTTTTTTTTGACATGGTCTCACATTTGTGATAGTGTTTGTGTGTGCATGTGTGCTTCTAGTGTTTAGATGTTGGTGCGCCATAAATTGTGGGGTCCCCCCTGCATTCTAGCAGGAGCCATTGTCTGTGAGCCTGCTTTTGTGCTATGTCTGCCTTGTCGCGCATTTCAGGGACACGTAGCAAGACGCCGTGGCCGACGACCCAAGTTAGACCCGCGCACTCTGGACGCGAGAACCCTGACAGGAGAGGAAAATGTCTCAGTCATTGAGAGGGGGTCAGGCAGAAAGGTGAGATTAGGTCGCTGTGGTAACGGGGAAGAAGCGGCGCACAGTGCCAGAACACTCGCTGGCGGTAGACAGATCTAAGACAAAAAAAAAAAATTCTCAACAGCTTAACAACTGTCATCCTGTGAGATGGCTTAGTTTTGTTAGGGCATGGTTTCGTCATTATTGTTCTGTACTGTGTCATTTTCAGTGGTGGGTGTTTTTTGGTATTTTTGTCTTTTTATTTTTTTTCCTTGTCTTTTTTCCCCTCCCAATATGGTCTTGGTTAGTGGCATGCTTGTGCAGCTCTTTGCTTGTCTTTGAACTTGTACAAACCCACACATGCATATGCTTCAGAGTTTTGCTTGAGATAGTCTGTACATGTGGTAAATTTTGGATAGTTCTGGAGGATGGTAGTCGCACTAACAACAAGCAGCATATTCGGATGGCATGGCTAAGCTCTCACACTAACAACATTCATGCCATATAAGGACGTGCTATGCTCTGTATTTAAAACAAGTGTTTGTGGATCCCATCTTTGCGAATATGGTTATGGAATATTTTAATTTTGAATAGTGGGGGGGGGGGGGGGGGGGGCTGGTTCGAAGACCAAAGGTTTTTGAACTGGACTGTCAACAGGTCAGGGTTATTGTTCCACTTATTCTACCTGAGTGATTTTTACATTTTATATGTCACTCCCTTTCCAACATGTCTGCTGTCGGGTTTCCTTGGCAACATGCTGAAGGTGATGTCAAAATAAAGTACATCTGAGCAACACTTCCCCTAATTCTAAAATCATTCGGCCCACATAGTGCAGTGTTGCCACTGGATCCAGGCAGCTGGTGCCACACTGGTGTCGGTAGTGTCGGTGTAGAAAGGGTCAAACGCTGAAGATCACACGGGAGGCACAGATACCACAAAGACAGGCTGGAGTACAAAAGTAGAAAGGAAGTCGATATATGACATTTGCTGGTGGTCGGTAGGCAAACATAAAAGTTACAAGAAGAACAGCTCAGTGTACTACACTTGTTCAGGGCAACACAGATTTGGCCCCTTGCTTCAAACATGTTGAACCTAAATTGAAACTTGAGACACAGCAGGGGAGAAAACTGCCTGTATAAGAATGTGATGTTGGAACTACAGATAATGATCGGGGGGGGGGGGGGGGGGGGGGGGGGATACTGGGAGGTGACATGATGGCAACCCTCAAAGAGGCTTAGGAAGGGGGCATTGTATTGTACATCTATCTTTTTTTTTTCCGCGGGGGGGGGGGGGAGTAATTGCCTTACTGGTGGGCTAGATATCAGGTACACAGCATAAATGTGTCTACAATAAATGGTGTATGCTGATGCCAACGTTGCTGAAATTGTGAATCCATTGCAGATAACTGGCGCTAAGGCACCACCCCTCAAGCACCTGAAAGAATGGCTGGACCAGAATCCGACATTCGATGTTGATCCCAAATGGGGCGAGCTGCTGCGTGCAAAGGTAATAATCATTGTTAAGATCGTTCCTTACTTATTGCCCCCCCCCCCCCCCCTCCCCCCCCCCCCCCCCCCAACCCCCCCGGCTTCCTACATTCTTTTGCTTTCTGCAATGATTCCCAAAAGACTGTTTGTTTGGATATGGTACATTATGAATGTAGTTCATCTAGATATGACCCAGTCAGTATCACAGTGAAGTGTCCAAGGAAGTATACAATTGGTGTGCAAGCAGACTGAGAAGTTCCTTCAAAGTGTAGGTCCTTTGAATGTGACCTGGTCAATACCTGCTACTGTACCACTGAATTGTGATCAGTAAAATTTATAGCAGAGTATACAATGGGTGTGTATCTGTCTGTAAGACTGTGAAATTCATTCAAGCAGCATCAACACTTACATTTTATTTTTCCCCTGACTTTCAGGGCTCCTTGCCACCAAGCATGGACTCGAGGTTGCTGAAACCGTCAGGACGTGGGCGCAAGCCTCGAAGCGCCGGCCAGCTTCACGCCTCCATGCTGGGCTCGGACTACCAGTTCGGCGCTGGTATGGCAGGCATGGGAGCCTTCCCAGGCGCCGCTGGACTAATGGCAGGATTCCCCAAGCTCCCCATGGGTATGCCGTTCACCGGTGTCCCAGGCCTCGGGCTGGCCAACCCCATGATGGGTCTGGCGGGCTTCCCGCTGGCCGGATTCCCCTTGCCGGGCATGCTTGGCAACCTGGAGGGTGAAGGAGAGGCTGGCAGCAGCAGCAAGGAGGGTGGCAGCAGCAGCAGCAAGGACAAGTCAAAGGCAAACTCTAGCAGCACGTCCGAGGCGGGCACCTCCGGCACATCCTCGGCCTCCCCGCACCCTTCGTTCCCAGCAATGTACTTTAATCCTCTGCTGTACAATCCGCTGATGGCCGGGCAGCTACGCAATTTGCCCTTACACAATTTCCCCGGTCTGGCACACATGGCTGCCCTCAACGGTCAGCCTGAGGCTGGCACCTCAGAGGATGAACAGTTGGCCGCGCGACAGGAGAAAAAGGCAGAGAAGGCGCACAGTTCAACTAAGTCTTCTGTTCAGAAAGGGCATGGTCTGTCCAAGGTCGTGGATAGAATACGCGACATGTCCAAAAGTGAGGATAAGGCAAAGAAGTTGGCTTCCTCGGACAGTGTTCAAGACTTATCTGTGAAAAGGCACACAGCAAGCCCAAGTCCTGCCCACGGCAAGGACCTGTCCATGCGCCGCACAAAGCCTCCTTCAGGGAACTCTCTGCAGGAGCAGGCCACAGACTTATCCATCAAGAGTAAGCCCTCTTCCTCTGCGACGTCCACCCCGACCTCCACCAAGTCGAAAAACAAGATCTTCAGCTCCTTCAAGCTGAACAAGATAGTGGACTCGCTGAAGGACAAAGTGATGAAAATCGAGGAGAAAACCAAGAAAAAGGACGACGAGCCTGTGAAAGAATCTGCACCCACCGAGCCTGGTGACAACAAGGAAAGAGAACAGGTGAAAGAAAGTGCAGAACCTGAGCCCAGTGCCGCGGAGGCACCGTCTGAAAAAGCTGAAACCTCTGCAGCAGCACCAGAGAAGTCTGAAGAGGAACCCGCGCCATCCGGAGAAAAGAGCGACTCAGCAGAGGCTGAACAAGAGTCGTGAAACTTTTAAAGACGGTGACGCTGACTGCTGCCCTTTTACTATATCTCCACATGTCTGTCTCATCACAGTAAAGCCCCCAAGCCGCCTTGCCAACACACCCTGTGCCATGCTGATGTCTGTGCAGGGCTAGTGAGGTCTTGTGACAGAGACAGCTTGGTTCCATCTCACTCATTCCATACCCCAGCTTCACTCCCCCCCACCAGGACCTTCATTCGTGCCACAGTAAATCCTTTCCGCACGACTTGCCAAGGTCGCTTTGATCAAGTCTGACAGCTACAGCTGCTGCCTGTTCAGCTGGCAGGCTGGATAGAGGTGACCATGGTCTGTACTCAGGGCAGGACTACAAACATATCAGGTGTCAACTGTGCCACCGCACTGCGCGTTGCTTCTGCCCTCGCTTCATGGGCTGTGTGTTGGGGTAGAAGCTTCTCTGCTGAAACGGACATTTTCAATTTCATTCTTGTTGCTTCCGCTCCTAGTTTCCTTTGAATAGTATCCAGAAAGATACGACCTCTCCTCAGCGACCTGGATCTCATGGACGAACGAACAGTGTTGTTGTTTAGTCACAGCTTATTACGACGAACATAACATAGGTTTCATTTTCTTGACATTGTCTGCTGCTCAGTTACAGGCGTGCTCAGTTTGTCTTGCCTCTCAAGTAATCATTGTGTAGTCTTGGAGAAATTTTGTAAAATCTACTTTCAACTAAAGGAAGACTAGAACCACAACAAGATTTAGTGACAAGTTGTTTTCATATTTTGTTTGTTGTTCATCATGGTTCTGGTTTTTGAATGGAAACCTGCAAAAGAACTTGCATGTTTTTGAAGGGAAACCTGCAACCTGAACTCATCTGTTGTGACAGTATAGTGTTTTTCAAGTGATTCCAGTCTGGGCTTGACTCTGCTGTGTTCTTGTGTTGTACGACTGTCTGGTCATTTTATCAGTCAAACAAAATGTACCTCAGTATTAACTGCTGGCCGTACAGAATTGTAATCATACAGCTATGCACAGTAGGTGTGCAGATCGTGATCAGGGCAAAAATTCACCATCCACCACCCTCTCATCCTCCTCTAACGCCAGTGAAAGAGAAAATAATTGTGTTCCAGGATTTGGTAATCGGTGTGACGGGCTGTAGTTTGTTAGACGGACATCGCGTTCTCCTGTCTCACTTATCAGCTGCATTTTTATTTTTGTAATCTCTCTAAATCTTACAGAATTATTTTTACTTCACGCACGTGGATTTCTGAAACTAGCTTTAGGAACAGGTATGTAAATTGTAATCGTGCCAACCAATTTTTTTTTCTTCTTTCTTTTGGGTGAGTACAGCACTAGTATTACTACAGCAAGGTAACTGTTATAAGTGACTTGCCGAAAAATGCAAATGGAAATTTTAACTGGATTTTGTCAGCTGAATGCTTCTTAACTTTTGCACATCAGTACTTACTGCCTGCATTCCCACCAAGCTACTTAGATCTTTTCTCTTCCATCCAGCACTGCCCCAAGACACTCGCCATCCCCACAGCCCCCTCTCCTCTCAAGCCAGGTACATGTATCTGTACTCGAGTCAAAGAAAGAATTGCTTGTTGAAAACTGTATGCTTTGAACATGATATTGATGGAAATTTCTCACTCTCAGTGAAGTTACTGTTTGTCTGCTGTCTGGACTTGGCCTGAACGCTTGCTTGTGTGTGTTTCACCTGTACATACATCTCATCTGTACTTTCATTTTTTTGTCTTCATCTTATTTCTGTGAGAAAATATAGAAGGATCTCAGGGGTATTCTGATTACAATACAACACATTGACATTATTTTTTGAAAATGATAACCTGTTGGATTCATGCTATGAATGATCCTAGAAAATATTTTAATACCACATTTGAAAAAGGTCGTGTCGAGTCTCCTGTATTGTGTGTGTATGTAATGTAACTCAAAGCAATTTCTGCAAAAAAATAATCCTCAGTACCATACCTCAATTTTATGTTGTATTTATTGACCCATTTCCTCTCCCCCCTCGTGAACGTTTTATTCTGACTTGTCAGGAAGTAATGCGAGAAAGTGTTTGGATGTCAGTTTTGTGGTTCCTCACTGTGTAGCATCGGTGTGCGAAAAAATAATATGAAACGGAGCATTTTTGGGTGTTGTGTGCGCTGGCCTGGCTGTTCCTTTTATGTACATTACCATGGGAGAAAGTGTTTGTTATCGATGTTCTCTTTCTCTGTTGACTGTTGTTGATCATCGTAACATGTTGACGACTTCTACAGACTTTCATTAGGAGTGTGTTTGGGTGTATAAGTGTAATTGTGAGATGGGAAAGCGAGAGAGAGAGAGAGAGGTCAAACAGTCATTGTCATTTTGCTTCCAGAGTTCTTTATCCATAAATAAGGGATAAATCCATGCAAGTAATGGTTTTCGAGGTTGTAAAATTTCTGTCTGCTGACTTGATGTTACCAATTTCTGATTGTTGAAGTTTTACTTACATGTATCTGTACCTGCAAGCAGGGATGATAATGTTTGTGTGGGAAGTAAGAATTAATTTTTTTTTGTCAACAGTGAAGGTTACAGTTTCCTGGTCTTTAATTAGGCAATATGAAAAATTTGTGTCCAAAGTGATTGTATGTCAAAGTGAAAGCTCAAGATTCTTCCAGCATGATGATGGTTAACTTTCGACTATTGGTCAGTAATTTTTTGTTCATTTTTTTTGTTTTGTTCCTATTTGCTTGGAATAGGACATGACATAATTGCTTCCATGTTAAGTGCGGTAAATTTTGTTTCTACTGTATATTGTGTAATACCTTTTTATGCACTTTGCGGTCTCAGTGGGGCATTAGTCATTGCGTATTTATTTACCACCATTTTCAGTATCTTTAGTAACAATCAGATGTGCGTTTGTCAAATTTGAAAAACGTTTGAAAATGTGGGCTTGCTTACTTGGCTTTGAGCAAGGCAGTATTTATGTGAGAATGCTAATCAGGTCTGTAAATGTGTCTTGTGTGTGGAAAAGACGAATTAAAGAATGTATTTTGATTTGATGGAGAGCTGATTTCTTTGAGGAATTGAGTAATGGCGAGGTGAAAATTTGTGGTCTATCATCAGGTTGTCTTCTTTTGCATCAGGAAGAATGTGATTGATACAGGTATAGAGTCCAAGCAGTGGTCAGTTTTTGTTTACAGTCCCTAGTCACACCACCATTTTCCTGTGTGTAGTCATGGAAGTATCCAGTCTTAGTTCTTGTTTTGCTTTTGGTCAGGCATCTCACAGTAGTTCGTATTCATTTCATAGAATCATGCATTCTCAGACTTTTCCCCGAAAAGATGTCTACTCATCGACCTGAATACACCTCAAAGGTATACACCTTTTGATTTCAAGTATTTGCATCACATAGTTGTTTCTCCCCCCCCCCCCCCCCCTTCTTTTTCTTCTGCGAAAGACAAAGATTTTGAGCTTTTGATTTTTGTATGAACCTGTAGGCTGTGCCTGTAATGCAGGAAGTTAACACATAGAGAGAGATAAGGATTGAATGATTTTTGTTTCGTTCACGACTAGCATCATGAAGACGCACTGAGGTTGCCCACCTTGAACGTTTGGGAATAGTTCTGCTCACGAGTGCTCCTGTACGCTCGAAATACTCTGTCTTGATTAGAACATCTCTTAATGCAATACAATGTTGTTTACACTTTGCGCAAGCGGTTGAACATTCGAATTTTACGACTGTAACACTACTAGAGCATTTAGTGTGGTCGCGGTGTCATCGAGTATGCTTCTGTTGGCTCAGTGCCAGCTTCATGGATCCCGATGCCATCACTGTCCAGGTGTGAGATTAAAACGGTAGCAACAGCCCCTTTAATCATGTGAAAGTTGTGCAAGTTTTTTTGTTTTAGAAGGCACACGTTTGTGTGTGGAAAATCCTTTAGTGTAAATTTCTGTGCATACATTGATTTAGGTGGAAACTCATTGAGCATGTTTGAGTGAACATAATAAAACTTAACATAAAACAGTAATGGAGTCATTTCTGACCTTGCCAGATAGCTGTAATTTTTTTTCTCTCTCTTTGCTGCCACAGTAGAACTTAGCTACAAGGTTGCATAATAAACCTAAAAGCAAGGAATGCAGCAGTGAACAGCAAATAAGAATTGGTTAGATAAGTAATGAAAATTCTGTTAGATTCACCATTTGTTTCTCATGTCGGTTTCTGAATATTATGTAACCCCATCCTTCATGCGATCATTCGACCAGTCATTTGCTCCCATTTCCTGTAATTTTGAAAGGATTCCACTTGTCGGCACTCAGGGTTAAGCTATAAGTAAAATGTACTATACTGTAACATATTAGTAGGCCTTCAGTATTGACTAGGTATAGTTAGTGATGTGAATACTTTTTGATTCCTTGCCATGTCTGTGTGTGAGCGTTTGGCGAATGCAAGAGGTTTAAGTTATACACTGTATCGTGGGTTGCTTTGTCACGGACCATGTTATTTATCAAGCTGTGTGATTTTGTTTTTGTCATATGCGTGGATAGGTTTTTCCTGGTGTACCACAACACTGGTCATCAGTCAAATGCATGCGTCTGTGAAGTCATGACTGTATTTATTACAGGAAATCGTTTGTATGTACTGTAATATTTTTAAATAAAACATGGCATTGGAATATTGTATACAATTTGTGTGGTCTTTATTGTGTGCAGTTTGGAATTACTAGTGAACTCTTGAAGCACCACAAAACTGCGCTTCGGCTATGCTTTTATTCAGGCAGTGAATGGTCCGATTTTTTTTTGATTTTTTTAAAAGCACCATATAAAGAAACAGTAGTGGTTATTCATAACAATACTAGTCTTTGCTATTTTGTTCAGCCTGCAAAACTCTTGACGAAGTAAAGCGAAATGAAAACAAAGTAAAATTTGTGTGTGCTTCAAAAGTTCGCCATTGTCCACTCAATTTATACAGTGCTGTGCTAAATTATGTGCACATGTATACACTACAGAAATACAAATTTTAACTGTGGACCGTCATTTATTCAATTCAAATACAAAAAGAATGTACCGACAAGCAACACACATCTGATAAGAAGCCTGTGAGAGTGATAAATGCTCGTCAGTTACTGGGTAATAAGCCCATGAGGTAGAGTAACGAAGAAACAGTATACAGGTTGGTACGCTGATGACAACAGTCCCGGCAATCTGCAAAATCGTGCTCGAAATGCTCAAGGAACCTACATGCTTACCAAATAGAGCATTATGACCCAGACCGGACAAAAGGTGCAGGCAGATTCTGTTATGCACAAGCACTCGGCTGAAAGCGTCACTCTTTGTTAATCAGGTTTCCAGGAGAGAGTTGGAAAAATACTGTTTGTCACAGCGAGACCAAAAACGCGTTCTCCCGTTATGCGCTATTGTCAAAATATGACATATGGCAAGGCTTGTATGCTTTTTCTTTCTTGCTGAGCATGGCCAAGCAGCCAAAGACATGCCAGGAACAACTTGTCCTTAAGGGCTAAAAGCCATAGGACGTAAAGCAAGCTAATGATGACTCAGCATGGTTGTGTTTGCACCCATGACCTACAACGTGCAAGTTTTCTTCTTTAAAGTATGGGTGAGTTGGCACCCATGATGTACGGGGTGCACGATTTTAGGTGACATCCAGTGAAGGTTAAGCCCACAAGTTCAGGCTAAGTTCGCGCACTGGAACAAGAAGATTGAGGATATGCTCCAAACCATCCACCTCAAACTTCAAGTAACGCTTAAGATATGCTGGCAGAAAAAGTTGATCTATCTTCTGTGACAATCCTAGTCCAAGACTGCGTCGTATAGATGAACGACACGCAACCTTCAAAGGTGCAGGTTCAAGGGTTCCATCTGTGAGAGGCTGGATGACACGCCGGCACTCACAGTCATTGAACAACCCCTCACTGGCTGCTTGTCGCAAACAGCTAGCACTCATTCCACAATGCAACAAAGCTGCGAGCAGACGACAGGTCAGTGTTTGCTTGTGCCGACGTGACGACAAACCTCTGACTGTAGAGCATGGCTTCACAGTGCAACGGAGCAAACAGTTTTCTTGCAGATCGGAGGAAGTTGCCTGGGGATGGTGCTCCAATACCAGGTGCAACAGACGTGCAGAGCTTTTGCTCATAATGAGCCCCATCACAGAATGAGAGTAGCAGCAGAGCAGATCTCCGTTTAAGTCCACACCATGTCTTATCAGCATTTCCGCTGCTACTCTGTGTTCCTGTTGTATCATCCACAATAGTTCGCCCTGGAAATTCTCCCGGACACTTCGCTGAGCATTGTTCTGTAATATCTGTGAAACAATCTCATACTTCTTTTCCTCCATAGCTTGCACCAACGGTGTTCTTGGTTTCAAAATTGTGTGATTACTGTGTCGTTGACATCCTGTAATTGTATAAGCTACTTTGGGTTTGTAAGACAGAATAAGAGAGACCAAAGGCTGGTCTCCGCTCTCAACAGCCGCATGAAGTGGTGTATAACCGTCAGCATTAGCGCGGTTGACATCAGCTCCACTTGACAGCAGAAACTGCACTGAAGAAAAGTTCCCCTTTTGCGCTGCAACCAAAAGCGGTGTGTCTCCATTTATATCTTCGTCACGGACATCCGCACCACGCTGCAACAGTCTTTCCATGGCAGCAACATCGTCATATTCTGCAGCTACGTGCAGCGATGTGCGGCGGAATTTATCAGCGTGTCTGACGTTCGCACCCTTTTCTACGCACCAGTGAAACAGATTCGAATCTCCATGCCGAACGGCCGCTGCCAGCAACCCTTCGCCAGATCCACTGGTCACATTGACGCTGCCCCCGTGTTGAAGGTAGACATCCACTGCTTTAGTTCCACCTGACACAAGGCCATCAAAAATATCACCCAGATTGCAGCGGCTTCGCCTCATGCTTACCAAAGAACGCTCACGAGCTCGCCAGTCGACGTCCAACCTGAACCTTTTGTTGGCGTTTAGCTCCTCGTTCGAATGCGCCTCGTTCTGGAAGGTTCCTAGCAGTAACAAAGAAATGAAATTGATTCGAAACGCAGCTAGTTCTGCCTACGGATGACGGCAACAGTACTTTGTCTTTTCTGCCCTACCAGTTATGCGCCACAGGGTTCGCATTACACGAAGACACGCTCAGTGTGTTTACTTCGTGCACTGAGAGGTCAAAGGTCGATTATCTTTCTTGGATGCAGAAACACAGGAGTGGCCTCCCATTCTACGATTGGTGTGTGTGCATCTTTGGTGCGTGACTGTTTGCTGCTTTTGCAGTAAGTTCGGGGGGCTAAAACATTTAGAAACTTTTTAGACAATAAACAGACTTTCGTAATGATTTTTTTGGTTTGTTTGTTACCAGTATTCATGCAAAAAGTAAGATAAGTGATTTTGAAGAAATCCGTTCTCAGCGGCACCTACAGTCTGGTAACGGCGACTGCCTCCTGGACAGGCATTACATTTCTGAAAATAAGCTTATTCAGTAGCTTCCTTGTTTTATAATTTAGTTAGTCGTAGTCTTAACTGCATTGCAAGGTTCAAAAGCTCAGATGCAGATTATTTGTGTAAAGGCATTTGTATCCGTTCAACTACCAAGGGTACGATTGTAAAAGAAATTTTCTGCTCATGCTGATAGGAACTGCAAAAGTTATTTGATGAGTTTTGCTTCTTTTTTGGTTGTTCTGGATGTAGCATGACCAGTGCAAACATAAGACATGGATCTGATGAGGAAATTGCATAAGGATGTGAAACTTGGTGATGAAGAAGGTGTCCGCACGGCTGTGGCGTCAGGCGCAGACATGGATCACATCTTTGGCATGGGAGGCACTGCACTTTGCCAGGCTATTCACAGCGGTCATCGTCACATCATCAATGCCCTCATCGAGCTTGGCTGCGATGTCAATGCGCCAGACTATGATGGAGGTTTACCACTGTCACTTGCCATCAGAAAGCATCTTGCTGATGTCGCACTGTTGTTGATGACAGTGCCGAAGTGTGATCTCAGTGAGCGTGATCCAGTCACCAAGATGCCACCCCTGTGTGCTGCTGTAATGGAAGACATGATGGAACTGGTTGAGAGGCTGGTTCAAGATCCACGGTGCCAGGCAACAGCTGGTGATAAAGATGGCAACTCCGCCCTGCATCTGGCCCTTCTCGAACACAAGTACAACATGATCACTATTCTGGCACGTTGCGAGGGATTCCGACATCTTCACAATAAGGCGGGCTTGGCACCTGTGCATATTGTGGCACAGCTGGGCGACTTTGAGGCTTTTGATCTTTTATACCCACCACCAGCTCGCAAGGAAGAGGCGTATCACCATGGTCTAGGTGATGGTGACGGAGTGATCGGCTCAGCAAGCTCAGCTGCGTTGAAACGAGAGATTGACCAGCAGTGCACGTACACGGCAGACACAGCACTGCATCTGGCAGTGCGGGAGGGACACATGGAGCTGATTGACCGTCTGCTGCACATGGGAGCTGCCGTAGATAAGCAGAACAACAGCGGACAGACAGCCTTGTTGACAGCGTGCGCCCAAAAGAACAGCAGCAATGTTGCTGCCATTGCTCGCCGACTGCTGCAGGCTGGAGCTCCGCCCAGCGTACCTGGCGCCTTGCGGTTGCAGCAAGTTACCCTGCTGGCTACCCATGCCCGTGAAAGCAACCTCACGCCGTTGCATGTCGCTGCTTCTTACGCCAACCTTGACCTTGTCTCTGCTTTGTGCGAATATGGTGCTGATGTGAATGCTTCTGATGAGCGGGGGCGGTCTCCTCTCTACTTGGCTCTAGTGAACGGTGCTGGTGATGTCGCCAAGTTCTTGCTGGAGCACGCAGGTGGGAAAGTTGATGCACGCACTGGCACTCGTATGAGAGGGGACACCTTGCTTCACGTGGTCAGCCAGTGTCAGCGACATGCAGGAGAGCTTACCAACCGATTGATTTTGCTGGGCTGCCCCATGGACATGGCCAATGCCAACGGTAACCTGCCTCTGCACGACGCAATTTCCTGGGAAAATGTGGAAGTTGTGCGAGAGCTGCTGGAAAGGGGAGCAAACCCATCCGTCAGAGGCGGAGAGGGGAGTCTGCCATTACGTCTGGCTGCCATGACGGGAAATGTGGAAATTGCCAAGTTACTGCTGTCTGCTGGGGCTGATATTAATGGACAGGAGGTGAATTGGTAGTGTTGGAATATGTGTGTGTGTGTGTGTGTGTGTGTGTGGTCTCACGTGCTTGCATTTGTGCATGAATCCTAAACTGCTAAAGCATCAGAGACTGCGCGAGCAAGTTGTGTTACTGTTAGAGTCTGGCAGGTCTTTCTTTACAGTTTACTGGTTTGACTGTAGCAGGCTAATAACCTGTCAGTCGTTTGCTGCTGTCGTCACTAGTAACAACTTCTTGCTGAATATGTATACACATGTATGTACTCTGTTAACTGCACAGGTTTAGGGGCTGTAAACCAATCTGATTATTGAACGAACTTATAATGTTGCCATGCCTTGTCTAGTCTGCTCTTGGAGGCATTTAGTTATGGCCAACCCTGGCTCCTCTGAGCAATGCACTATTTGAAGTACGTATAAATTTACATAACTAGTTTCGATATTTTTATGTTGTTGCTTATCATGTTTTTGGTTATTTATCATAAATTTATTTATACATGTATTTATTCTTATATGTGTGTGACAATATTCCTGTGCTTGTGTGCTTTCAGGGGTATGACGAACTGACTGAGGAAGAACTGGAGGAGGAGTTGTCTCCATTGCAGGAAGCTTTGCAGTCCGAGATGCCGGAGTTTGCAGTCTTCCTCGTGGAAGCAGGATGTGAGGTCCCAAAGGACATCCATCAGTATGGCAGTGGTAGTGAGGAGGACGAACAAGAGGGCGCCACTAGAGACTCTGACCCTGACAGCGAAGATGAAGCATTTGGAGGAGAAGGTGCAAAGGAGTGGGCCATGCAGACCATGGAACTGCGGTCGTTCTTGCTGAACCAGGGTTGCAATCCACACTCACTGCTGCAGCTGTGCCTGGACTCTGTACGAAGTTGTTTTCGCTCAGGGGATCCACCATTCGCCTACATGGCCGCTCTTCCGTTACCGGAGAAGATGATCGACATGCTGTTTTACAGAGCAAGTTAACTTTTCGTGGTCCAGTCTTTGTGTAGCATAGATCTGTTTGCTTGTGGAAGCTTGCTGGTGACCCTCGTAATGGCAAGCAAGCCTGTGTTTATCTCATAACTACCATAATGACCTTTTTGACAGCTTTTTACACTAAAATTTAATTTGAAGGTCTGGTCGAAAACCAAGGAGCAAAAAAAAAAAAAAAAAAAAATCAACCAAAAAAACCCAGTTTCAGTTTCGATGTTTTATCATCCTCACTGAACACCATATGTGACCCATTCTCGCGAAAGGGACTGTATGTCGCGCTAGGCCGAACGCCGCTAAAGGCGAAAAGAGTGCCGGGGGTCAGTATGGCTGCCTTGTGAGTAGCCAACTTCAACTGCTGATATCTCTGTCAATTTTAGTAGTACAGCTTTCATTCTTATATTGAATTAAACTGCATAACCAGTAGATTGCAGTGATACATATATATGGCCAAGAGTCAGATTTAGTGACTAACCACTGTGACATCAACTTCTAAAATTAATCTCAAAATTTGAATTTTTTTTCCCATGTCTTATTAAAGTGCATCTAGAGACACATTCAACACATAAACAATTTTGATTGTACTCCTATCGGTAAAAAAGTTATTTGAAGTTTCATCCTCAACCGCTCTGATTTGATGTATGTAAATTTACACTAAAATGAGCTAAAAAAGGATGTCTACAACTGACTGGAACACCTCCACTGGAATTCTGGTAAGTTATACAGGGCCACAAAGAGTCTTGCTTGCATGCACTTCTCTTTTCAAAGAAGTTGGTTCATTATAAATAGTAGTTCTGAGGTCAGTGATCTGTACATAAATTTTACACCAATGTTTTAACAATACATCCATAAACATTAACATTTCATCTTCAACATCTAAAGCAAAAGAATGCATGCATGAAACTAAGCATTAGGAAGTTTTTGATAACAAATTTAGTCTACCAACCCAGTCCTGAAGGGAATAAGTTTGCCATCATATTTTCGGCTTCATATTGTTTCATGCAGCTGCGCAAACTCATCGCATTTTATGGCATAAAACACATACAGGTGGTATTATTTATGTCTTTTGTCATAGCAAAATCTATCCTGGACTCATATCTAGAATTACTGGTCTGCTGGACAACTGGATACTTTTTGATGTAGTTTAACTTGAACAGTCCAGTAGAGTGTACATAAATTTACACCAAATTCTGGACAAATAAGTTTGCAATTTAACACATACTAAAGACAGGCACATTTGACACAAAGAAGATTAACTATTTTGTGCTGAACTATCATTTCATAGCTTTGAAAAGCGAATGTTCTTGATCTATGAACATTTATAAGGAGAAATGCACAGCAGAGGCTTGCCAGTACATAAATTTACACTATTTTCGGAAATTTGTGAGAATAAATCTAGATCCGATTGCAGTTTGCCCCAATACTTCTTTCAGGCACATAGGTTGTGCACTGCACAAAGGGCATGTAAAAGAACTTAAATGAAAAACCTTTGTTTAAGACCTGAAGGGCAAAAATTGTCATGGAAAGCTGTAATCTGTATGTAAATTGACACCGTGGCGGGCAACAAAGTTAATGTAAGTCTAAAATTACATGAGGCCCAATCCATAAAATCCAATATAACACTAAATGAAGGAAGCAGCTGTGATCTGGGCATGATTGTCAGCTGTCAAGACGTAAACCAACAACAAAATGATGATAATTGTATTGTTAAACAGATGTATGTACGTAAATGTACACCAAAACGTTTGTAAAGAGGTACTCTTGTGACAATTTACCCCTCAAACTCTTCATCCATTTCAAATCCAGACCTGATATAGAAGGTTGCACACTTCACTGAACTGTTCAGCACAGCTCTGCCCACTTATCATTGGTTTAGAATGTCGCAGGTGTGGAATCAAAGATCTTGTGTAGGTGCTTGCAATCAAAAGTGAACCCTGTTCTGTTAGCATGCTACCTAGCAAAATCAGTCAGCCAATTCAAATGTACTTTACTACAAATGAATGAACACTACTGAAAGTGAAAGCAGTGTAGTTCAACATTTACACTCAATCACTGTGCCAATTCTGCATTTTCTGTCTCACATGCGCAGATTTATACAAAACTCAAACACTTGTGTCTTCTATGAAGAGAAGCCGCATTTTAATGGATATTGTGTATTGTATTGTTCATATCCTTCAAAGCAAAAATATACAATGGTTCAGCCAGTTGCTCCTCCACCAAGGAGCCATGCCCCCCATTCTGTCAAACCCAGGGGCCCTGAGACTGACTCCAGATCAACAAAGGCAATGTCCTCCATCTCTGGAAAGTAGGAAGATCCACCCTCTCATTGGCGCAAGAACTGCATCCGTCTTTTTCATCACCTGCAATAGTATAATGAATTTTGCCTTTAGTTTACTCTGTCTAAACCTAGCATTATTCAAATTTGTCCAAACTGCTCTGAATGTACATAAATTTACACTATGAAACCGGGTAAACTGATGTACTGCATCATACTACTATTACTAGTGTAAGGGAAGGTCACTTGAACAAACCTGAGAGATACCTTCAAAAGTAGTTCCTTTTAGAAAATAATCTGAACCAGCAAAACTCAGAATCTCTAACACCAGATGCAAAATCAAAGGCACACAGTACATAATTTTACGCCTTAAGACAAGAGCTTTCAAGGCGTCAACTGATGTACAGACTCAAGAACAAATACAAGGATTTGCTTTCAAATGTAAGGGAAATGTACTCATTAGGGGAACTCAAATGCTTTTAAGCAAGAAAATTAACAATTATCCTCTATACTAAAATCTATTCCTTCACCGCAAATCAAACTGTACATCAATTTACACAGAGTGGCTGCAGTTGAACAGTGTAAAATGATGCACAACATGATCACAATCAATAGACATGAAAATGCTCTATGAGAAGAGTTTTTTTTTAATTTCAAGATTGTATCGGAACTGAAAACAGAAAACTAAGCAATTCAATCACACCATAAAATAGGCATACTTTGAAACTTAGCTGTTTACACTGCTCGAAACATACACATTGTGTATACTTATGTACTGAACCACGATGATTGAATCATAAGAACGGATCTTTACTACTAAAGTTTTTTTGTTTATTTCTAAGAAAACATCATTATCATTATTGTGCTAATCCAACCATTTTTTGTGCTTAGCAAATTTTGAAAATATACCCACAGTACATCAGTTTACACAAAGAGAGCCGCATTTGCTAGGTGTAAATTTATGTGCAGCCACCTATTTGGAAACTTTATAGACTAAATGCAAATTTCACCAAAAAAAGATCTCAGAACCCAGTGAAACATGACAGATGACTGAATTTTACAAAATATACCTTTCAAAACAAAATCATTTAAAAAACACACAGCAGTACATCAATGTACGCCAGCTTCAGGGACTCGCGACAGTGTAAACTGACAAACTTTTGGGCTACTATAAAAAAAAATATATGGAAGTATCATTCATTGAGATCAACAATGAAAGAGGGCAATCTGTGTAGAACTGCAAAAATAATGCACACCGCCCTACTGAGAAGTATGTTTTTCAGAGTTTGATCACGTTCGTAATGGAATAATGCATACACCAGTGTATACTGATGTACACAACAGCTGACCGAAAACGGGACAAAAAAATTGTGTCGGGTGTGGTTGTCTTTATTGTTTGGCCATAATTTTACATTTTAGAACTCTAGATCCACGACTTTGCTTTGAATTACTTTGTTTGTGAAAGAATTTTTACAGCACGCTAGCTTTACACGATGGTCACACAGGTAATTTCAAAACCATCCATCCAGGAAACAAAGAGCTCCTCAAAGACCCTCAGCTCTACCACTAAAAAAAACGGAAATAAGCCCATCTTTTAAAATTCATGCTTGCTTTGGAGGAAACCCTAACGTTTGATGATCAATTCAATCATTAAAGAAAGTTCCTGGACGTAAAAAAAATCCAAACACTGATACGAAAAACTTACCTGGTGGTTTACTGGCCTCAGGCTCCCATTATCTGTTCGCGCCCTGGTGTGCTGATAAGAGCTGCCTGGCCTAGTTATGACCCCTGACCGAAGCGCCCCTGGGGGGTCAATGGCCGCTCAAATCTCGCAAACCATCGACCAGCACCTAATTTGTTTCTACACCAAAAATCGATTTTTTTTATTCTGATTCTGATTTATCCAAAGAAAACACCATGTCAGCATCGAAATGCACCGCGGCATTTGAAGAGCATATGAAATTCTTTCCTCTGCACTGTTTCCGGTCATGCTTCTCCCTACTGTTCAGGAGGCAAAGATCGATTTCTCACGACGATTTTCTTGACACTAATCCACTTACGTTCAAAACCACTTTGCGATTTTCTTCATAAATACAAAATAAAGTTTTCAGGAGTAGATCGGTTCGCGTCAAGAGTTTCTTATGCTGATATTCTTCAAAACCATTGAAGCTATTCCATGTTTTCTTTATGATTTCATCACTTTGTTGACGATTCAAATGACCAACCGTGGCTCTGTCACATTTTTGTGACAAGAAATTGCCCCTTCGAGTCGATGTAAACGGTCACAAAACCACACAAAATAAAATATACAAAACAAAACATGCAATTTCCTGGAGAGTTTATTCAATCTTTTAAACGTCTGTGTGAGTTGGTGGTTGTAATGTGAATGAGTTTGTGAATTATTGCTGACCAAAGCGAGGCAAGGTGCATGTCACACAAAATTCCCGAAAATCTGACTCTTGGCCATATATACATATCTCTAAATTGATAATTTTCGACTTATGGTCCATTTGTGGAAACGGGTCACATATATATACATGTGCCACTTGGGCTGATAACAATGCTGCTTGAAACAGTATCTTTCGTCAGTGGCAATCGAACATAGAGGCTTTAATAGCAGACATGTCCTGTCTGACTGTAAAAGTATGGGACACATGTCCTGGATATTGTCCAATGTGGTGCCAGAATGATAATGCATACAGCCAACTTGTTAAGACAGGAATTGGACATTTCAAAATTAAATCGGTGTCCGACACAGATATGCTGCCCTGTTGCATTCTGTCACTGGTGGCTGGAAATGCTCCTAGCGCACGTGCAATGATACATAAGCACAAGTTTTCATCTTTAAAGTATGGGTGCATTTGCACCCATGATGTATGGCGCGCAAGTTTTTAGATGATGTATGGGGAAGGTTAATGAAAGGGATACCAGTGAAGTTTTCCAGGCTTACAGATGGACCAGAACTGTATGTACTTCGATGGTTTGGTGCTAAGAAAGGGCTGAATGATTACGTAATCGTTTCCTTTCTACTACTGACACAGTGTTTTGTTGGCGTTTGCTTAATTTTGTTACATGTATTATGGAAGCTGGAAAAACAGAATGGTACAGTGTTGGACTTTCAATGCTTGGGTCATGAGTTCGAATCCCAGAAGCAGCTGAATATTTTTGCTGGCCTCTTTCTCTTTGCCCTGTCTTTGGTATCACCCATACTTGGTGGAAAAGGACTTTAAACTCCGAAACACCCGTCCATTCACCCATACTTTTCCAATTAACCCTTGTGTGGTGGATGGAGTTGAAGATCAAAAGAGAGGGCCGAGAACTTATTCGTATCTCTTGTTGTGAAGTCAAAGAATTGAAAATCCAGCCTTATCGTCTAAATTGCAGTGTGATGTGTGATTACCAGATTTCTTTCACAAGGCTTTGTTACTTCTAGTTCTGTTGCATTTTGCTTGTGGTTTCTGGTTGAAATGTTTGTTGAGGGAACTTTCACTTGTGAAAGTTTGGTTGAAGTTAAACAAGTTGACTCTGGTTATTTTGTTTATTGATAGTGATAAACGTTTTGTTACTAGTACATAGCTGAAGATTCTAGTATGTGTTAAGTTAAACAACAGCTGTGTTTTATTAGGCCGTTGAATAAACAATTGCTATTTAATCTGTCTCTATCCAGTGCCAGGTCATTAAGATTTCAGTGGTAACGTCTGGTGAATTGAAGGGGACGTGCGTGCACCTGTGCATGTGACCCGGTGTGTGTGTGTCCCTCTGTGTGTGTGTGTGTGTGTGTGTTTCTTTTTGGGGGGTGCTATTTGTTTAGCCTCCCCATTTTTCTTTATACTGAAATAACTTTTCATGAGTTGTGTGTTTGAAAATGTCATGCCTGCTGTGAAAAATTTTACCTTCTGCATTTTTCCGCATCCAGTATTATGATTGGCAAGTTCTCAGTTGCCATGCCGCGTGTTGGTTGTGGTGTGCGTTGCTTAACCACTGAATAAAGAAAATTTCAGTTTTGCCTGGACTTGACATAATTGTCTAAATTTTACTCTGAAAGTAAGTTATAGTTTGTTTTAATCACACACACACACACACACACACACACACACACCCTTCTTACCAACAAGCAAACCTAAGCCTGTGTTTGTTGTTGATTGATGCCAAGCTATCAACAAAACGCTGCCTTATGGCAAAAAGCCGGAAACTTCGAGAATAGAAACGATGCAACATACAAAGAAACAACAGCACTGTGAATGCAAACAAAACAACCATGATGTCAGACAGTAAAATACTAAAATACGTTATCGATGATCAGTTTGAACATGTACAATGATGAGAAAGAGAACACAACAACTATTTTATGCATGTAGTAAATTTTGTAAAGAAGATGCACGTAGTTCAACAACAGCTGGTAGGAATGCGGCTAACTTGCAGCGCGAGACAGCCAGGTTCCTATGTCACTCCATTTTGGGACTGGCAGTATTACAGGCATACAACGCTGTGGAAAACATTTCATCGAGTGCGCTTAGTCGGCGCATCAGAACCAGACACTTGGGTCACAGTAATAATAATAATAATTATATAATAATAATAATAAAATATTTACATAGCGCCTAACCTTATCTAAGCTCTAGGCGCTTTACATAAAATACATATTTATTCATATTAAGACATAAAATACGCAAAAAGATAAAACAAAGACAGGTAAAACTGACAAAACGGATAAAAACTAATAAAAACTCCATCCACACACACACACACACACACACACGTTCCCTGCGCACACACGCAGCAGAACGACAACATGGCAAGCTATGAGAGGGTGAAGAGATGGGGTTTCAGTCGAAACTTGAAGGATTCCTTGTTTGAACTGTTTTTGATTGTAAGAGGGAGCTGATTCCAAGTAACAGGGTCCTGGTAACGGAAGGAACGCTGACCGAATGATTTAGTTCTGCAGGAGGGAATCTGGAATATGTAGGTGTCAGAGGATCAAACGCAGTTGTCGGGAGGGAGTGTAGATGTGAAGGAGGTCAGAAAGGTATTGAGGGCCAGTGCCACTGACTGAACTGAAGCAGACTGATGAGACTTTGTAGCTGATTCTCTGTGGAATGGGAAGCCAGTGAAGACTTTGCCGTAGAGGGGGTAATGTAGCTTGAAGCTCTACAAATCAGACGGACAGCACTGTTCTGCACTTTCTGAAGACGATCCAGCAGAGCCTTTGGTGCAGTACAGCACGTGAGACCATTTTGGCGACTCTGGCCGGCGTATGTGTTGTTCTAGAAGTGTACCGCGTACTGAGCAGACGACGTTATTTGGTTGCGGACTCAGTGAGGACCAGCTAGACGGCGCTGACTGGTCGCTATTTTAAGAAGCTTTGTCGAGTCCCAGTCTGTTTAGGATCTAGGGGCGCTGGAACGTGGGGGGGGGGGGGGGGGGGGGGGGGGGGGGCAGGGGGCTGCCGCCCCCCCCCCCCGTACCCAAGCAGGGGGGACAAGAGTATCTTTTTGCCCATCCCCCCTGGAAAATCAGGTGACTATGGCAAGGGGGGGGGGGGCAAAGCCATGGTCTTGCCCCCCTCCCTTCCCCTACCCCCCCTCCCCGGCTTCCCCTACCTCCCCCCCCCCCCCCCTCTTCCTGCTCTCTCCCTCATCCCACCCAACAGAGAACTCAGTTTAGCCGTTGCATGAAATTTCAAAACGACATGGCAGAAAGTCGTCTGATAATCCCCCCCCCCCCCCCCCCCCCCCCCCGCTTTTCACTTTCTTTGGGCAACGTCCGTCCTTTCAGTGGCTGCCTGGTTCGTAAAGGTTTTTGTCTGCGCAGCAACTGATCCCCCCCCCCCCCCCCCCCCCGCTTCTCACTTTCTTCGGGCAACGTCCTTCCTTTCACTGGCTCACTGGTTCGGAAAGGTTTTTGTCTGTGCAGCATCTGAACGCCGCCCCCCCCCCCCGCTTTTCACTTTTTCCGGGCAACGTCCTTCCTTTCACTGGCTCTGGCGTTTCCCCCCTCTGAGATTCTGCCCCCCCCTCCCCCCCCCCAACATCTTCCGGCGTCCCTGGGATCGTAGGGTCAAAGAATGTCGCACTTCTCTAATATTAGAAGCCACAAAATCACGAAAACGGTCGCAATGGCCAAATGAAACAATCCTTCTATCTGTCAAACAACTAAGAGCTTCGAAAGCGGTAATTTTTCAACTCAGTGACGTTATGAACATTGAGACTTTAAATAATTCTCCGACCAGAGGGTCACTTTCCGGTTCCTCGGCTGCACCTAGATCCAGGCCGTATGACTGTATTGATAGCCTAAACTGACGCCAGCCAGTGATGCAGGAAATTGATATTATGAAATGGGGGGAGCCGGGGTGGCCGAATGGTAGAGCATTGGACTTCTAATGCTCGGGTCGTGAGTTCGTATCCCGGCTGGGGCCTAATATTTGTGCTGGCTTTTTCATCGTTTCCCCGTCCGGCTCTGATATCACCCGTATGTGGTGGAAAAGGACGTTAAACCCCCCCCCCCCCCCCCTGATACTGATTATGAAATGATTGACACAGAACGCTACATGTACATTATGAAAACAACAACAACGACATAACGTCAAGTTATGTGATTGCCGTCTCACAATATTCCCGTTCTTGCGAAACTCGCGTTGAACACTGACTGTGATTAATCTCGTCTAGGCCTACACGTCCACTGGCTGATCGTGGGCTAAACAATCTCTGTACGGAACATTTGGTTTTGGTGTCTGAAACGTCATTGCTGAGTTCTGGAGTCGTTCGGCTATGTTCCACAGCACAGAGGTCAAGGGCAGAATCGGCGCTGGGCACACAGGAATCGGGGATGTAGAACTCAACACGTGCACTGGTTCCCCCCTTGACGTCACAACCCCCACCACCACGGGCTGACTCGTCGCTGTGATGCGGAGCGACAGAACCGTCTGTGACGTGAGCAACAGAGTCAGTGACGTCACTCGATGACTCGCCATTCATGTTGATGCCCGTGACGTCAGTGCTGGACACGTGACCGGCGGCCTCGACGCTCTCCCCGGACATCGCATGGCGAGCATTGTTGGCGGAGCAGATGGCAGCAGCACTAGAAGTCCGGAGCGGTATCTGCCCGTAGCTACCTGTACGAAACAAAGGGCAACCACACGTATGAGGCTTCTCAAAATTCCCAAGCGCAGTTTGAAATCTTTTGAAAACTGATGCTATGAAATGATGGACTGACAGCTTGAGATAAATGTATGGTAGACTTCTCCTCAGCGCACATATCCATCTCTGCTGAAATGCTCACGGCGCCGCAGGGCTAGAGGACGAAGCAGTGAAAGCCTGCTGCCGCTAAGCGCTACTTTATGTGCAAACCTCCACCCTGCTATTCACTCTGGTGCGTGCGACAGTATTTCTGTTTACCACGACACCGGCCACAGCCTACTCTTCTTCGAAAGATGAACGTGGGTTTTTTAGCGTGCACATGTCCCTGTTACTTACCGAATTGCGGCTTGTCCCCAGGTGTGGCCACGCCTCGGACGGCCCGGTACAGCGCGTACAGGCGAGGGATGAAGAGGCAGCTGAGGTGGACGGAGCTGTTGAGGAGGAGTGCCAGGGCCAGCACGAGGACCTTATGGGCGGCCAGCGTGGCCAGAAAGTAGGCCGGCACGAACGTCAGCCACACCAGGAGCGTCGTGTCCACGCAGAATGCGATGTAGCGCGACTCGTTGTAGTTGTCTGGCAGGCGGCGAGTCTGGGGTGAGGGAACACGGACCAGAGTAGTGTGTAATCAGTTCAGGTTTCAGCCCGAAGAATCTACCTCAAACCTGCGTGCTGTCCCTACCGCGCGCAGTGCAGCAGACAGTACGTGAGTATTTGGGGCTGAACTGTAGACTGTAACATGTATTACGTAACCGCGTGACTGTAGGCTCTTTATCTAAATTACTGTTGACCAAAAGCGTCGCAACACGCACGCTCATGTGAATCACACACCCGGACATCAACATGTTACAATCATGTGTTGGCGATGAGTCAGCTTAGTTGTTTAGGTGGCACTAGAGTCCGCGAGACTGACAGCATCAGCCTACAAGTCTCATTGGCGAGAGATGACAAACTGAATGGCAGTGTTTCTGCCAAAAACTGGCACTTGAAAACAAACAAACAAACAACAAGGAGGAACGGCCCCGTCCTACAAAGTTGTTTCTCCAAATTTCATTTTATTTTGTCTGTTTTGTTGTTATTGTTGCCGGTTCTCCCCTCTCCATGTTCTACCAATGACACTAGATCCTCTACGACCTCGACCGATTAGTCACGTGACTGGGGGTGGGGCCGGGTGGGGGAGAGCGAGAGAGAGAGAGAGAGAGTGGGTGGGTGGGTGTTTAGGAGTTTAACATCCTTTTCCACCACGTAAGGGTGATATCAAAGACGGGGCAACGAGAGAAAGGCCAGCACAAATATTTGGCCCAAGCCGGGATTCGAACTCTCGACCCGAGCATTGAAAGTCCAACGCTCTACCATTCGGCTACCCTGGCTCCCCAGAGAGAGAGAGAGAGAGAGAGAGAGAGAGAGAGAGACGTCAGTTCCGTGAACTAAACATTTGACGTCAGCCTCAGGCAGGTCGTCATACACAGACGGAGAGATGACGTCAGTTCCGCGAACTAAACATTTTGACGTCAGCCTCTAGCACTGCGATCGTCTGAGGAAGCTTGTTTATGTCTTGTGATTTCCCTGTTGGCTTTGTGGCTTCCCCGATTGAATTATTTTTCACATGAAATCTGGAAGATCTAGAGGGCTGGTGAAATGTCGGAGGCAGTGACGATACTTGCTTATTTTGTCTGGGAACTAAGCGTTTGACGTCAGCTTCACACCGGTGGTATGACAGATGATGCTTGTGCATGTCTTGTAATTTCCCTGTTGCTTTTGTGACTTCCCTGGCTGAATTAATTTTTACATAAAATCTGGAAGATCTAGAGGGCTGGTGAAACATGGACTAGAATACCTTGTATTGTACTTATGAAATCGAAAATTTGGAACTCTTTTGACCGGTGCTTTTCGCAGAAACTTGAAAAAGTTATGTTTATCTAAAAGTTCAGTTATTCTAAATGCTAAAGCTATAATAGTGCAGTAGTTCCTGTCATATGTGCAGTTGTCACACTAGACAAAAAACGCCGGGATGATAAGTAATTTGCAGTAGTCTTTTCATAGATATTTGATCTTATGTGCAAACCACCCCTACCTCGAAAATATTTTTTTTTACACAAAACCAGTCAGAGCTACAGAGCTGTAGCACGAATACAGGCAGTGTGACTGGGTGAACTTCCAAAGTCTAGAAAATGAAGGAATTTGAACAACTTTTTCGAAAAAAATTCGTAACACGACCGATTTTTTAAAATCGGCGATAACTCTTCTGAAAATGCGGCAGGCTAAAAATCGTGAAAGGTAGGTCTGGAGAAGGTGATTTCCCATTTTATCTCAAAGTAAAAAGGCCTCCAACGAGGTGGTTTAGGAGATAGCCATCATTACATCCGTCCACACACACACACACACACACACACACACACACACACACACACACACACACACACACAGACACACGTCTCACAACTCCCGCCAAAAAGAACGCACCAGCATAGTGTGCACGTCAAGTGTCTATGACGCAGGTTTCGTTACGTCACTATGTGCGTGAAAGTATTATTGTGTGGAGAAACGTCACAGTCTTGTTTTGTATCACTGAAACTTGCTGCTGCACGCAGCAAAATATCTGCCCCGTCTCATAAAGTTGTTTCTCTATTCTCTATAGAGAAACAACTTAAAAACAACAGCAACAACAAAGAACTGAAACAAAGTGGTTTTCTGCAGAAACACCTTCAGTTTCGTTTTTCTGCAGAAAATCATGTGACATTTTGTCACCTCTCGCCAGTGATACACAATCATGTGTGCTGGCTAGACTTTGACAGTCAGTGTTGAAGGGAAATTCTCATCGTGCACCACAAAATATTATTATATAACTATCCACGACACTGAGGATGAGTTAGTTAGTTAGGGCTTAACGCCGCGCAAGCAACAAAGACTATACTGCCAGGTCACGGACCTTTAAAACGTAAAAAAAACTTAAAGCATGATGTAAATATATACTATAGTTAAAAATTGGTGTAGCTGAAATGAGATCCTGTTAAAAATTGGTGTAGCTGAAATGAGATCCTGTACAAGATTAATTTCTTAGGACTAAAAAACAATATCGCAGATTGTGTTATGCTGAAAGACTGTATTTCACAAAAGAGGTTAGACTCAAAAACTGAAGCGCTGAGGATGAACCACATAAATATCTATAGTTGTGTGGGGCGAACCTTGAAAGCCAGCACCGTGCACACAAGAACAAGCAGCACGTTGTAGGCGAGAGCGACCACTACGCCCCCTAGCGGAAGTCGACACAGTCGCTCCACAAATTTCTCCGTTACCACTGGTTGTCGCAACTCTGCCCGGGGAGGCTCTAGCGCTGTTGATATCGTCACGGTGACCACCTGCACACACAACGACATAAGTCTTTAGTGTATTGGTACGAGGCAGAGAGCTATACAGTCTATCCAAATTGTTTTGAGAATTTTCCCCTTAAATTCATTCTCAATTTTAAAGGGGCTAATGCTACCCTTTTTAAAAAAAAACTTTTTATTTTTTTTATTTTTTTTTTGCTGCCCCAACTCTTTTGCCAGTTCCAGTGGTGTTCCTCCCAGGTAATGGGTGGAATCCACGGAGGGCTCGGAAGCTGGGGCAATTTTTATTATGCATGATGATGGAGATGAGGATGATGGTAAGATGATGCTATGGAGGTCCGTGTGGTTTGAGACTGCGGGACAGGGCCGCATTCCACGCTTCCTTTGATAAATATCCCTGCATTAACCAGGCGCGGGAACTACGGCATTTGCGGTGCCGGCCGTGTAATCATCCACATCACAAGACGTGTCATACCAAGGGAAGCACCCCCAAAGTCGCACCCGTGAAGTGGGTGAATCTCGGCTGTGTGACAACAGCTTCCCCATTGGGCCCATAGCACACCCGCTCTGGGTAGGAGCCGACCTAGGTAGGAAAAATCCCGCTTGCCTCGGCGGGGACTCGAACCCGGGTCTCCCGGTCCATACTCCGAAGTGCTAACCAAGTTTGCTCACAGATTGTTCCGAAATGTTTTCATGGTATTTATCATAACACCACTTACATACCAGGGGACCTATGCATGGACACAACCTTCCGTAGGCACAGCCTAAACGCCAAGTCTCAGACTTGGCAGTCTCGGTCTAAATTTCTGGCGCAACCGCTATGCATGGACGCGGACAACAGCCCAGACAACCAAGTCTCAGACTTGAAGTCGGCCTACGTGACGTCATCTACTTTATCTAAATTTCGAGTGTGGGATTCCGGTATTCCCCAGCCAATTGTGAGAGTACGCATGCGCATGCCCGGTGCACACTAGCGTCGGTGCTACATCGCGCGCGCCACGCGTGTCGCCCCTTGCGTGCTTCACGCACAGTGAAGGCTCTCACACGTGGAGTCTTGCACGCCGCTATCTCGCCACGAGTCAGTGCTTCTGAGTGTGCGATGGAATGTGAAATATTAGGGATCTGAAACGAATCATAAACTTCAGGCTGCTTGTTCGCAGTCTGAATAGAGACTGGTGATCGAGGCCACGATAACTTGATAGAATTTAGCTACAACAAACCCGGCTTTGCTGTATCGTATGATATGATATCGTAGACTGGGACGATGAGAGACTGATCAGTGACAACCCGGCGGTTCGGTTGTGTCTAGTTTTATTTACTCCATTTATGTAGCATTTACCGTAGTGTGAGTCAGCGGAGAGTGACACAACAAAACGGCATACCCGTCGACTGTGATATGAATCGATCTGAAAATTGTAGAGGTTTCCTGTTCACGATACCGGTCGATGAGGCGAAACATTTCGTCTTCTCGCAATTCCGCCATCTTGGAAGAGAAGAGGATGGCGAGTGGGCCCTTGCTGGCTGGCTCTTCTGATTGGCTGAAACCACGCTACACGCGCGCGTCCAGCGCGCCGAATAGAACAGGTCCTATCGCCGCGCGACAGAATTTTTCAATCGTGCTACGCCTGTCGCTTCGCGCTTCAAGGGGTTGCATACGTAGATGCGCGACAAAATTTGCTGCACGCGTGGCGCGACAATGTCGCATGACGCCAGTGTGCAAGGGCCCTTACGCAATACACACCGCGCGCGGGCGGTCAGTCGGCCGGTACATGTGGCAGACTGACCCACCACGCGGCACTGTGCATCAGTTTCTGCGAGTCAAGTTGAACCTCGGGCCGGACTCAGACGTAAAAATACTGAACAACAGAAATAAAGGGGAATATTGCTTATGGAATGGATGACATACTCCCATATCACCTCTCAAGGAAGGTGAGCAAACTAAATGCAGAAATCTTTAGACTGGTGAGACTGGCACAGCGCAGGTCACAGTGACATGCTGACCGGATCGGCTGAGCCACTGATGAGAGTGCCATGCAAAACAGTACACACCAAAGACGCTCGCAGTATAGTACATATACCCGTAAAACACGATCTAGGCCTTGGCATAGTCGAATGAAACTCCACAACACCGAAAAACGCCATGCTGATTGTCGTTTAGGCCGAGCCTACGGCATTTAGGCCGCCGATTTCGCGTGACTAAATCGGGGCTGTTTAGGCTGCCGTTTAGACCCTGACTACCCCGTTGTCTGTGTCCATGCATACCGATTTCCGAGATTTAGTCAGAGCCTACGAATTTAGGCAGGGCCTACGCGTTTAGGTCGTGTCCATGCATAGGTCCCCAGGACAGTGATAGCGTTTGTAATGCTGTCACTGAGCCAACACTGAGAAGCGAACTCGATGACGCAGCGACCAAACTGTAGTGTAACTACAGTTGTAGAATTTGAATGTTCGACCGTTCGCGCGAAGTGTAAACAACATCGTATCGCATTAAGAGCTGTACTAATCATCAAGATGGAGTATTTCGAGCGTACAGGCGCACTCACGAGCGAAACTGTTTCAAAACCTAAGCTGGCTCAGTAAAGATGGAATTAGCCCCTTTAAGCGTTCAGTTTACATACAACATATATCTCAAACTAAAGGGCAATGTCTTTAGTCAGTCACTACACTGTTAGATAATTATCTGAGTTTTCTCCCCTTGTTGACGTCAGACGACACTTTTCAGGTAAAGGTGCTTCGAGAAAGCCCCTGGAAATATATTTGTGTTTATACAGAATTTCTTTTAAAAAATGGATGAACTGATGTCAGAACCAATGGTCTTCGTGGAATCTGTAGGCATTCCCCTTTCAAACAATCGTACGTAATGTTCGGCAAAATTGGCAGCGGAAAAAAATGGCGGAAAAAACGAAAGTAGTATGGGCGCACACACACACACACACACACACACACACACACACACACACACACACACACACACACACACACACACACACACACACACAACTGAAGAAACTGACCAATGGTAACTTGGTTTTGTGGTACTTAGATGATTAGACCGTTGATGTTTGCTCAGTTATTGCGCCAGAAAAAAAGAGAACTTTTCAGTGCCCTACTGAGTCTTGTGTGTGTCTCAGATCGGGGTTTCCATTTTAACCTCGTCATCGACTTAGCAGTCTCAGGAAAAGGTAACCCGTATTTATTTATAGTCTTTTTTTTTTTTTCTTTCTTTGTCGTAACCACTACTCCACCGATCACCCGCCACCGAAGGCCACGTGACTTCTCTACACACGTACCGCCACTGATTTAGTAAAAGGGCATAAGAACCATGAAACTGATAAATACATTGGCCTACGTTGGCGGATTCCCCCCCCCCCTTCACACACACACACACACACACACACACACACACACACACACACACACACACACACACACACACACTAACTAACTAACTAACTAACTAACTAACTCAGTACTAGACTAACTAACTAACTATCCAAGTTTACTCCAGATAATTTTCAGAAAACACAGACCCACCCACAGTAACTCCACTCACGTCACTGAGGAGAGGACAACTGACAACTGACTGACACGTACCCCCTCTCCCCGTCCACCCCCTCCTCCCGGCCTCCGCCGTCTGTCGTCTGCAACGCTTTCAAAACAAAAGTGAAATTACAGCGGCAATATCGCAATTCAGCTGCGAAATGAGAGAAAGCAACCAGGGGATAATCTTCGCTGTGCAGTCTGACAGAGATGTACTCGTCTGGAAAGCTCAGAGGTGGATCGGCTGTCCTGGTATGGTCGGTAATCGTAGTAAGATAGATGGATTGATACTTTAGCCCTTAACAGCGGCCCTGTCCCTCTCCCCCCCCCCTTCCCCCGCCCCTGTCCCCGCCCCCGACCCGCAATCACCACAACCCATCCTCCAAACACACATACACACACACACGCGTGCACATTCCGCAGAGAGACGGGTTGGACTGTCAGCTGAAAACCCTCACAACGAAAATAAATAAAAGTATAAACAGAGTGAACAACAAATGGAAATCTGAATGAGACGAGAGTGATTTCCCACTTACATAAAGAAATCAAAACATGGAACCAAAGCCGACAGCAGAAAACCAACGACAAAAGCACAAAGTAACAACAACCCCCCATCCCCATAAAAAATAACAAAAAAAACAAACAACAAACAATGACAACAAAAACAACAAACGAGCCCACAACCCCGGCTCCCCTCCCCCCCAAAAAACACACACACACACACACACACACACACACACACACACACACACACACACACACACACACACACACACACACACACACACAACAAAAAACAAACCCAAAAACAACAACAAACACTAGAAAAACCAACAAAAAAAAAACCCACTCCCCCAAAAAACACCACCAAAACAACAACAAAAAACAACAACAAACAAAACAAACAAAAACAACAAAACACCAACAACAAAACAACAACAACAACAAAACACACAAACACCCACCCCCCCCCCAAAAAAAAAACCCCACAAAAAACAACAATAACCACCCAAAAAACAACAACAACAACAAAAACCACGATAGCCACGTCCACTACCTACCTCCGCGTCCTCCCGGTCCCCTCACTCCCCCCCCCCCTTCCCTCCCCCCCCCCCCACCCCCGACCCTTCCAAACTCCCATTCCCCTCCTCCACTCACTTCCCACACAGAGATGTCTCTCTGTCCTCCGCCTCCCATCAATGTTTCCCGAAGCCGTGTAATGACGTATCGAGTCAAAAGTGCCCATTAGGAGACGGACGAAAACTTACCAAGCAAAGAAAACGCACAAGGTTTCCGACATTTGGGGGTCCAAACTTCACCAAGACGTCAATAATAATTATGGTGCTACTCCGATTCAAAAGTTTCGGTGGCCCTCAGTGAGGGTTTTTTTTTTAATTTTTTATTTTATTTTTTAGTAGCACCGCCAAGACAGCGTTTCCACACAGTATAGTACCGAGTGTTTCCTTTGGTTCGTCGGCGTGAAACCGGACGATTTTGGTTAACGGTACTACTACAAGGCAAAGACGCGCACTCGTGTGCTCATATTTCAGACATATGGCTTAACAGTTTAGGTGAGAGCAAATGTCGTCGGAAACTTTTGAATCGGAGTAGCACCCGTCACACCGCCGCCATTTTGACTATCCCCCCGTAAGTAAAGGAACCTTTAGGGACAATTTTTTTTCTTCTTCTCCTGTTACACGGATGTTGAGTTATTCTGGACTGGCAATTGGCATTTGACCTGCAGTTGACCGAGAAACGCTAGCAAGGATTCTTTGACGTCAGACGAGTTTCCGCGAATATTCACGTGCACGTCGCAGCCTCGGCGGCATAGACCAGAGCCTGTGTTGCACCAAGAAAGAAAAAAAAAAAAACAAAAAAAAAAAAAAAAAAACCAGTTAAAGGATCTTTGTTCGCAACGCCGCTTTTGAAGCTGTAAGGCTGACTGCCATATAGAAGGAAATTTCATTGGGCTATATATAGCCACCGTTTTCGCGACTTTGTGGCTTCTAATATATCTATTAGAGAAATGCGACTTTTTTTCTTTTTTTGGGGGGGGGGAGCGTCCAGTCCATTTTTTAAACAGACTGAGACGCAAAAAAGCTGATAAAAATAGCAACCAACCAGCGCCGTCTAGCTGGTCCTCAGTCCGCAACCAAATAAAGTCGTCTGCTAAGTACGCGGTACATTTCTAGAACAACTTATACGCTGGCCAGAGTCACCAGAATGGTCTCAGATGCTATACCGTGACCCAAGTGACTGATTCTGATGCACGGATTCAGCACATTTGACGAAAATTTTTCAAATTTTTCAAATTTAAAGACGCTTAAAAAAAAAGAAGAAGAAAAGCCCTGCTATTTCCATTTTTTTCTGCCGGAAAAGAGGACTGTGCCTTTTTTCTGCAGAAGCTGTGCTTTAGGTAGAAAAAAACAACAACAACAACAGGATTGTCGATTTTTCTAATAATAATAATAATCTCATTCATATAGGCGCTTTATCCCAAATATTTGGCTCAAAGCGCCGCGAGATAAACCCAACACGCACGCTCACGTGAATCACAGGCATTCTCTCACACACTGCACATGGACACGCTACAATCACGTGGTGCGAAGGGCCAGCTTAGCAATTTAAGTTTCGGAATTTTAGAACTGCATTTTTTTTAAATTTTGTAGGCTGAACATTTCCAAAGCAGAGGGGGAGGAAGCCGGAGTACCCGGAGATAACCCCCGACGATCGGCCCGAATGAACAGTGCCACATACGAGAAAGAAAAACTCTTCGCCCCTGGTGGGACTCGAACCTGACATCTCGCATTGGTGACTAAGTATTAACCACTAGACCACCAGTTTTTTCGTGCTGAAAAGTATCACTTTTCTGCAGAAAAAAACCAACTGTTATTCCTGAAGAAAAGCAGGACTGTCCATTTTCTGCAGAAAAAAAAACAAAAACATTTTTTTCAGATTTCGCCAACCACATATGCTCTCTCATCGTAAATCGCTGTCTCATCGGACACCTTCAAACCATCACGTTACACCCCGTGACCACGTCTGCCCACCGGCGGGCTTTAACTAATGAGTGACTGTGCTCCTGTCAGGTGGCGGTAGGCACGTGCTGAACACCAAGTCTCCACCCAAAGTCACGGCACCACTACTTGCCAGAAGCCTCTGTCGTTAACAAGGGTCACAGACTTTGTTAGCTGAAACCTCATTCAGCCCCGGGAGCGTGAGAGGGAGAGGCCAGAAATTCCAATTATGATCCCTCCGCGAGAATAGAAAGCTCTATACAAATACACGATGTCACTTAGCTGCTGCTGCTGGCCTGGGGTTTCAAGTAATGTAGAAGTCACGGTACGCGCGGAACCCCCCCCCCAACCCCTCCCCCTCCTTCCCACTTCCAACCTCCCCTCCACCTTAAAGATCTAAGCTCCCAACAAAAAGCTTTCCGAAGTGTGAAAAAATTACAGAGTCGACCGTGCAAGCACAGTCAACTCTGTCACAGTTGCAGAGTTTTCAGCGTCCCTGAAACCCCAATAAAAGCCAAGGGCAGCCTGATTTCACAGCTCAGTTTGCGTTTTGACACTGAGCGAGAAAGATCGTGCAGCACTCAACATCCGTTAGACGCTGTAGCGATGTGTCTCGCTCACTGACCAAAAGCCAAACAATGTCACGGCAGACTCGTGCTCTGGTTTTATAAGGGTCCCCGAAGCGCTGAAAACTCTGCAACTGTGATAGAGTTGCCGGGATTATGCAGAGTCGAAGGAGTCGCAGTTTTAAAAAACGCAATGTTTGCGGCTTTTTGCTGAGATTGCAGACCTTTAAACTGACTAAGACCGCCTCACTCCATCTCACCTCACCTTACGCGTGCTTATAATCACTTTCAGTCACCACCGCTTTTATTTTTTTTTTTTTAATGACACTGATCATTTCAGCGCCACTGAGGGTCCCCCCGATAGATCTGTTCAATGTCCATTTACTGGAACAGACACAGGCCTACGTCCATTCCCGTTCCGGGGGCCTCGCTACTCTTGGCCCCCGCGACGACGCAAACCGCTCGGGCTAACCGAAACCGGGCTGAGCTTAGTAATGCCGAAGAAGGAAAAAATCAAACTACTTGGCACAAGGAACAAGGTGAACAACTTTGAGGTCCCCGTGTTATTTCACAGTGTACACAGAAGCGGTCAGTGAAAACTGTCGCATTCACCAGCACCGGTACATCAGTTCTCGGCCTGTTTCGAGATTTTTACTGACCTGCATGAGTAGTCCTCCGTGAATACAAAGACCCGCAGCAATCAATCATTTTTCGTGGCAGCTTTGTGCTCCGCCGCGAAAAATGCGTGCTTGTTGCGGCAAGGGAGATTACTCATGCACTGAGGTAATCATTGAATCTCGAAACAGGCCGAGAATGTACTGGTGCTGCTGAGTGCGACAAGTTTCACCGCTTCTGTGCACACTGTGAAATAATACGGGGACCTCAAAGTTGTTCGCAACTGTCCACTTTCTTTGTCACCGAGTAGTTTGATTTTTTCCTTCTTCGGCATTCCTAAGCTAGCCCGGTTTCAGTCAGCCCGAGTCTGCGTCGTCGTGGGAGAAAGAGTAGCGAGGCCCCCGGAACGAGAATGGCCTACACCCAGTGTCTGCTGAAAACATGTATAGGCGATGGCCATCAGACCGCTTCCTGTCGATTCTGGCTAACCTGGGAAATTAAAGTAATCGAACCAGAAAAGTCTCATGCAAAAGCAATTTGTCTCGTGATCCGAACCAGTACGAAGCCAGATTGCATTTGATCGACCGGTTAAACCGGTTTTTCTTTTTCACAGCGGGAACGTGAAGGACGGTCTAGTAGAGCAACTGAAAAAAAAAGAAAAAAAGTTGTTTTGCTGTTTTGTTCAAAATCTGGTACATGTGCAACTTTTCGGGTGCGAATGTCTCAGTAAGCTGCTGAAATCAGGAAAATCCGATTACATGTAAGGTCAGTGACAAAAGTTTCATTACAACTTTCCTGGTGCGAATATCTCGGTAAGCTGGGGGAAATTAGGAAAATCCGATCAAAGTGTTCGAAAGTTAATTCATTTTTTTTTTCTGTCTGCGTTCGTGCCGCCTATTTTGCTTTAAGTTAAAGCCCAATTGTGGATTTTGAAGACTTCGAGAACACAAGAATCCCCCCCCCCTCCCCGGGTCCCCTTCACACACACACACACACACACACACACACACACACACACACACACACACACACACACACACACACACAAACGTCACAGATCGGCGAACAGAGCCCCTCAAACAACCAACCAAACAAATACAAAAGAAAAAGACATTTTGCCCCATACTAACAGACAGCCACACAGACAGACAAAAGCACGGACGGCGCAGTTGATCGCAATAAACCCCTTTCCCACTGCGCGAGCAGGGGTTAACACGACAAAAACAACAAAACCCGGCCCGCCACCCACCACCACCGCCACCCACTACCACCACCACCACCACCACCACCACCGCCAGCCACCCAACAACAACAACAGCAACAACAACGAGAGAAACAATACAATACATGTAATTCTAATGATTGTAATTATTATTTGTTGTAGGCGGCGGTGCTGGTGAGAAATTTCAGCAGTGTACATTACACTATTCAAAATTCAGAACACAGCGATTGAGTAAATGTTTATGTGAATCACCGCATTAGTGACACGGACAAGCAAGGGACGCAACTCCTCCTTGCAGGGAAAGGGTTACCGGACTTTGTGGTTCCAAAATGTCTTGATTCGGCATGGTCGAGTTACGCCTAATAGCAGCTTTATGATTGGTCTAACCAGTGAAACTATGCCCAGTGATGAAAGAGAGTACGTAAATCTAGTGATGCATCCATATTTCGTCGGAAATATTGACCTTTCCCCCCAAAACGCCATTGGAGTCCAATAACAAGTGCAAGTCAGTTCAGTCAGGACAAAGTCCTCTGCTGCCGAAAATAGCGTATGCGTAAACGAGTGAAATAGGGAGTCGCATCTCTACTATTTTGGGAACGGACCAACGAAAAGCGAATTTTCCTCCAAGTTTTCGTATGATTCACCAATCAGAAGGGCGGCAGTGACAAGTGAATATAACCAGTCACAAGAGTGACGCATTTTTCCGTCCCTTTTCGCAGATTTCAGGCTATTTATGCTGGGATAGGGTTTATCACTGTCGCTATTAGGAATTGATTCGAACACACGTACATAACTCAGCTATTTTTGGATGTGGTACACTATACAGGGGGCTCAGTGTCCAACAATAGCGTTTCCGAATGGGAGTTGCAGCCGATTTGTGTCGTGCAGCAAATGGTGTGAGGCGAACATTATTTCTCCGCTTTCAGAAACGTACGATTAAGAAATACTGACTTACGTGCCATATTTGCGAAAGCCCAAGATAAGTAGTACGTTCTGGCAGCACTGGGGGCAAATCAAAATGGACGTGCGTTTTGCCGGCGCTATGCCGTTCCAAACAATGTGATAGCACCCTCATTCATGGAGTTCCCACGCCGAAACACCGCGTCCAAAAAAAAAAACAAAAAACAACAGCAACCAAACCCAAACTAACCAAACCAAACCAAACCAAACCAAACTAAACCAAACCAAAAACAGACCAGACCAGACCAGACCAGACCAGACCAAAACAGACCAAAACAAAACAAAACACGCTTTGGATTTTCAGTTGTCGGTTAGAAAGACTGAAAGGGACCGTTTACCACCCAGAAACCGACATGTACTAAATACGTTACTACAATCTAAAGACGTGTATACACTCATGTTTTAAAATAACGGCTTTAAATAAGAGCAATTGAAGCAGCGTAGCAACGGAAAAAGGTCGTCCATTTTGATTACCCCCCCCTTGATGTTTCCAGAATTACTCTGCTTCGCAACAGAGACCAACGTATGTTTCTGAATTGTTGCACTTGGGAGTGTGCACGTACGACTGCTGCCGAAAATAACGAATAACAGCCTTTGAGTCTTTCAAACGGACCAATGAAAAACGGAGTTTCGCTAAAAGTTTCCTTGTGATTGACCAATCAGAAGGATGCCTGTGACGAGTGAATATTATTCAGACACACTTGTGAAGCAATTGTCAATCTACCCTTTCGCACATTTCACGCTGTTTGTGCCTGGATAGGGTTAATCACTGTCGCTATTATACAAATTGATTCAAACGCACGTACATAACTCAAGCTATTTCAGGACGTGGTACACTAATACAGGGAGTTTTGTGTCCACCAGTGGCGTTTCCAAATAGGAGTTGAAGCCGATTTGTGTCGTGCAGCAAATGCTGTGAAGCGAACATTATTTCTCCGCTTTTAGAAACGTACGATTTAGAAATACTGGCTTACTAGCCATATTTGCGAAAGCCCATCTTCGACTTTCCGACTGTTGACAACATTTTAGTTCCCTGCCAGAAGGTATTATCCATACAGGTAGAGAGAACAGAGATAACACGTTTGGCAGCACGGGGTTAAATGAAAATCGACGTGCGTCAATTTTACCGGTGCTATGCTGCTGATAGCACCCTCATTCGTAGAGTTCCCACGCCAAAGCACCGCGCTCCATGGCACTGGGGAAAAACGCTGTAGATTAGCTCAGATTTTCTCTGCTTATCATGCTCATCTTATCATCTAACAGTTTATGTATGCTAGACTGCATGTATGTATGTATGTGTGTGTGTGTGTGTGTGTGTGTGTGTGTGTGTGTGTGTGTGTGTGTGTGTGTGCATGTGAGTGTATCAATGTATTATGTGAGTATCACTGTTTCATATGTGTATCACCATCATTACCACGTTTGTAAGAATGTATTGAGGCTGTATGTATGACTGTTTGACTGTATGACTGTATGTATGTATGTATGTATGTATGTATGTATGTATGTGTACATGTGTGTATCAATGTATTACGTGAGAATTACTGTTTCATGCGTGTATCACCATCATCATGATCATGATGTTTGTAAGAATATATTGAGACTGTATGTATGTAACGGTTTTGCTACTGTAAGGCGCCCAGAGCTCCAGCAGGAGGTTGGGCGCCAGACAAAACCTCATTATCAGTGTTCCTTACAACTTTCAAAACTGAGGGTCACCTTGACCCTCTCTGTCAAATTCAGCGGGTCATTTCCTAAAATCAAAGGGTCAGACCCAAGTACGAAGATCTTGGTTCGACCGGACCCGTATCCCGGATGGGGCCAAATATTTGTGCTGGCCTTTTCATCATTGCCCCGTCTTTCATATCACCCGTATGTGGTGGAAAATGACGTTAAACCCCAAACACCCACCCACCCACCCACCCTCGACCGGACCCATTGTTTACAAGATTGTCGGAGGCGACACGTGCTTTGTGAATCGGAAAACCCAGCACTAGGGCACCTGATGCTCTGTTGATTCTCTGTATGTTGTTTTACTTTCGGTTCTCAAGTCTCGAAAACCCGGCGTCACAATGGCTTGGTTTACAGCCTCAAAATCTCTGCGTCAGATTCTGAAATCTCTGCGTAAACGACGCACATATGTGCGTAATGAGGAACACTTATTATTATTGTTGTTGTTGTTGTTGTGCTTGCTAGACACCACCACAACAGAGCAGAACGATCTCAGAGTGAGCCTAATAATCCTCAAATAAGGAGCTTCAGGTTAAGTGATGCGCTTTTCCCTCATTACACACACACGCACCTACAAGTCGTCTTAACTGATTATCAGGACAGGAAGAAGAAAAAAAATGTCCCCTGAAAGAAGATCGACCCCAGAGAAATCAAAACGAGAGTTAAAGATTATTATTATTATTGTGCTGCTAGACACCACCACAACAGAGCAGAACGATCTCAGAGTGAGCCTAAAAATCCTCAAATATGGAGCTTCAAGTTAAGTGCTGCGTTTTTCCCCTCATCACACACACACCTACAAGTCGGGTTAACTGGTTAATCAGGACAGGAAGAAAAAAAAAAATGTCCTCTGAAAGAAGATCGACCCCAGAGAAATCAAAACGAGAGTTAAAGAGACGAGCGTCTGAAAGAAAATGGCACGTTTGTGATTTCAGGCGCGAGGCACAGGAAAACCCGCACTCCCTTTGGGACAATGCGCGCGAGGGAAAAAATCAGGAGATGGACGGTCCGTTCACAAGAAATTGGAAGAAGTAAAAAAAAAAAAAAAAAAAAAAAACGCTGACCAGAGAAAGAAAGAGAGAGAGACTGACTGACTGACTGACTGAAACGTTTATTTCAGGATAAAGACTTGTAGGCATGGTCTGCCTATCTTACAAGCTGATACAAGAGAGAGAGAGAGAGAGGGGGGGGGGCGGTTGGGAAATAAACGTCTTTTTCCACCACGTAATGGTGTTATCAAAGACGGGGCAACGAGAAAGAGGCCAGCACAAATATTTGTCCCCAGCCGGGATTCGAACTCAACCCGATCAGGGCAGCTGGGGTGGTCGAATGGTAGAGCGTTGGACTTCTAATGCTCGGGTCGTGAGTTCGATCCCGGCTGGGACCAAATATTGTGCTGGCTTTTTCATCGTTGCCCCGTCTTTGATATCACCCTATGTGGTGGAAAAGGACGTTAAACCCCCAAACACCCACCCACCCACCTCATAACCCGAGCATTGAAGGTCCAACTCTCTTCCATTCGGCTATCCCGGCTCTCCGAGAGAGAGAGAGAGAGAGGGAGAGAGAGGGAGAGAGAGAGAGCAGAAGAAGAAGCAGAGAAAATGACAACAATATCATGACACTGGCGAAGATAGTGATGATGATGACAAGATAATATTTCTGCGGCTGCTGACAATGACAATGCTGATTTTGCAGCTGTACAATTCGAAGGTTCCCCGTCATAAGGTACTAGAGATACAGATACAAAGAAGAGAGCTAGTCCGTTCTTGCAGGGAACCGTTGAATCATATCAGTGTATATAATAAATAATAAATAAATGCTGACGTACCTGTACGGCAATAAGTGTCGTGGCTATAGCCATCTGAGACGCGCAGGATGTACAACGTGGTAAAGCAGCAGACTGTCGACCCGCGCGGAAGATCCGGAATATGCGATGCGTCTTGACCAGCAAGGGAGCGTACACCAAGGTGAAGGTCAGGCCAAAGCCCACGTGCGTGACGTTGCAGCTGAGAGGGGAGGGGGTGGCCAGGAGGGGGAAAACGAGAATGTAGGCGCTGGCCAGTCCCCCAAGCATCAGGCCGCTCAGTTCTCGGCTGGAGGAGCGGATCACGCGCTGACCTCGATAGAGGAAGAAGGTGAAAGCCGTCACCAAGGTCACCATCAATCCAACCACGGCAGCAACCTGCAGCGCCAAGGCCATCACGGGGTCAGCCGGGGTCAAGGGCACGGTGATGGCCTTGCAACGCCGCCGTGTGGCCTCATCCGGCCACTCGAATCGAGGACAAGGTAGACAACCTGAAGCGTTGGCCGTCGTGACCTCGTTAGGTTTGCACGTGACACACGTCCAGCAGCACGTCTGGCGCGTGAAGGAGTAGATCTGACCTAGTTTACACGGCTGAGCGCATACGCTGACAGGGACACCGTCCGTGTGGTCAGGGAATACGGCACTGGTGATGGCGAGGTTGGAGTTCTTGTGTTCCCACATACCGATCAGCTGACTGGAGGACCAACCATCACGCTGCTGACACTGACGAATCTCTATAGTGCCCACCACATCTCCGTTCTCGTCAAACTGGAAGTGGCCGCTCGTGCCCACGAAGCTGACGTTTTTGAGGTAGTCGAAAACCGAGTGATGTCTCACGCATGCGCGCGCTTCCCTCCCACGTGCCCCTGGGCAGTTCTTTATCATCAGCTGACGAAGAGCGTGCGCGAAGGCGTACACAGCGTCTATGACGAACGCAGCGACAGCGAACATGGGGTCCGGGGAAACGTTTTCCGCGGCCATGAGGTATTGCGCGTCTTCTTCAGTGTTAGGCACCCAGGATTCTAGACTGTCCCGTGGTGGTTGTAAGTCGTCAGAACGAGTATCGTTCATCCGCTCATGAATCTTCTTCACCATGTAGTCGATGAACGCCTGGGGGGTGACTGAATGTGCTTTGACGGCGATTGAGCCCAGGTTGTAGTCGCATGCCCTGGAGTTATACTGGAACTCGTTGTAGATGGCGTCGCTCCCGACCCAGATGAACTCCCGGTACGCCCCGTTGCGCTCCACTGCAGCCATCAGCGGCCGCACGTGCTTGATGTCTGAGCACAGCAAGACGGCACGTGCCTGTTTGTGCCTGCGCAGTGCCTGGATTAACGTGTCGTAGTCAGAGCTCACCATTGTGGAGGACAAGGTCAGAGACTGAGCGACACACACGTCTAGGGACGCCAGAATCCCGGTCAGTTTGGTCTGGCTGTTCTGCCCGTACGGATCCAAGCTGTACACGAGGGACACGTAAGTCCAGTTGAAGTGACGGACGATGTGAGCGAGGGCCTGCACCTGATCGCGGTCCGGGGGTAGAGTCCGCAAGAAATACGGGAAATTCACCTTGTCGCTTAGGACATCGCTAGTGGACGTCGGGCTGATCTGAGGCAGTTTGAACAGCTGCAGGACCCGCGCCACAGCTATACTGTGCTGACTCGTATAGGCTCCTATCACCCCAGCCACCTCGAAGAACCTCGGCATTCTGTTAGTGTCACCTTCCTCAGAACTGTTCTCAGAGAATCTACGCATCCTGCCCCTTCCCCCTGCACTGTCTTTTCTTGAGAGGGAATCGCTGGAATGATTCTTGAGATCACCATTTCTAACGTCGCCATGTACATCAGATTTTGTACGGTGCTGACACATTCTTTCGCAGCAACAACAGCAAAGATGTGTTTTATCTACACCCGTCCTTGGGGAAGGGACATCACTGTCTTCCTGTTTATCAGATGGAGCAGAATCGGATTCTCCAGCAGCAGATTTCATCAGCAATCGATGAGCGCTTGTGCCTGAAACGTGAGATCGGCATACGGCTTCTGAAGTTTTTCCAGTGCACGGCGGAATGTCGGAAACGTTTGTCTTATCAGATGATCCGCTCAGGGCACAGCGGCACAGAACTGACGCACGTGATAAATGGCCTGGCGAAGAATTCGTGCAATTTATGCACCAAGCTGTGCAGTCGGAGATATTGATAGGAGCACATTTGTATTCGACACCACTAACATCTGCCTGCTCCTTGTGTATTACTGAGGAGTTTGACGCATTAGCACCCAGTGTACGATCAGCGGGGGTAGCATCTAATTGACACGAGCAGATAACAGGATGGGAAATTGCGTCTGTATTTTGAACAGTGTCTGTAGTTCCTGCAAATTGTTTTCCATGGTCGTACGGACTATTTTCGGACGGCTGTTGCTGGAATGTTCCTTCTGCAGATCGTCCTTGGCGATCGTATGCACCGTCTAAAGATTTCTGACCTGAACTACCAGAAGAATTGTGATACAGCTCCATACCCGGCATGAACTGTATCGCCCGCATGAGGGTCAGGGAGGAACAGAAGCAGTCATCCAAAGCGAACACGCCGAGCGTGACGCCCGGCAGGACCTTGTCACGGTTGACCTGACGCACGGCGAACAGCAGGGCTTCTAGAAACTCCACGGAGCTCATGCCAAGAGGTTGGAGGGTACACCGGCTTCCGTTAGACGCGTGGACGCTGACAATAGCGCCGATGTTGACGTCTCCCTCGTGGAGAGTTTCGTAACGGGGTTGGAACACATCGGGCGGAAAGGGAGCTTCCATGGCTCGAAGAGAGTTCACCATCAGGATGACAGCAAGGACAGAGTTCAACACAGCAGGCCGAGACGACGAGAACATGCCCAGCCTTTCTTCCCTGCTGCATGGCATGGGAAAAGCCAGAACTGACATAAGATGCCGACATAGGCCTTCACTCAGACTAGTTCAGGTGTAAGTTGGAATCCTGCAGCTTCAGCCGAAATTTCTGGCAGACTCTGCTTCTGGACAATAAAGATACTGGATATACAATATTGTATTGTATTGTACTTACGCCAATATCCACACGTCAGGAGAATACCCAGAAAGCACCAGGATTGGAAATCGGTTGACTCACAGATGTCAGGGTTGTCGCTGTTTCTAAACTGACTGAATTCTTTCGCAGCTATCGCCTCCAGTTAGATATAATTCCATCGATTTCTGCCTGTTTTTTCAGGCGTAGATTTGTATTGATGGCCGCTCTGGCCACTTGCAAATCAACAACTGCAGGGTTTTTTCCCCCACTACGGCACTTTCTTGCGTGCAACAAGATGTTCTTACTTTGCTGTTTGCCTGGCCAGCTTTTGCTGTGGGGGTAACGCAAACAAACCACTATGGTGCTCTATTTTCGTGCACGTTGTTACGCGGTTTTAGGCCTGGACACTTTCATCTGCGATTATGACGCCAGACACGAAAGTCGAAGCACATCATTCTCGGCCTTTGAAAATCACGTAGACTTCAATCGATATTTCCCAGCCTCTCGGGGAGTATGAGATTTCAACAGCGCTCTAACGAAAATAGTGGACGATTGTCTACAAGCACGCCGTAGAACACTTCCACTTACCCACGCCCAGTTTTCAGTTGTTGTTGTTGTTGTTTTTTTGTTTTTGTTTTTTTAACAACTGTGCTCTATTTTCGTGCACGTCTTCAGTTTTGGGTTTTATTTCTTCTCAAACTGGGCCCTATTTTCTGTTTTTGTGCACGTTATCATGTTTTGTCTCGGACAATTTCATCTGCATTTCGCGACGCAGAACAGAAATGTCAAAGCATGTCTCCTCAATGTTCATCCATATGCATGTACCAGTCCTCTGTCACTGATAGTCAACAAGACGGCCATGGTAAGAACTACAACAAAACAATGACTGACCAGACGTAAAAAAAGAACTACGTTACGTATTTCCTGGTATTCGTTGGCAGACAGTACAGACTATGATAAAATAAATCGGTAATAAGGCATTTTTAGTCGTTAGGGCAAGATGATTTTTTTTTCAATGCTTGAAACTTTGTACCGAAAGTAGTTCATCCGGAATCGTTATGTTCATGTTAGTCAGCGATACATACAGACGGAGTTTTGACGTCCATTGTGAATCCGTCACATGCAGACGGCAGCCGGGTTACGTTCTTGTCTATTTCTCATGGCAGATCAGTCACAAACCACACTAGAAGACTTGTCACGCTTGTTTCTCTACATCAGAAGAATTGTCACGCTTGTTTCACTACACCAGAAGACTTGTCAAGCTAGTTTCGTTACATTAGACGACTTGTCACGCTTGTTTCACTGCATTCGACTTGTCACGCTTGTTTCACTACACTAGACGACTTGTCACGCTTGTTTCACTGCATTCGACTTGTCACGCTTGTTTCACTACACTAGACGACTTGTCACGCTTGTTTCACTACACTAGACGACTTGTCACGCTTGTTTCACTACACTAGACGACTTGTCACGCTTGTTTCACTACACTAGACGACTTGTCACGCTTGTTTCACTACACTAGACGACTTGTCACGCTTGTTTCACTGCATTCGACTTGTCACGCTTGTTTCACTACACTAGACGACTTGTCACGCTTGTTTCACTACACTAGACGACTTGTCACGCTTGTTTCACTACACTAGACGACTTGTCACGCTTGTTTCACTGCATTCGACTTGTCACGCTTGTTTCACTACACTAGACGACTTGTCACGCTTGTTTCACTGCATTCGACTTGTCACGCTTGTTTCACTTCACTAGACGACTTGTCACGCTTGTTTCACTACACTAGACGACTTGTCATTGTTTCACTGCATTCGACTTGTCACGCTTGTTCACTAGATTCGACTTGTCACGCTTGTTTCACTACACTACGACTTGTCACGCTTGTTTCACAATACACTAGAACTTGTCACTGTATACACTAGAGACGTGTCACGCTTTTTTCACTACACTAGACGACTTGTCACGCTTGTTTCACTACACTAGACGACTTGTCACGCTTGTTTCACTGCATTCGACTTGTCACGCTTGTTTCACTACACTAGACGACTTGTCACGCTTGTTTCACTCCATCAGAAGAATTGTCACGCTTGTTTCAAGACATCAGAAGACTTGTCACGCTTGTTTCACTCCATCAGAAGAATTGTCACGCTTGTTTCAAGACATCGGAACACTTGCCACGCCGCTTGTTCTACCACATCAGAGGTTTTGTCACGCGTGTTCCACTCATAAAAGACATCAGAACACTTGTCACGCGTGTTCTACGTATAAACTACATCAAAACACTTGTCAGCCACGCTTGCTTGTCTCAAAAGCTACACCAGAACACTCGTCATGATTGCAAACTACCCCAGAACACTTGGTGTCACGCGTGTTTCACTCATAAACTACACCAGAAGTCTCACGCTACATAAACTGCATCGGAAGAATTGCCAGTCGCGCTTGCTTCACTGACAAACCACACCAGAACGCTTGTCACATTCGTTTCACACCATGAGCTACCCAAGTACTGGCAAACAGTACGCTGCTGCTTTCACATGCTGCACGTAAACGGAAGGTCACCTGATTTCGTTTCCTCGCGTGGCAGGTGATTCGTGCCCCAGCTACACACGGCAAACAGATGAAGGTTTACGCTATATAGTCTGTAGTTCTTGGCAGTTTCAACCGCGCAGCCGCCCTCTTCCCAAACACTGGCTTCGTAGCTGGTTCCAGCTTCAGTTGCGTTTTCTTTAACTCTCTGACAGCGAACTACTCAAGGGGCTGTTGCTGTTTTCTGACGAAAACTGTCAGCAAGACGGATTGTACTTTGCACAATGCTGTCTGGCCCGCGGCCTTGCCTTTGAAGCTCAAGAGACGAAATAAATAGTCGGTTTATCTTCAGGTTTAAAGTCCTCAGTTCTTACTTACAACATGGGTGAAGTTAGGAAGGAACACTCAGGATCTCTTTGTGTTTCCTCTCCTCTGGAAAAACTGTCCAGAAAAGAGATAGGTCTGTGTGCCTCTCGATTTTTTTTATAACTTAAAAAAAAAGTATTCCAGGTTCCTTCAGCCCTTACACAACACGGGTGAAGTTAAGAAGAAGCAAGCACTGATTCAGTCTCAGGATCGTTTTGTTTCGTTTCTTCCACCCCGAAAATTGTCCAAACGAGAGATTGGTGCCTCTCTCTCTCTCTCTCTCTCTCTCGTCCACGTCTTCTATTAGAAGATCCTGAGGCCTACAAATGGAACTTCTCCAAGCTTTGATGAACTTGGCTGACGAAACAGTCCGCCAGTAATTCAGCCACTTGTAGTTTTCAGAACAAATGTTTGTCTTGCTAGCAGTGCTTGCTTGGCGGAGAAGACGGTTCCTTGCAGGCAGCACGCTGAGTCAATTTTTTTTAACAGCCTCTTGAACAGTCCGTTTCGTAGAATAACCCGAGCGATGCTGGGTAATCTTACAGATTATGTCGCTCTATTTCCGATAACAAACACGGTCCCTGCACGTCACCGGAGGCAGCACTTCCGACTGACCATGAGACGCGTCGTTAAGGTTGTCCACTCCTGTAGGACGGAGATATAGCACGCACGTGGCAACCCGACAGAGCCACAAGATTTACGCGCACGCGCGCTCGGCGGCCGGTTTGTGCAGTGACTGAAAAAAATAGCGCGTGGTACGGCACGGCAAGGCGTGGTGTATGCTCGTTCATTCGCCGTGGTTTTATGTCCGTTTTGGAGCTCGCGCACTTAATCAGTCTTGGTTTTCCCTGGGGAGGTCTCGTGGCGGCCACTGGGTCGAGATTTGTGTCTGTCTGCCTGCGGATCTGATGACCGCCCCTGTCTGTGTTACTGATCAGTGATCGCCCCTGCCCACTCAATCTTTTCCGTTTTTGCCCATGAAGGTCAGAATTTCACAACACCGGAAGATATGATCGGCGTTCGGGGAGTATTTCTGTGGGCTTAATGGCAAGAAATACACGTGATTGACGTCATGTCAGTTTGTTTTTTTTCTCCCGACCACCAGTTGGGTACAACTAGAATTTTTTTTTTTTCAATTAGAAATGAAACAAAAAACGCCAAAAAAGACGCCACAAACATCCGGAAAAGGAAAAACAAAAACAAAATATGTACAACAGGAGCAAACGACAAAACATCAGTAAAACAATTAAGTATGAATAGTTTACGTAACGTCACAGTTAGCATTCAGGTGGGTGGGTGGCTGGGTGTTTGGGGGTTTAACGTCCTTTTCCACCACATACGGGTGATATCAAAGACGGGGCAACAATGAAAAAGCCAGCACAAATATATGGCCCCAGCCGGGATACGAATTCACGTCCCGAGCATTAGAAGTCCAACGCTCTACCATTCGGCCACACCGGCTCCCCTAGCATTCAGGTAAGGAAATACGTCTGCTGCACCAGAAAACAACAAATCCCAAGAAAACTATACAGTAAAAATAATTTATGCTACGTCACTATGATTCAGGGTGGGTGGGTGGGTGGGATGGGTGTTTGGGAGTTTAACGTCCTTTTCCACCACGTATGCACTACGATTCAGAGAGGGGATATATCTGCATTTCGAGAAAACAACAAATTCATGAAGGATTAATTTTGTGCTATGCTCAAAGATCAAGGAAAAGAAAAGTTTATGCAACGTAATTTTTTTTAATGCGTATTTTTTGCTACGCCACAAAGATTGAGAAAGGCAGAAACGTCTACAACACAAGGGTGGGTGTTGGGTTTTTGGGAGATTAACGTCCTTTTCCACCACGGAAGGGCGTTATCAAAGACGGGACAACGAGGAAAAGGCCAGCACAAATATTTGGCCCCATCCGAGATTCAAACTCACGACCCGAGCATAGAAAGTCCAACGCTCTACCACTCGGCTATCTCGGCTCTCCTTCTACAACACGAAGAAACAACAACAACAACAATAAAACAACAACAACAACAACAACAACAAATGAATTTGTCTATTTTACACTATTTTATCGATGAAGATCGGAAAAAGGAAAACTTGCGCAATTCGAGAAAACAACAACATCAACAACAATAACAAATGAATTTGTCTATTTTACACTATTTTATCGACGAAGATCGGAAAAGGGAAAACTCGCGCAATTCGAGAAAACAACAAGTTTCAATAAAAACACCACAATGCATTTTATGCTCTACGTCACTAAAATTAAGAAAGGAAGAAAAAGAATCTAACACATGCCCATACCAAAAACCCCCAGCAAACCTCTTTGGTATGAATAATTTATGATATCCTCATTCATCACGGTTGACTGATTGATTCAGCACAGCCGTTTCACGCAAAAAAAAAAAAAACAAACCCGCAAAACAAAAACTGAAAATGCCCACATGCGAAGTACGAACACTTTATCGGATGGGACTAATCATAAATGCAAAAGATTGTACGGGAAATGAGAGAGACAAGCGGGATCGATAAATTCATGTAGCCGTAAATTCCAACAACCTGTCATTAGTCACGGTCTAGTGAACACTGAGAGCATTTCCATTTTATTGCCTCTATGAAAAATTGCTGTCTTCCGTAACGTCTCTGCAACATCAATCCGCATGGGTTAAAAAAAAAAAAAACCCGAAAAGGTCACATACAACTCAGCATTCTCACCACACGTTTCCTAGCCCTACTTTCGAACATACCTATAATAGACGACTCCACTCGGAAAAGCCCGAGGCCAAAGCCCCGCTCCTATTCTCTTGTCGTGTATTGGAAAAACACAGTACGTCTATGACGTCATTTTATTTAAAAAGTGCTGATTTCAAGATGAAGGAGAATGACGTGATTGGGACCTTCCCCAAATGACGTCATCGGACTGCTTTTTATCCAGCCGGGATAGTAGAGCGCTGGACTTTCAATGCTCGGGTCGTGACTCGTGAGTTCGAATCCCGGCTGGGGCCAAATATTCGTGCTGGCCTTTTTCTCGTTGCCCCGTCTTTGATATCACCCATACCTGTTGGAACAGGACGTTGAACTCCCAAACACCCACCCACCCACTCTTTCCACGTTTCAGTCATATCTGCACGTGCTTCCCTCTTTTAGTGGCTGGCAAGAAAGTTTGCCAGACCATGCTATGTGCTGTGCTCGTTATGCCACAGCACGCGATTGGCTGAATTCTGGGGGCTCGCCCCTATTGATTGACGTGACTTGAAAGTAACTACATCAGCGCACGTTTCCTGGCTTCGCGGACGTGATAAATCGTTAATGATTTTCCACAGCATCTGACTGGACAACCGTTTAGAGGGATACGCCTATTGATTTCGGAATTGGGGACACTGGAATTTGTGCGTCTACACGTCTACTTTCTCTATAGGCCAGAGAGCCAGTTCAAACAAATTCCCTTGCTTCACTTGTGCTCGGTCTCTGTGCAAAAAGTCCCAGCTTCACTGGCAGCTTGCCTGTTTTTGCGACCGCCTAGCGTTCACCTTGACCTACATAACACAAAAATCACAAAAATCAGGCTTTTTCATGACAACAAAAATCACTACAGACTAGCACACTCGCCAAACAGGGAACTTCAAATAAACACCAAACATGATCCCACGCTCAATTTGTGTCCTTACGCCTGTACAGCCTACAGACGGCAGTGTATTGCATTCCGAGCTCTACTACTTCGAGCGTACAGGCGTAGTGACAAGCGCAACATTTCCCAAACATGAGTTGCCTCCTGTGAGTCCTATGCTAGCCATAGCCATCTCGGAATATGAGTGTCTCACACTCTGTGTGTGTGTGTGTGTGTGTGTGTGTGTGTGTGTGTGTGTGTGTGTGTGTGTGTGTGTGTGTGCGTGCGTGCGTGCGTTTTTTGGGTTTTTTTTTAACCTTGCTGGTGTAGTTTATGTGTTCTTTTTCCCCTCCCCTACACCCGAATGTGTATTGCCTCTGGGACTCTGTTTCCAAACTCACGCTCCGAAAGTGACTCCAGCGAAAACAAACACACAGGCGACTCCTAAACGCTACCGGGTGCAGTCAAGACGGACGAGCGTGTATACGGTGCTACTCCGCGTCATAAGTAGCACCGCCAGCACAGAGTGTTTCCAAACAACACTGCTGAGTGTTCCCATTTTCAAATTTAAGTGGCACCGAGCTTTTCTAAAGGACTTCGGTTTGTCGGGGTTAGAGAGCGGACGTTTTTCAGCCAGATAACGACTTTGACTACTACGTACTACTGCTGCTGCTGCTGCTCCTACTACTACTACTACTGCTGAATGAATGAATGAATGAATGATAGAATGAATTTTATTGTGTTGGGCCTCCAGCCCGTTCAGAAGGGAACCACACAAAGATATATGCGAGAATACAACCCATGTATCTATATACACATGAGAGAAACACAATAATAATAATAATAACAACAACGACAACAACAACGACGACAACAACAACAACAAATAATGTGTGGATTATGTACGCGCTTTTCACAATCGCTTGGCACGCACCCAACACACACGCTCAATGAATCACACACATTCTCTCACCCATAGGATATCAACACATTACAATCATGTGATGCGACGGGTCAGCTCAGCTATCAAAGAGGCTGATTACACTTGCCAATTTTACCAGATGGGTTTACATTTAACCTACCCGGGTAAAAAGCGACCAGCTTTCAACCCTGCTACGGACCAGGGTTGAACACGGGTCCAGGTGGGCGAGCTGGGGTGGCTGAATGGTAGAGCGCTGGACTTCTGATGCTCGGGTCGTGAGTTCGTATCCCGGCTGGGGCCAAATATTTGTGCTGGCTTTTTCATCGTTTCCCCGTCTTTGATATCACCCGTATGTGGTGGAAAAAGACGTTAAACCCCCAAACACCCACCCCACCCCCGGTTCCAGGGCCAACCCGCATTTCTGAACACGCAGCTGGCGTCATGATAATCATGATGGGCATGACGTAAGTATTCCTACGTCATTTTCACAGTTAGACTTGCAGAGAATGTAGTGTGAACGCTATTAACCGGAGTACTGCCCGAGTCGAGGTAAACTCGGGTTGATACCGGGTTGTGGTGCCAACAGCCTCTAAGTTTCGGAATTAACAATTGCATTTATTTTTTGCAAACGAGACGTGTGCTTGCTCATATTTCAAACACACGGCTTTGCTTAAAGATCTAAGCTCCCAACAAAAAGCTTTCCGGGGTGTGAAAAAAAAATTACAGAGTCGACCGTACAAGCACAGTCAACTCTGTCACAGTTGCAGAGTTTTCAGCGCTTCGGGGACCCTGATAAAATCAGAGCACGAGTTTGCCGTGACATTATTTGGCTTTTGGTCAGTGAGTGAGACACATCGCTGCAGTGGATATTGAGTTCTGCACGATCTGTCTCGCTCAGTGTGAAAACGCAAACTGAGGTGTGAAATCAGGCTGCCCTTGGCTTTTATTGGGGTTTCAGGGACGCTGAAAACTCTGCAACTGTGACAGAGTTGACTATGCTTGCACGGTCGACTCTGTAAAAAATTTTTCACACTTCGGAAAGCTTTTTGTTGGGAGCTTAGATCTTTAAGTGCAATCATGGTCAAACTTCTGAAGCAAGGTGGCACGGGAAACACTTACCTCCATTTTGGCTACACCCCGTGTAATGCTTGATTTTCAGGCACGAGGAACCTGTTTATGTTACAAGATTAACGGTAAAACACTTTGCGGCATCTTGCCCTCTGGCTTTTGTGATAGAAACAGGCCTACGAGGGTGTATTCAACATAGACGGGAGTGTTCCTGTGCTACAACGATTTTGTTTTTTGTTTTTTTGTTTTGGACGATTGCTTTAGGGTAAATTCACATGTTGGAAATTTGATGCACGTGCCTTCTCACTGCAGGCGTAGTGACACAAATTGAGTGTGGGTGAACCGCAGCGTTCATTTGAAGGACCCTGTTTGGCGAGTGTGCTAGTTTGTAGTGATCTTGTTCTCACGAACAATGCGTGATTTTCGTGATTTTTGTATTTGGTAGGGCACGGTGCATGCCAGGGGGTTTCAACAGGAAGCAATCTGCCAGTGAAGCTGGGACTCTTTGCACACGGCAAAAATGAAAACTTGACAGCTAGACCAATGTCTCTTACCGATGACAAGTAAAGTTTCATTTCTGTCTCTGTCTCTGTCTGTCTGTCTGTCTGTCTGTCTCTCTCTCTCTCTCTCTCTCTCTCTCTCTCTCTCTGTCTGGACAAGGTCAAGGGATGTCTTTGGTTTTTTGTGTGTGTGTTTTTTTTAGTTGGCGCCCGTGTGTGTGTGTGTGTGTGTGTGTGTGTGTGTGTGTGTGTGTGTGTGTGTGTGTGTGTGTGTGTGTGTGTTGTCCTGTTGAAAGCGAAGGTGCACCGAAAGGTCGACTTGTCTTGTCATTGTTTCGAAGTAGTTTTTCCTACCTTTCTCTTAGCTTCCGTATTTTTTAAAAAATGGTAGTACCTGCAGGAAACCCTACGCCATCTTGCTTAACCCCCTGTGAGGCTGCAGTTCAGTTACGTGCGTGCTACGCCCATGCTAAAGCCGGCTGGACTCCGTTATCAGCTAACACCTTTGCGCGCAGACATTCACGAGGGCTTAGGAATAACAGACAAACTTGTTGCTATATATTCTTGGATTGTCGGGGGGTGGGGGGGGGGGGGGGTAAAGAAGTGTGTGTAGGTCGCTGAAGGCACGTGCGCCATACGCCTTGACCCTACGTAACGCACTTCCAGACAGTAAAAGGCAAAACAAAACATTGACATTGCTTGAGTGAGCATTTAAGACTTAGATTAAATCGTTCGCAATGACTGAGCAGGTCTGGTCGTATTGACGTAAACTGATACTGCGCGTCAACACTGACTCGACTGCAACAACTTGACAAATATCCTTCCCTTTTCCTCCCTGTCTCAGAGAGAGAGAGAGAGAGAGAGTTGTGTCACTACACATTATTTTTAGCCAACATGCACCTGTGGTATTCTCCCCTCGTACGTTAAAAATAGCCGCCATTACTTGGCAGATTTCAGAACCTCCTTTAGGCGCCTCGACAGACTTTCATTATTTTTCTTCTGAACCTGCTTGCCAGAGTTTGCCAGAGTTTGCCAGCAGGGCTTTCAAGAGAGGTGTTTCTTGATGGTATTTTGACTGTTTCAACCGATGCTTGAAATTTTGCTGATTGCCACAGGCTACTGCACAGGCAAAATATAGTTTCAGTATTTTGTTTTTGAGTTTGTTGTGTGTTTGTCTTACACAGGCAGAAACTACACCTACCCCCCCCCCTCCCCCAACATGCTCCCTCCCCCAACACCCGCCCCCTCTTCCAAACATCCCCCTCTCCCCCCCGCCCCCCCACCAACCCCCTCCCCCCCCCAAAAAAAACCCAAAAAAACAAAAACAAAAACAAACCAAACCAAACCAAACAAACCAAACAAACAAACAAACAAAAAAACACAGAAAAACCAATAACCCAAAACAACAACAAACAAACAAACAAAAAACAAGTAAGCAAAGAAAACAATAAAAACAACAACAACAACAAAACACAACCACTCCCCCCAAAAACAAAACAAAACAAAACAAAAAACACCCCCCCCCAAAAAAAAAAAAACAAAAACAAAAAAAACCCACCGAACTAAACCAAACCAAACAAAAACAAACAACAATTACAACAAACAAAACTCAATCACCCTCTCCCAGTGAAAATACCCCAAACAATTCAACAATGACAAAAGAGCATGTAGTCAACCAGACATTAACATCCAAACAAGAAAACTTAACATACCCCCCCCCCCTCCCCCCGAGACAAAAAGACAAACAAACAAACAAACAAAAAATAATAAAGTGTGAACTTTCTTTTACAGAATACTTGTTCAGAAATCATGAAAAAAACTTGTAAATGCCCCCTCATTTAAAAAAAACATACTTTGTTACGCCCTTCGGGAAATTCGGGTTGCTTTCCCCGGGGGGAGCGCGTCGCCGCTGTGCACCGCCACCCAGTACCTATCCTACTTTTCAATTGTGCTGGGGGAGGAAAGCCGGATAACCGGGAGAGAAATCCCCGATGAGCAGCCCGGTAGCCAGGAAAAAACGGTATCACTTATCACAAGCTCGACCTGGGCTCCACCCCACGCTTCATCGCCGTGGCAGCGGTGACGGCCGTTCAGTAGCGCAGCGGATAAGTCCGACGTGCTACGTTTTAGACCACCGCTCACCCCAAACAGATGTATGACGTTGCCTGGCCTTAATTCCAGCCGTGAGGCAGATAGACGCGCCAAAAGGAGAAGGAGAGGAAATGCCCCCTCAGCAAAATTTGCTCTCATTAGCACTCTCGTTGATCATAGGCAAAGCCAGCTGCGCCAAAATTAATACAACAACAACGAGTACAAATAGGTACACAAACGCTAAAGAGAAAAGCCGCAAACAAATACGAAAACAAAACAAAAAGGGCACCCTCATTAACCATAGGCAAAGCCAGATGCGTCAAAAAGTTAGAAAAAGATAAATAAAAGCAAAAAAAAAAAAAAAGTATAAATAAAAGTTACAAAAAACCCACTTTTATGGACATCTTTGATTACAACGGTATTGCATACGATCAAGCTAGTACTCTCGCACATTCAAAGATAAACACACGCACACACGCGCACGCACGCACACACGCACGCACACACACACACACACACACACACACACACACACACACACACACACACACACAGACACACACACACACACACACACACACACACACACACACACACACACACACACACACACACACACACAGGTTACAGTTTCTTCATCCAAATTGCAAGACGGCTAATAGAGCCATGGCCACTGGTCCCCCGAAAGAGAGACTTTGCTCTCATTAACATCCGGATGAACTCAGTTCCGCGGCAAATGCCGAGGGGGGAAGGAGAATATAGGAATGGAGAGGGGGTGGGGTGGGGTGGGGGAAGGGGGAATGGGGGGGGGGGGGGGTCTTGGCGGTGATTGATGGTGTACGTGTTTTTTCTTGGTGATGCCAGAAAATCAGAATGAGCCAGCAAGCATCCATCACACCCAATTTGTCCAGGCGGAAGATTCCAAGGCCAAAATGGTTTGTTTCGTTCAACATTAAAAAAAAAAAATGGATTCAAGAAAACAGTTAGTAGAAAAATAATACCCGACGCCAAAACTGCATAAAAAAGAACCTTTCAAAAGACTTCGAGTTCATATATTTGTAGGGGGAGCCGGGGTGGTCGAATGGTAGAGCGTTGGACTTCTAATCCTCGGGTCGTGAGTTCGATCCCGGCTGGGGCCAAATATTTGTGCTGACATTTTCATCGTTGCCCCGTCTTTGATATCACCCTATGTGGTGGAAAAGGACGTTAAACCCCCAAACCCCCACCCATCCACCCTCGTATATTTGTAGTATTTTGTCCAAATATAATTTAGTCGTGATGATTTTACTGTTTTCTGAAGCTGTTTGTTTCATTGTGTTGTTGATCTTTTCGCAGCAGTGCTCCACCTGCAGCATGTTGAGGTGTTGAACTAAGCTAATAAAAGTACGGTGGTAGATAAACACCTAGACATGCCAAGCAGACATAACTAAAGAGGTCAAATCATTGTTTCCTTTTTGCCGACAGTTGTACAGACGGGGAACAGCTGTGCCCGATAACAGAGCGTTAAAGAACATAATCTATGCCTGGATCAAAATGAAGTCTGTTTCAACTGAAGAAGACTTAAAGGTCTGCAATCTCATCAAAAAGCCGCAGTGTGTTAAAAAAAAAAAACAAAAAAACCAAACAACAACCAAAAAAACCCTATCCGACTGCTCAAAATGCACAGTAATCTGTGGCATTTACAGAGTTTTCAGTATCCCTGAAACCCCTATAAAAGCCAAGGGCAGCCTAATTTCACAGCTTAGTTCGCATTTTGACAGAGAAAGATCGCAGTAGGTAGTCTTCCCGTGCAGCACACAACACTCGCTAGACGCTGTAGCGATGTGTCCCGCTCACTGACCAAAAGCACAATGAAGTCACCGCAAATTCACGCTCTCGTTTTTATAAGGGTCTCCCAAGCGCTGAAAGCGCTGCAACTGTGACAGAATTGCGTGCATTTTACACAGTCGCAGGAGTCGCAGTTAAAAACGAAAGAAAAAAACCCACAATGTTTGCGACTTTTTGTTGAGATTGCAGACCTTTAAATTTGTTTCGTGATGTGGTGAAACAAGTAATTGTGCTCTTACTGGCTTTCAAACACTGAGAAAGCGCAGATGACAATAGACGTCTACGGAGTCATCAGTTTGTATGGTTGGACACACTTGATATTTGTCGTGGAACTGGTAAGGCTGATGTCACACAGGAGACTTTTTTGGTTTTTGGATGTCCCAACTCTTCGCCAGCTCCAGTGGTGTTCCTCCCAGGTCATGGGTGGAATCCACGGATGACTCGGAAGCTGGGGGATTTTTTTTTAACGCATGATAATGGAGATGAGGATGATGGTATGATGCTGTGGAGGTCCGTCTGGGTTTGGGACTGCGGGACGGCGCCACATTCCACACTTCCTGTTATAAATATCCCGGCGTTAACCAGGCCCGGGAACTACGGCATATGCGGTGTCGGCCGTGTAATCATCCACATCATAAGATGTGTCATACCAAGAGAAGCACCCCCAAAGTCGCACACGTGAAGTTGGTAAGTCTCGGCTGTGTGGCAATACCCTCCCCACTGGGCCCATAGCACACCCGCTCTGGGTAGGAGCAGACCTAGGTAGGAAAAATCCCGCTTGCCTCGGCTGGGACTCGAACCCGGGTCTCCGGGTCCATGGTCTGAAGCGCTAACCACTACACTACGGGGGCTGGTACGGGAGACGTTTTAGTCCGAACAAACCTCAAACACGACCGAACACGGCGTTTTCCCCGTGGTCCTCGCGTGACATACGATTGCATGTCTAAGAGCTACAACATGGCTACAACTTTCGCTAGGTTTTTCACGTGTTGCCCCCGTCCTTGACATGGGCCACCTTTATGTGCTGAAAAACCAACAATAACAACCAACCAAGCAGCGTCCAGGTGCGACGGAAGGCGTGGGTGTAATTGCGACGTCCGGTTTCCAGGGAGTGACGGGCAGTCCACGCTGACCTCCTTTGGCCGGAACTTGATCGTCAGGACAGCGTGATCATGCATATTCATGATGACAGGACGCACGAGCGGAATCCCGGCTCAAGTCAACGGCTGTTGGCGATAACCGTCTGCTGGGCTCGAGTTCTCAACTCAGTGGAGCTTTTAAAGTGTCTTGCTGCGTATCGGGCGTGTTAAAACGTTGTGGAAAACGTTTCCGGTATCGACTGCGTGTACTCCGTGCACCACAAAACAAAAACGCAGTCAACAACAAAACAAAGAAACAGAACAACAACAACAAAACAAAGACGAAGTATTTTTGAATTTGAATTTGAACCCGGGTAGCCGGGGTGGCCGAATGGTAGAGCGTTGGACTTCTAATGCTCGGGTCGTGAGTTCGTATCCCGGCTGGGGCCAAATATTTGTGCTGGCTTTTTCATCGTTGCCCCGTCTTTGATATCACCCGTATGTGGTGGAAAAGGACGTTAAACCCCCCCAAACCCCCACCCACCCATCCTTGAATTTGAACCCAACAACAACAAAACCCAACGAAAAAAAGACCACGCCGAGAAACAAGCTCACACCTGTGGGTTACCTTAGGGGTATGTGTCTGACAAAGAGATCAAAGGGCAAAAAAAAAAAAAAAAAATGCGTGCACTGCGTGCGGTTGCCATGGAGGATTCGTTTTAGTTAGTGGGCGTGGCTACGCGTGTCTGGGCTACATATCAATTTCGGCTCTGTCTATACCGAAACAGCACCGTAGGCTCAAAGAAAGACGCAAATATAAGAAAATGGTCTCATTGCACAAACGGAGTGTCACGTACCTCATTCTGCACACAACCTTAGAACCATTCAACTCGCGCTGAAGACTGATCCCGGCTTGGGTCGAATAAAATCATTTGTGCTGGCTTTTTTCTCGTTGCCCCGTCTTTGATATCACCCATACGTGGTGGGAAAGGGCGTTAAACACCCCCCTCCCACCCACCCACCCCTCGCGCTGTTGAGTTCTTCAGGTAAAGATGGAAAAACTACTACACAGCGCTGGGACTAAGCCAAAACCAGCGCGTGCTTTTTGCTGTCAGTGACCTCACTCCCGGTGGAGGTCGATTTCTCGGCTTCGTTTTTTTTTTTTTTTTTTTTTAACTGTAAACGTCTCGTGGCCTGTAGAAGACAGAAGTGCCCAAAAGCCCGAGAAATGCAGCTCTCGATCACTTTTCAGACACTGCTTAAAGAGCCAAAACGGGAGGGGGGGGGGAGGATGGGGGTGTACCGGAGTGAAGGGGGGAGGGAGATTAGACCCTTCAATACACCCAGGGCACACACACGCCCTCGCCTTGTCTGGAGTGCGAAACTCGCGGAGTTTCGGACAGGTGCTTCCAGTAAGTGTGTTTCGCACGTGCGCTGCACGCTCTGTCCATTAACACACACACACACACACACACACACACACACACAGCCCGGAGAGAGAGAGAGAGAGAGAGAGAGAGAGAGAGAGAGACTTACTGACTGACTTTATTGTTTCAAGGAAAGACGTTATAGGCGTGCAGGCCCCAAATTACATACACGTCCTCGCTAAAGATCTACATGAACATCACATGCCAGAACTAAAACAGACGTCAAACACACACACACACACACACACACACACACACACTGAAGTATGGAGTGGAGTCTGGGAGCTGCGGGAAGTGAAGATAAGGTACAGAGAGAGAGAGAGAGAGAGAGAGAGAGAGCCTTAACCGCTGGGTCTGACGATAAGATAATTCCCCACTTCAGCGTCAATCGCCTCTTTATGAGTTTCCATCAATCAGTGACACAGGGAACCATGGCTCCCCTGGACTCGCCTGCACGTGAAACCCGGCGCAGCGGCTGTTAACAGAAATCTTATAGCGCCCTTTGTGTACCTAAACCGGCATTACGGGCTATTCCGGAAGAAATCTCTCCCAAATCAACAGATAAAGAGATTTTTTTTTCTCCCTCTCTCTCTCTCTCCCCGGCATCAACCAGCTTCAAGGTCGAAGGCAGAGTGCGTTGGCACAGGTCACGGAGGCTAGCAAATAAATTTCGCTTGTTTCCCTTGTGTTTTTAAGAGTTCTGAAAAATATTTTTGGCTTTTTTTTCCCTCTCGAACGGATGAAAAGATAAAAAGACGGATATTGTCTGCGTCGTACCCTGTCGCCAAGTCACGTGGTGTCACGGCAGGTCACGTGGTGTGATCCAGAAAGTCGGGTACATGGATGGGAGGCAGTGCAACAACTTCCAGGCAGAAAAATATGTTGTTTGCTTTCTGCTGAAAAGTATCATTGTTCTACAGAAAACTGTTTTTCCTGCAGAAAAACAGGATTGTCCATTCGTCTGCAAAAAAACAACAACAACCTATTTTGTCAGATTTTGCCAGCCCTCTATGCTTTCACATCGTAAATCGCTGTCTCATCAAACCACTACGTTACAGGCGTAAGGACACAACTTGACCGTGGGGTCGTGTTTGGTGTTTATTTGGAGAACCGGGCCCTGTTTGGCGAGTGTGCTAGTATGTAATGATTTTTGTTGTCATGAACAAGCGTGATTTTCGTGATTTTTGTACTTTGTAGCCCAAGGTGCATGCCAGGGGGCCGCAACAAGAGGCAAGCTGCCAGTGAAGCTGGGACTTTTTGCGCTGTAGAGTGGATGAAGCGGCTCTTTGGCCTAAAAAGAAAGTAGACTAGCATTACTCCGGTGAGGCCTGATTGGAAAGAAGACATTCAATTTTTTTTAAAACTCCTGTCAGGTGCGTGCCTTTGAATGGCCTGTTCATGGTAGTAACTGTTTCTAGATTGAAGCATATTTAGGGGTGACTGATGCTTGAGGCTACTAGGGAATATACAGGCATTTTGAGACCTCGTGCATTTGTGTTCTTTGGCCTACACCCTGTGTGTCGCTAAACCGCACGACACTGACCGTTTGAGCCCTAGTGGAAAGGCAGACAGGCGGTTTATCAGTCAAGAGGTTGTTCAGGCTCGAGCCTGCATCATGGTACAGAAGCATGTCACGTTAGACGGACGGTTAATATGGGGTCCTGCTATTTACCGGAAACACCGGACACACAGGCACACAAAAAACAAAACAAAAAAACCCCAACAAAACAAAACAACAACAGCAACACCCCCCTCCCAAAACAAACAAACAAACAAACAAACAACCCCCAAACCCAAAACGAAAGCAAACCAAGAAACCCCAAAAGAACAAATAATAACAAAATAATAAATGGTATTTGCAGGGCGCATTTTTGTAGAATAAAACTCAGTGCGCCAATCACTCACCGACACTCACGCACATTTAACAAACGGTGGACACGCATACACTGGTGAAACTGACTAGCTACTGACACAGGAAATTACCGGAAGGCTTTACAAAAGAGGAACGCTTTGAAGACTGCTCTTTAAAAATAGACAGTGTGGGCGCATTTCTCAGATTTGCTGGCAGAGAATTCTCAAAGGTTGGTGCCACAAAACTGAAAGCACGCTCTCCAAAGGATTTCAACAACAACAACAACAACAACCACAACAACAACAACAACACTGTACCAGACTGAGCAGTACTAGGACAAAACCATTTTGTGCGAAAAATCAGCTTAGGTTGGAGACTGCCACGCATACGTCTCGGTTTGACTCAGATCGGTTGAAATGAAATTCAAATGTTGCGTACACTGTTGGAAAGACGTTTCCCCCTGTCACTATACTATTTAATAATAATAATAATAATCGCATTAATATAGGCGCTTTATCCCAAATATTTGGCTCAAAGCGCCGCGAGCTAAACCCAACACGCACGCTCACGTGAATCACACGCATTCTCTCACACACAGGACATAAACGTATTACAATCACGTGGTGCGAAGGGTCAGCTCAGCTATTGAAATTTCGGAATTTAGACATGCATTTATTTTTCAAACTTGGTGGGCTGAACATTTCCAAAGCAGAGGGGGAGGAAGCCGGAGTACCCGGAGAGAACCCCCGACGATCGGCCCGAATGAACGGTGCCACATACGAGAAGGAAAAAATCTTTGCCCCGAGTGGGGCTCGAAACCGTGACCTCTCGCATTGGTGACAAGTCTCTTAACCACTAGACCACCGACCGCCCCTTTAAGATATTTAAAGTCAACAGGCCAACGCTGATACTGGAAAGCGAAAGATACATTTCAACAACCTGAACTGACACCGGAAAGAGGCCGTTGCCAAGACCGTGGTCAGTGTTCCCCTCCTCCCGTAGCCCCTGTCTGTGTCGTGCGCTGCTGTCGCCTTCCTAGTCCCCCTAGACATGCTCCGTGCCTTTGAGTGTATCCTTCTCCCGTGCAGACGGGCAAAAACTGACTATTTAAGTTAAGTTTAGTTAGTTAAATTAGTTAAGTTAGTTAAGTTGAGCTAAGTTAGTTGAGTTAGTACATTGTTCAGTAGTAAGTTTGTAGATTTTTCCTTACCATATCGAGTCAAATCCATGTGCAGACTCGTTTACGGTGCCTGTCTCGCCTTCGTGTACACACGCACGCACATACATCAAGTGTGCACGCTAAAAATCCCACTTTCATCTTTCGAAGAAGAGTAGGCTGTGGCCGGTGTCGTGGTAAACAGAAATACTGTCGCACGCACCAGAGTGAATAGCAGGGTGGAGGTTTGCACATAAAGTAGCGCTTAGCGGCAGCAGGCTTTCACTGCTTCGTCCTCCAGCCCTGCGGCGCCGTGAGCATTTCAGCAGAGATGGATACGTGCGCCGAGGAGAAGTCTACCATACCATACCATACCATAAACATTGTTCACCCACTTGTTGAGTGCGTCTGTGTGCGTGTATGCGTGTGTTTGACCGTCCGAAAGCGGGGGGGGGGGGGGGGGGGGGGGTGTCACGACCCTCTTTGGGTCCCTATGGCAAGAGGGTGGTGGTGGGGGTTTTAGTCCAGCCATATTAATAAATGGACCCGCTGCGGCGGAGTTTTTACCCTGTTTGCTGTGTTGCCCCCCCCCCCCCCCCCCGTCACTATATTATTTATAGTCAACAGGCCATCACTGATACTGGAAAGCGAAAGATAGATTTCAACAACCTGAACAGCTGCGGAGCTAATGCCTGTTCAAAGCCCACGCAAAAATCGCATTTTTATTTGATATCTTCAGATCACCAGAAGCCATTTGAAGCCGCTATTACGCAATCCGCAGACGACACGTGCCTAGCGGGAAAGGCCCACGCCTTACGTAATATTTAGTGGCTTGAAGTGGCTCCTACTGGTGTGCAGTGGCTTTTTCTTTCAACCAGTTTTATCATAAAACGGGCAGGGGGCGGTCGGGCTCTGGCTCTTAAGCGTGTGTGTGTGTGTGTGTGTGTGTGTGCGCGTGCGTGCGTGCGTGCGTGTGTGCGTGTGTGTGTGTGTGTGTGTGTGTGTGCGTGCGTGCGTGCGTGCGTGCGTGCGTGCGTGCGTGCGTGCGTGTGTGTGTGTGTGTGTGTGTGTGTGTGTGTGTGTGTGTGTGTGTGTGTGTGTGTGTGTGTGTGTGTGCAGTAAGTAGTGTGTGACTGAATGAACCACTCCTTGTCTAAAGCGTTACATCGTTATACACCAGCTCGACCGTTGGGATGATCACCTGCTGATTTTGCACGGACGTTTGCGATAAGATAATTTTGTTTTTATCTCTGACAAAAATGATTGGTTTGGCGGGGGAGATGGGGGGGGGGGGGAGTTTTCATATGGAGTAGGGTGTGTGTGTGTGTGTGTGTGTGTGTGTGTGTGTGTGTGTGTGTGTGTGTGTGTGAAGTCACGCAAGCACACCCAAACACACGCATAGACGCACATGCACGCGCACACACACACACACACACACACACACACACACACACACACACACACACACACACACACACACACACACACACACACACACACACACACACACGAACTGCATGATCAGCTTTCACATACTTATACAAAATCCGACCTCAGTCAAAACAAACAAACAAACAAACAAACAAACAAACAAACAAACAAACAAACAAACAAACAAACAAACAAACAAGCAAACACCAGCTAGAAAATAACCCTCAGTTCTAATCATCATAGACCATTAGCGGACTGTGCGTGTCGGTCGAGCAACAGCTTCTGCAGCAGCATCTCACAACAACATGACTTACTTGCGTACGACACTGTAATCACCACTCTACTTGATAACTCAGGTGACAATGTCTTCCATATGAACTCTGGTCCCCTGGGTATCTCCCTCATCAAACTGACTTCGATAACTGGTTCTGATACACACACTCCGTTACGCGCCCGGGCATGCAGTGACCGCAGTATAAGAGACGAGTGTTCAGAGTGTACAAATGCGACGTGGGGTATACAGCTCTTTGATTATCAGCAAAGCTTGTAGATCAGCTACGCTATAGTACGAGGGTGCGTTAACGAAGGCTCAGATATTTTGCTTTTTTGGGGGGGAGGGGGTTGGTTTGTTTGATTTTGTTCTATTGTTGGGGGTGAACTGTGATCTATTGTTGCTGGATTTTGTGTTTCTTTGATTTATGTGTGTGTGTTTTGTATACATGTCTATTGCTCTTTTTGGGTTAGCAAGTCTATTATCTGTGACTTGGTGTCTATGTAGGCAAAACTTCAAAGTTCCGAGTTGAAAGGTATGTTTTTATGGTAAGTATTTTCCTGACACAACCAAACAAATCATGGCTAAGAACGTGACGAAATAAACCTTTAAAGATAAATGGTCCACTCAGAAAGGTTGCGCTGGAAAATCTTGAACTGAAATCTGTCAGCCTAACCTTTGCTCCATTTCCTGTGTCACCATCTACCGCAATAATGGAGGAACTCAAAATAAATGCAATGCTACAACTACCTCGTTATTGATTCACGAACCCTTGTATAGCGTAACATAGTTTTGTAGGCGGAAAGTATCACTGCACTCCCGTGAAACGCTTTGTTTGTGAGCGGTAGTGACGTACAAAGAAATTGGTCACGGTATCACAGTACGCGGTATCACTGAACACAACTGTGCTTCAATAGTTTTTGTAATCGGTAAGAACTGAGAAAGTACATGTATTGCACTTCCGCGTCGCGAAACGCATTGTTTATGAGCGATAGTGACGCACACGCATCTGCACGGAGATGGTACGTAATGGTACATTAAACTTCGTCCTATCAAGGGGAGCCGGGGTGGTCGAATGGTAGAGCGTTGGACTTCTAATGCTCCGGTCGTGAGTTCGATCCCGGTTGGGGCCAAATATTTGTGCTGGCTTTTTCATCGTTGCCCCGTCTTTGATATCACCCTATGTGGTAGAAAAGGACGTTAAACCCCCAAACACCCACCCACCCACCCTCGTCCTATCAAAATGTGGGTCTTATAAATCAAAATGCACTGGCTATGTCATGTACATTCTGGTCATCCGTTACGACAAAGAAAAAAGATGGGATGGTTTGACTGAGCAAGAAACTCAATCATACGCTTCACAGCAAGATTTCTCTGCGTCTGTGAGACTTCTTGGGGAACCTTTCGCTGTTTCAATGAACATGAACCGTTCATGTGGATACCGACATTTGAATCCAGAGCGCAGGATGTGTCTAAATTTGTCGTGAATGTCGAGAACATTCTTGTTCATTCATTCTTTGTTACAGCAGTTTCCACAAGTGTCCAAGTTTTCAGTGCAGAGGTCTTACTTCTTTCAAGGATACTGTGTACAGAACTGGGAACACCTGGGAAATACTGTGACTATCTTACTTCGAGGATACTTTGTACAGAACCAGGGAAACCTGTTTTATCCCAAGGCACAGGCAGTGACGACTAAAGTTCACCGTCTATTTGCATTTATTCTAATACACTTTTCTTTCCAATTCATTTGTCCGAAGTGTCCACAAAGTTTCTAGCACGGAAATCTTACGTCAGTGATACGTTGTAACTGTTTCAAGCCAATGGACGAGAAGTGGCAAATTTTCCCGTGTTTCCATTCATTTATCTATTTTAAAGGTCTCTTCGAAAATAATTTTAAAAAGTGTCCAAACGTTTCCAGTACAGAAATACTACTTCTACTACTTCTTTTAAGGATACTGTGTACACAACTGGGAATAACTGGAAAAAGACCATTTTGAAAGTCTGGGAGACTACCGCAGTGTTAGAACTGTAGTATAAAAACCATCAACGTGTACATTGGGTCGTTGGATGTTGCACTGAAGACAAATATCTGTCTGAATCGAGGCAGATTGGGCTATCGATCTAAACTTGACGTCACTCAGGAAATCATCGTGTCACGTGACCTTTCCGGCTCTCCGTCACAAATTACAGGTCAGTCCCGATTCCGGAAATGAGAGAGAGAGAGAGAGAGAGAGAGAGAGAGAGAGAGAGAGAGAGAGAGAGAGAGCATTTAAACGGGCTAATTCCATCTTGGTTGAGCCAACTTGTGTTTTGGATTAGTTTCGCTCATGCGTGCGCCTGTGTAGGCTCGAAATTCTCTTGATGCTTGATGTTAAGTACAGCTCTTAATGCGATACAATGTTGTTTACGCTGTGCGCGAGCGGTCGAACATTCAAATTCTATAACTGTTGTTACACTACTGGAGCGTTGGGTGGTCGCCGCGTCATCGAGTATGCTTTTTTTTTTTTTTTTTTGCTCAGTGCCAGCATTAAAGACGCTGTCACTGTTGAGGCGTCTAAGGGGTGTGATGATAGATACCACGAAAACAGCTAAGAAGGATCTGTGAGCATAAAAATGGTAGCATTAGCCCCTTTAAATGAAACATCAACTAGCAACGCATAGAGGCTTTGCGTCAGTAAGTGGGGAAAAGCTATCATCATGTCGAAAGGAGACGTAGATTTACCGTGTATGGTTACCAATAAGTGTGCGATTAAATGAACGTATTACATTTACAGACGATCAGATTACCATTTGACATTTTTACTTTTTTTTTTGGCTAAAAAGAAAAACAAACCTGATTATAAGGAAAAATGTTACAGATGATCGAATTACCATTTGACCTTTTAACTTTTTTTTGGGCCAAAAACCAACAACAACCTGATTAGAAGGAAAATTGTCACCTGAGCTGTCTTCTTTTCTGTAAAAACAAAATCGTTACAAGCCTGAGTACTAGTGGATTGGTTAATTTTACCATCGGTATCTCTGTTTCGGGTTTAGTCATAAAAAGTAAGATGTGCAAAGTTTCAGGACATTCCAGTTACGCCCCCCTTGGGAAGTGTGTCGCCGCGGAGCGTGGTGTGGGCGAAGGACACAAATACACAGGGCCTCAGAATGTCTATATATTCCCTATTAGCCTCAGGCATCATAGTCACCCCTAAAAATGCTTCAATCTAGAAACAATTACTACCATGAACAGACCACTCAAAGGCACGTACCTGACAGGGGTTTAAAAAAAAATTGAGAGTCTCCTTTCCGCTCAGGCCTCACTGGAGTAATGCACGTCTACTTCCTCTTTAGACCAGAAAGGCAGTTCACACAAATACGCTTGCCTCACTTGTGTCCGACCTCTGTGCAAAAAGTCCCAGCTTCACTGGCAGCTTGCCTCCTTTTCTGACCGCCTGCCGTGCACCTTGACCTACATAACACAAAAATCACGAAAATCACGCTTTTTGATGACAACAAAAATCACTACAGACTAGCACACTCGCCAAACAGGGTACCTCAAACAAACACCAAACATGACCCCACTGTCATTTTGTGTCCTTACGCCTGTGCCTTTCTATACACCTCTGTATAGACATGCACACCAGTATGGTCACCGCGGTGCCGCAGAGACACTCACCTGTTTTGTATTTTGTCGGGGAGGATGCCGGAGGACCCGGAGAGAAACCCCTCATGAGCAGCCCGAGAGCCAAAACACTGTTGTCCCCCTGAACGAACGAACTTTGTTTTTCCAACGGGAGTGATTTAACCAAACAATGATTAATTTTCAATCAGCCGTTGCTACAACAACAACAACAACAACAACAACAACAACAAAACAACAAATGAAAAGACGACACAAGCAAAGATAAAAAAGGTAAACGGGACAAGAAACAAAAGAAAAAATGGCAGGGCTAAAGTAACATTTTTAAAAAAAGTACATTTTCTCTCTCTCTCTCTCTCTTCCCGAATCAAAGGAGAACAGTATTTTTCTAAATTTTAAAGTCTTGATCGCAAGATAGAAATCAGATAGGTTCTTTAGCGATAGGAACGAGAATAAATCTAAGGTGTGGCGGTGGCGGCGGTGGTGGTGGTGATGGAGTGGGGATGGGAATGTCAGTTATTTCAAACAAGTTTTATTGCAATACAGGTTGTAGAAACGAAACAATTAATAAGCATGGACAACACACGCTTATGGTAAAGTTCATGGTGGAACAAATACATTATGACAGTATTGCAATGGCAGACTAAATCGATCCGTGATTTTGGTAAATCAAAACCACATGAGAGAGAGAGAGAGAGAGAGAGAGAGAGAGAGAGAGAGAGAGAGAGAGAGAGAGAGAGAGAGAGAGAGAGATGATGATGATGATGATGATGATGATGATGCTGATGATGAAACGTTTTTTTTATTCAGGATAGAGCATTTAGGCATTGCTGCCTGTCTTACAAGCTGTCCTGCTATTCTACGTAAAAAGGGGGAAAAAAAAAGAAAAGAGAGAGGGGTGGGGGGTGGGGTGGGTGTTTGGGAGTTTAACGTCCTTTTCCACCACGAATGGGTGATATCAAAGACGGGGCAACGAGAAGAAGGCCAGCACAAATAATTGGCCCCAGCTGGGATTCGAACTCATGACCCGAGTATTGAAGGTCCAACGCTCTACCATTCGTCTATCCCTGCTCTCAGAGAGAGAGAGAGAGAGAGAGAGGGGTAGAGAGAGGTATGTGAACTCACAAAGTGAAAAAAAAACCCAATTAAAAAAATGGAATGCCAGGTCAACACAAGGTGGCTTGATTAACACACATCACGTATAAAACAATTGCTGCAATGGAATAAACATTAATTTGCGTGGCCCACACACATTCTTGAAACAACTTTTGTCCTTTCTGTCACATCAAATGAGAGCTGGAATTGAAGACTGTTGGCAACGACTTTGATAAAGATTCTTTCTCTTTGATCTTCGGCCATCCTTTGACACGTGATCCTGAATCCGAATTGATTTTGTGTCAGATTGTATTTTACGAGGCCAGAGAGAGAGAGAGAGAGAGAGGGAGAGAGTCTTCATCTGCCGATGCGTCCTTCACCCACAAATGCATCCTTAGCAACATTCCAGTTTTAAGAAGACAGCCAAAAGTCGCTTGTAGGCCACAGTTGTTGTTGTTGTTTGTGTGTGTGTGTGTGTGTGTGTGTGTGTGTGTGTGTGTGTGTGTGTGTGTGTGTGTGTGTGTGTGTGTGTGTGTGTGTGTGTGTGTGTGTGTGTGTGTGTGTTTAAATCCGACCTCAAGCGCTCTCTCTCACTCTCCTCTCTCACTTGCCTTTTTATCTTCTGATAGTCTGGAAGAGGAATATTCTTACCCTCCTGAGCAACCACCTTTTGGTGACATTCAGACTTTGTTGAATAGGTAGGAAAGTGTGTGTATCAGGCCCAGAGAGAGAGAGAGAGAGAGAGAGAGAGAGAGGGGTTCTCGTTTTCGACCCCGCATGCGTCCTGCATGATATCAGCTATCAAATTTTAGGGCACACAACACAGATTTCATTCGGTGCTGGTCGATAAGCCTAGACCGTGACTAGATGTCTAGATTCTAAAGGCAATTACGAAACCGGCTATTTCCTTGTTTGCTAAGCCAGCACATGTTTCGCCTCTGAGTGCGCCTGTACGCACGAAATACTCTTACTTTGATTATTAGTAGAGCTCTTAATGCGATACAATGTTGTTTACACTTTTTTTTATTTCTTAGTTAACACAGACCGAAAACATATAACAACCTCCGCCACCACTACCACTCCCACAACAACAACAACAACAACAACAACAACAACAAGAAACAGACAACAGCAACACAACAACCAACACCATGAAATACAATGACTGGAATGGAATTATGGGGAACTAAAGCTTTGAGTTACAGCTTTAGAGTTACAGCGTTACAGAGTTAGAGCTTTTTAGTTACAGAAAACACTTCTGGGGCATTCTGAGCTGTATGGTACGCAGTGGCTGCTAGTAGTAGTAGTAGTAGTAGTAGTGCTGGTGGCGGAAGTTGTGGCAGCAGTAGTAGTAATAGTAACAGTGGGAGCAGTAGAGGTAGTAGCAGTATTAGTAACAGTAGTAGTAGTATTAGTAGTAATAGCAGCAGCAGTAGCAGCAGTAGTAGCAGCAGTTGTAGTAGCAGTAGTAGCAGCAGCAGTGGTGGTGGTGCCGGGTAGTAGTAGTAGTAGTAGCAGCAGCAGCAGCAGCGGTAGTGGTAGTGGAAGCAGTATCAGTAGCTGTAGCAGTGGTAGCAGTAGTAGTAGCAGCAGAAGTGGTAGTAGTAGTCATAGTAGTAGCAGTAGTAGTGGTAGTGGTGGTGGTGGTGGTAGCCGTAGTAGTAGCAGTAGTCATAGTAGTAGCAGTAGTAGTGGTAGTGGTGGTGGTGGTGGTAGCCGTAGTAGTAGCAGTAGTCATAGTAGCCGTAGTAGTAGCAGTAGTCATAGTAGTAGCAGTAGTAGTGGTAGTGGTGGTGGTGGTGGTAGCCGTAGTAGTAGCAGTAGTCATAGAAGTAGCAGTAGTAGTGGTAGTGGTGGTGGTGGTGGTAGCCGTAGTAGTAGCAGTAGTCATAGAAGTAGCAGTAGTAGTGGTAGTGGTGGTGGTGGTGGTAGCCGTAGTAGTAGCAGTAGTCATAGAAGTAGCAGTAGTAGTAGTAGTAGACGTAGTAGTGGTAGTAGCAGTAGTAGTAGTAGCGCATGTATCACTTTGCCCATTAAAACGTAACGTTCTGTCCGTCCGCTCTTCCAGAATGCGGGTCCTGTGGCTGCTACTGCTCAGCGTCCTGGTCCTGGCCCTCGCCTACAGGGTCCATCTCGTCCTGCAGCGCCCTCTCCCGCCAGGACTGCCCGAACCGGAGAAAATACGTTGGCTAGACGAGTTTGGAAGGATTGCACTTGCTGCCGTAAGTCACCCTCTAACTCAGTTCCTTCCGAGTAAGTTTAGGGTTGTAGTACAGCACGTCCATGACGTCATTGTATGGGAAAAGGGGTGATTTCAAGACGAAAGACATTGACGTCTTTTTCCTCAAATGACGTCAATGGACTTGCTGCTTTTTAGGACTGAATAAAGTCAAAAGATCGAAACATTTTGCAGAGTATGTCACAAGACGCCAAAGAAGGGTATGGCAGATGAACCTTTCCCCCTCTTTACCCTTTACGGCTCAAGCTTCAGCCCGAACAATCTCCTCAAACCTGAGGGGATTGCGTGCTGTTCGTACACCGCGCTTTGCACGAGAGAGCACGTGTTTCTTCGGGCCAAAGGAGGTCAACTTATTTTATGAAACATAAGCCCTTCAAATATGTAGTCATTCACTGATTGACCTGCGTGTGTTCAGCTTTTAAGTCCTGGAAGAAACTTCTTATTTAAGCCCGGTGGATTTTTAATACATATTTACATCCTGTTTTATTGCATGCTCTTTTATTTTTAATGACCTGGCAGAAAGGGGCCTCGCTTAGCCGCGAAATAGTCTTTGTAGCTTGCACGGGGTAACGCCCTAACTAACTAACTAACTAACTAACTAACTAACTAACTAACTAACTAACTAACTAACTAACTAACTAACTAACTAACTAACTAACTAACTAACTAACTAACTTCTTCGAGCCGAGCTCTATATGTGTGTCTTCTGATGCTTGAGTTTTTTCCTTTTCTTTTTTGCTGTTGTCATTGTCTGCTGTGTGTGCAGGGTTCACTGTTCCAGTACGCTGGCGTCAACCCTGGTAATAACTACTTCAAGTTCTTCATCAACACCCTCTTCTCGCTGACCTTCAATCCGTTGCCGTGGCAACGACCGGAACCGGTTACCTTAACCGTGAGTATCCTCCACCAGGGCTCAGTTGGTATAGTTCGCCCACAAGGGGGTGCAAATGTTTACCAGTCATGAATATGCAGGGGGAGCAAATGTACTCAGTGGGACGATTGTACAAATTACGACAGATGCTATGCACGTACATGTATCATCACCATATGATGGCTACACTCGTTTGATGCTTTCTTTTAAGTTACATTCGTAAAAACGAAGTTAGCAGTCAAAGGACTTCAACTCGGCAGACCCAATCCAGGATACATTTGCACCCCGTCCCTCGCAGCTGGTTTCCTTTTGCTCCCCCTGCAAATAATAATAATAATAATAATTGTATAGGCGCTTTACCCAGTTTCATGAATCGGCTCAATGCGCCGCGAATTGAACCCAACACGCACGCTCACGTGAATCACACGCATTCTCTCACACACTGGACATAAACACATTACAATCACGTGGTGCGAAGGGTCAGCTCAGCTATTTAAATTTCGGAATTTAGAATTGCATATATTTTTCAAATTGGGTGGGCTGAACATCGTTTCCAAAGCAGAGGGGGAGGAAGCCGGAGTACCCGGAGAGAACCCCCGACGATCGGCCCGAATGAACAGTGCCACATACGAGAAGGAAAAATGTTTTGCCCCGAATGGGACTCGAACCCCTGACCTCTCGCAGCCGAGCTCCTCCTAAAGCCACTGGGGAGGAAGTTGTTAACGTTGAGACATGAGACGCCGAATGCACACTGTCACATTATTTCAGCAATCATCGGGGGCTGCTTCTAACGCGCTAACGCGACAACCCGTGTCGTGAGCAAATGGCGACTCATAAACTCTCCATAACCCCTAATGGTTGTTCCGGCGTTTCTGTGCCTATAGCGCTTACGAACTTATTTGTCAGGGAAACTACGCATTGCTTTCCATTTAGATACTCACGTATGTGTATTCGAGATTTAAGCGACTCGTTGATTTCGCAGCGAAGAGCTGTGTCTGGGTTCGCAATTATAGGTATTAGATGGGTGCGCCAATGTTGCCTCGCGCGAAGGATTTTGTCCTCGTTAAAACCTGATGTTGTGATTGCTGTCATTGTTATGTGGGGACTATCTCCAGCCATGGCAAGCTCCCAGCATAACCAGGGTCAATATCTGGCAACAGAGGTGAAAGCCTCCGAAGACAGACTGTGCTATTTTTGCATGGGCTTTTAAGATTTATTCATCTCAGTTCACGGAGATCATCAGCAGTGAATGACGTACTGAAATAAGTACCCGGCGAACTAAAATAAGTGCCCTGGGGTTCCAGACTCCAACTGATATGCTCCAGACTAAAATAGGTACCCTGACGTACTGAAATAAGTACCCTGACGTACTGAAATAAGTACCATGGGGTTCAAGACGCCAACGTACTCCAGACGGAAGTAGGTTCCCTGACGTACTGAAATACATGTAAGTACCATGGGGTTCAAGACTCCAACGTACTCCAGACGGAAGTAGGTTCCCTGACGTACTGAAATACATGTAAGTACCATGGGGTTCAAGACTCCAACGTACTCCAGACGGAAGTAGGTACCCTGACGTACTGAAATAAGTACCCTGACGTACTGAAATAAGTACCATGGGGTTCAAGACTCAAACATACTCCAGATGGAAGTAGGTACCCCGACGTACTGAAATAAGTACCCCGACGTACTGAAATAAGTACCCTGACGTACTGGAATAAGTACCCTGGGGTTCAGACTCCAATATACTCCAGTCTGGAATAGGCACCCTGACGTACTGAAATAAGTACCCTGGCGTACTGAAATAAGTGTCTGAACGTACTGAAAAAAGTACCCTGGGGTTCAGGCTCCAATATACTCCAGTCTGAAATAGGTACCCTGACGTACTGAAGTAAGTACCCTGAGATTCAGACTGCAATATACTCCAGTCTGCAATAGGCACCCTGACGTACTGAAATAAGTACCCTGACTACTGAAGTAAGTGCCCTGGTGTTCCAGACTCTAAGTACATGTATCGGGTGTCAAAGTGACGCCCATCGTGGTAACGACATGCCTGAAAGTTTAATGAGAGCTAGCTGAGTACTGGAAAATAGTGAATAGTCCCCTGTTATATGCTGCCATATGATCCTATATAACTAGGCATACTTCTCCTGCAGAATGATGTCGGCTTACTTCGTCGGGCTTTTGCAAAGCCATCTGGAACTCGACTGATTCACCACTGATCTGGTCATCGACCGTCTCTTCGTTATTCTCGTAAACTATACAAACTGACCACGAAGCAAAAGCGTCAATAAGCTTGTCTGGTATACAAACAATGTTGCGGAAAACTTTTCATCGAATACGCTTATCCCGTGCACCAAGAACAGTCACTTGTAATAACATACAACACAACAGACCACCGCGGAGACTCGCGTCAGCGTAACGTCATTGTCCTAAGGCTAAAGGCGAACTGGCTTGTGCGTGCGGGCGTGCGTGCGTGCGTGCGTGCGTGCGTGCGTGTGTGTGTGTGTGTGTGTGTGTGTGTGTGTGTGTGTGTGTGTGTGTGTGTGTGTGTGTGTGTGTGCGTGTGTGTGTGTGTAGCACACTGGCGAAACAGGGCCCTTTAAACAAACACAAAGTTCGATCCACACGATCCTTACGCCAGCAGGATAAAATGAGCAAAGCTAACGGCATTTCCGTAAAACTACTCCCTTCCCGGATTTAACGGCGTGCAGGGTGTACTGTTGAAAAATGTCAAATGTGGTTAAGTCCGTTATAGGAGAGCGTGGCCCGGCAAACTATGACTTTTTGTGTGAAGATGAGAAAAGATTTTCCCTTTGAAAGTGGTGTACGTTATTTCAAAGCTGAACAGAGCATTTGATTGGAGGATTCGGATGTGTACACCAATCGGATGGCAAGACTGTCTCCATTTGGTAAAAGGACATGAGCGCCTTTCAAACCCATAACGTCATCCCAAAGCTCAGCGTTGTCAGTAGAGAATCTGATTGGAGGCTGCCTTCACCAATCGGATCGAAGGGCAACCGTTATTTGGACAAAAGGAATAAGCGCCCTTCACATTCATAATGCTTACAGGTCCTTCATCCGAATCACAGTAGAAGTCTGTGGTGAGGAAAATTTACGGGAGACAACATCGGGTTAGAAAGGTAGGCTTACGGTCTAAACTTCATTTTCTCTGACCTTTCGTGCAGTCTTTGATCATGGAAAGGAGATCATAAACCCAAATGATTATTACACGATGGGAACATTTGCCGCAAATATGGGTTTGGTCTAATCTCCATACCGCATTTTCTTTGATTTATAAAAAAAAATCCAACTGCTTTCACGGGAGCCGCGGTGGTCGAATGGTAGAGCGTTGGACTTCTAATGCTCGAGGCGTGAGTTCGATCCCGGCTGGGGCCAAATATTTGTGCTGGCTTTTTCATCGTTGCCCCGTCTTTGATATCACCCTATGTGGTGGAAAAGGACGTTAAACCCCCAAACACCCACCCACCCACCCAACTGCTTTCTCTCAGTTTTGGTTGGTCATCATTTGAGATGATGTCACTGTGCGGTGGTTTTAGTTTTACTTTGTTTTGTTTTGTTTTGTTGCTCAATGTTGTATTTGTTTTGTTTGTTTTTTTGCCAGTATTTTTTTTAAGCAAGGGCAGAATGAAAATTAACCATTGTATGGATATTAACCATATGCCTGAATCTTTTCCGTAAAAAATTTCGTTCGTCAGTCAACTAGTCTTCCCCGAGTAATCATCGCCTTCACCCCCCCCCCCCCCCCCTCCCCCCCCCCCCCCCCCCACCCCCCCCCCCCCCCCCCCCCCCCCCCTTCTATACACACACTCCGCCTGCCGCGGTTTAGGCGTTGGATTTGAGATCAGACGGTCCCGGCGGGTTCGAGTTTCGTCAGAGTCAGGATTTGTGCCTACGTTTTTCCAGTGCCACCGTCTACGAAATCACCAACACGGTAGACGGAATGAAAAGCCTGAAAACACCAAACACCCACCCATCCGCCCGCTCCCCCCTTCCCCGACGCCTTGCTCCTAAACAGGAAAGATAAGAAAGCTCGTGGAGTTTAAAGGGCATTTCTTTAAACGAGCTAATTCCATCTTTGCTGCGCCAACTGACGTTTTGAACAGTTTCGCTCGTGAGTGTGTCTGAACGCTCGAAATACTCTATGTTGACGATTAGTACAGATCTTAATGTTGTGTACACTTTGCACGAGCGGTCGAACATTCCTATTCTACGAGTGAGTGGCTGGTGTTGCTCCAAAACTCTCGCTCAGTGTGTCAGCCGCGTCATTGAGTACTGCTTTTGCTGGCTCGGTGCCAACATTTGAGATGCAGTGAAAACTACTCAGAACGACCTGTGAGTATAAACATCTTAAAAGACTGGGCCTTTAATAAATCAGTCATCTGACTGGACGTGTTTATGTCTATAGACCTTTAACTCTGACAGCGTTGATCCCCTGTCACAGGTGAGCCAAGACGTGTACAGCGGGGTACCGGTGAGTGTCTACACCCCCCACAGGGGACCCTCCAGCACGCCCACCCAGCCCACCATCATTTACTTCCATGGCGGGGGATGGACCTGGCTATCCGTTGGTAAGCATCTTCTTCTTCTTCTTGTTCTTTTTCCTGTGGCTTAAATCTTGGAATACTAACCCCCTCCCCCCCCCCAAATATTGGTGCTGGCTCGTCTCTCGTTGCCCTGTCACCCACACGTGGTGGAAAAGGATATTAAACTCACCCCCACCCCTTTCACACACCCCTCACCACCCCCCCCCCCCAAAAAAAAAAAAAAAAAAATTGGTGCTGGCTCCTCTCTCGTTGTCCCGTCTTTGATATCACCCACACGTGGTGGAAAAGGATACTAAACTCACCCCCCCACCCCCACCCCCCCTCACTCCCCTTAAAATATTGGTGCTGGCTCCTCTCTCTCGTTGCCCCGTCTTTGATATCACCCACAGGTGGTGGAAAAAGGATATTAAACTCACCCTCACCCCTCTCACCCCCCTACCGCCGACTGCTGCGTTTGGACCTGAAGGTCCGTTTTCTTCACTTTGCGACTCTTAACGCGCTTCTTCTTTGGGGCGGTCGGTAGTCTAGTGGTGAAGACTTAGTCACCAATGCGAGAGGTCAGGTTCGAGTCCCCACTCGGTGCGGAGATTTTTTTTTCTCTCGTCCGTGACACCGTTCATTCGGGCCGACCGCCGGGGGTTCTCTCCGGGTACCCCGGCGCCCCCCCCCCCCCCTTCTGCTTTTGAAATACATGTATTCAGCTCACAGAATTAAAAAAAATAAATGCAATTCTAAAATTGCGGGATATTTGGGATAAACCGCCTATATTAATGCGATTATTATTATTATTATTATTATCATTATTATCACAGAAATACTGCTGTCTTTAAACGTTCAGCACTTTCCCAGTATAAATACGACAATGAATGTTTCTATACATACTACACAGATCATCCAGCCCACCCCTCAGCTGCAAAGCAAGCCTTGCGGGCAATATTACTCTGGCGCGACTCTTTCCTGTGTTCTGTTATATGACACCTTGACACAAGTGACTGGTTTTGATGCACAAGTTAAGCGCATTTGACGGAAAGTTTTCTACAACACGGTTGTATGCAAGACAAGCGCCGTAAGGCCTTAAAAGTGAAAGGAATCAATGGAGCGTCCAGGGTGACAATCAAAGGGAGGCAGCGGAAGCCGGCAAAGTGAAACCTTTCATCCGGAGAGAAGCCTGAGAACAAAGAACAAGTGTGCAAAGAAATACACAGAAATATCCGACGGTCGTCAATTGTACGTCAGACTACGCCGGTCATCAATTTTACGTCAGACTACGCCGGTCATCAATTTTACGTCAGACTACGCCAGAGAAACTAGATTTAAAGCGACTTCATCCAGCGTGGCTTTTAGAAGAGAAAAAAAGGGGGGGGGGGGGAAGAAAAGAAAAGAAGAAAAAGCTATTACAGAACGCTTTCAAACTTATACGTGAACAAAAACTTTTTGGTCAGCGTAGTTTTTCATACTAGAGTCCGACTTGTTGGAATGATCGGCCCAGCGTTAATCAGATATGCAGAGACAAAACCATCCTTCAAGCAAAATCTGAAAATCCACCTCTTCACTGCCCTCTACCAGTAGCTGTTGGTGGTCGTGTGTGTGTGTGTGTGTGTGTGTGTGTGTGTGTGTGTGTGTGTGTGTGTGTGTGTGCAGGGGAGGCCGTGTATGATGCTGCACATTGTAATTAAATGTATGTGTGGAGGAATGTCGCGCGTGTTTCTATGTGAGTGAGTGCGTGTTGACTGTAAGGCGCCCTGAGCTCCTGCGGGAGGGAGAACGTCCATTAAATACCCATATTATTATTATTATTATTATTATTCAGTATCATTATCCGGTTAAAAGCTAGGATGCGGTGTCTTGCTAGTGTCACAATTCACAAAGGTTATTTGTTGAAGAGTAAGGGGCGATAAGCACATACTCAGTTGCCGGCGCTAGTACAGTTTCCTGCGTTGGAGATACGAAAAAGTTTTCGGTTTTGAAAGTCCGAATTCAAAATCGGTTGACGGCAGCCGTTTGCGAAAGAGTGATGCTCAAGGGACGTAACTCCTGTTTTGAGTGTCTGATTACGACACTTTGTTTATAGCTGTTCATACGTTTATAAACTTCTTCGTGTTATCAGACATAACATCAAACATGATTAATGCCCTTTAGAAAGGTTACAGCACTTTTGAGCTGGAAGCAGCTTATGCTAACGGCTGCCGAAAACCGACCCAAAAACATTTTGATGTCTCCAAATTATATGCAGAGGATTTTACTGACGTGTGAATAATATATTTGTTTTAACTTACTCTTCAACATAAGTAGAGTAGGAAGTCACCGGAGCCTAGGTTTTAAACGGATACAATTACATGTACATGTACAAGTTTAATTCCTGTTAGTAACAGCTTTGGTTAAAAAAGAAAGAAAGAAAGAAAGCTGGATGCTGTCCCTTTAATGCTCACAGTACCTTACTTGGCCCTGAGGGTGCGCAGTATCTGCTAGACTGCTTCCATTGTTGGCCTAATGCTTGGGAGGAGACGGAGTCGCTATTTCCGACCTCCATTTAGAGCCATTAAGAACAGCGGACGTCACCCGGAGCGAACACGAGAAAGCCAAACGCTAACAATGCACAAGAGTTTAGATTAAATGGATGTGAGTTGGCAAGCCCTTAGGGGGCATACATCATCTTGGGTTCTGTAGTACAGGTTTAAATCAGAGTGAGTAATTCTCTCCCTTAGACTCAATGGCGTCATAAAGTGGGTTTTTTTTTTTTTAATTCCAGTGCACTTAGCGGGCACACCATTGCTCCTATAAGATTAGATAAAATGAGATATGATAACATAAAATAAAATAAAAATAAGTGAAATAATTAAATCTTTCTGCTGGTTGATTCGGGGTTTTTGTTTTGTTTTTCGTTTGTGTGTGTGTGTGTGTGTGTGTGTGTGTGTGTGTGTGTGTGTGTGTGTGTGTGTGTGTGTGTGTGTGTGTGTGTGTGTGTGTGTGTGTTTTAACTCCAAAATAATTCTAATAATTTGTCCCAGTAGTGTTCTAAGAAGAGTTCTTTACTGTCTCAGGCATGGACCGATAAGGCTCAAAACATCCGGTAATAAAGCAGTAATTTGTCGTAATAAACCCGTGAAACTGGCCACTTCATACTGTTTTCTGGCTGACGTCAGAATGCTTTATATTCTGGCCATTTAAGAACGATTACCTGGCAGGTCAAGGGGCTTTTTACCCTTAGTTATGAGCCCTTGACCACGCCAAATGGCCCTTTAAACAGCTTGCATCACGCACGAACATTCATACCCGTCTTTCCGCTCTGATACAAAATCCAGCCGACACTCTGCTGAGTGATGTGTTCATGAAAGACAGCGGCCAGAACAGCCGTAGTTCCTATGACGTCAGTGATTGCCAGAATTAATCTACTGAAACTAAGACTTGTATGCATGTGAAGGACCCTCAGTTCCGCTGGTTTCTTGTGGTTTCTAAACCCGCCGTTAATCGTGTCCCTTTGTCCGTTGTTCATAATGGCAGTAAGGGTAAAAATATCTGACATTAATTTTAACTGCGACTTGTTAGCCGCGAATTAGTGTTTGTTGCTTGCGCGGCGTTAAGCCCTAAATAACTAACTAATTAACTGCGACCTGCACGCATACGATGGGATTTGGTATAGTGGTTTAGGTCTCCGACTTCGGATCCTGAGCTGCTTGGTTCGAGTCCCTGGTGGACAGGAGTTTGTCACGGTGAGATTTTTTTCCTGTCCAAATCGAGTCAAAATCACGCGCAGACTCGTTTACGGTGCCTGTCTCGCGTTCCTGCACACGCACGTACACAACATCAAGTGTACACGTTAAAAATCCCATTCTACACGGGAGGGGCCACGGAATGGAAAAACAATCCCACGAAATGCATGCAGGGGAAAAAAGGAGGGAAAAAATGGGTGGCGCCGTTGTATGGCGACGCGCTCCTACCCGGGGGGGTGGGGGGGGGGGGGGTGACTGAGTAGCGTTAATTTCCCTTACCATGTGAGACCGGGTCATACCCAGCCCCTATTTACTGATACTTTGTTTACAACGTTGCTCTGCTACTCCCCTTTTGTTCTCCTTAGTCCCCACTGTCCCTCTCGCCACCCGTTCTACCCTTCCCCGGCCACCCCTGTACATCAGCCTTTGCACTGTTTCCCCCCCCCCCCCCCCAGATCAATAAACAACACATGTCATAGCGACCCCTGCGTTGTGTGCTCCCTGCCTGCTTAACCGGACCCCCGACACCCGGTTACACATGGCAACTGATGGGACTATAGAATCAGTGTTACTTATTCAGTACGCACATATGCACGTCGTTCACGCAGAGGTTTCTGAATCTGACGCAGATATTTTGGGGGCTGCACGTCATTGTGACGCACGGTTTTCAAGACTTGAAAACTGACAGTAAACGGACTTGAAAACGACAGAGAATTATGTGCCCTAGTGCTGGGTCAGTTGTCCGATTTTACAGGCTACGTGATAGTATTAGCTTCCGGGGCATGTTGTAACAACTCGGCTAAATATAGTATAAAATCTTTGCCCCTTTTAAAATTTGTGTGCATAGTAAACAATGGCAATCTTTCATGCCAGGTAATAGTAAAATTAGGGAAAAATGAGGCTGGCTTGTGGACTATTTGTATTCATGCGCGGCTGGCACAGGAGCCAGCAGACGACCGTGGAATGAGGGGGTATGTGGTCGCTGCCAACATTGCCAAAAAACGGAATATTGGAATTTGTTTAAATTTCCTCTACGCATGAGTCTATGGCTGCCTGATTTTTGTGAATTTTTTGGTGAATTTGAAAGCATTTCTAGGGTGTCATCTGCAGCGTTATGTGTAAGAGGAATATATAGCGTTTTCCTCCAGATTTGCATCTGTATCACGTAGCCTTCATAAACTGAGCACGTGTCGTCTCGTAAACGATGGGTCCGGTCGAAACCAAGCTGATTTTCGTACTTGGGTCTGACCCTTTGATTTTACAAAATGACCCTCTGAATTTGACAGAGAGGGCCATAAATAATGAGTAAATGACTCTCTGTTTTGAAAGTGTAGCCGAGTGGTTCTACCCCTCGCCCACTGCCCTTTGTCCTCGAGCAACGCCTCGCTAACAAGGGAGGTAACCAAGCCCGGCCGCCGCCGCGATGGCTCATGCAACAGTTAGTGTGTTTGTTGATCCGTGTTTAGCGTCTAATATATCCGCAGCTGGTTCAAGGAACAGTGTAGAATATACCAGTACCTGTACGATAGATCCTCAGTTTCGCGTGTCTCTTGTGCATCTCAAAGCCGTCATTAATGGTGCCTATTTGTTCCTTGTTCTGAAGGCAGCACGGCCGGTAAGGGTAAAATGTCTGACATTTACTGAACTCAGACCTCTATGCCGGCATACGGCAGACTATAACTTTCGTGCGTCTCTTGTGCATTCTGAAGCCGAAATCAAATTAACGGTGTCCATTTGTCCCGGCGTTGTTCCTTATGGACGACTCCACTCCTGTCAATCAAAAGGGTCGAGCCCCCGGAAATCAGCCAATCGCGTCCCGCGGCATAATGAGGACAACACATGGCATGGTCTGGCAAATTTTCTTGCCACACGGTACAAAGAAGGAAGCACAAATCATGTAGTTTGATCTGATTGAAACGTATAAAGAAAGCTGTAAGTCCCATTGACGTCATTTGCGGGAAAAGACCATTACGTCAGTCACTTTCACCTTAAAAATCACCCCTCTTTGCACAAAATACCTTCTTGGACGTACTGTGTTTTGCCAATATACGGCAGAGTAAAGGGGCTGGGCTGGGTGGAGTCGTCTGTTACAGTAACCTGTGCACATACGGGGAACGCTTAATCTCGCGGCTCTCTTACGCTGGTGTCCATTTGTCCGCTCTTCTTAATGACAGTACCGGTAAAAATATCTGACACTCAACTAAGACCTGTATGCATACGGGAGACCATCAGTTTCGTGGACCTCTTGTGCATCATGACGCCGATTAATGGTGTCCCATTTGTTCGTGCCTCTTAATGACAGTAACGGCAGAAATATCTGACATTTATGGGACGGTTTTCGTCAGTGCAAGGAGATGGATTTCATCCGCTCCTACTGCGAGTTAACTGCTTGAGTAGTGCCGCCAATATCTGTGGAAAAGGTCTATTGTAACGCCAGTTACGTTCCAGGTATTCTGATTAAAGGCACTAATGCAACCATTACTGGGTTTTATGTTAGTTAGTTAGTTAGTTATTTAGGGCAAGCGCAAGCTAAGCAAAAATTGGCCTCTGCCAGGTCGTTAAAATGGTAAAAAGCTATTCCGTAAAACAAGATGTAAATATATATATAAAAATCTGTCTGGTCTAAATGAGATAGACATGTTCATCAAAATTCACGAAGCTGGTTAGGTCAAAGAAAGTCCATACTGCATGAAAGACTAGATTTTATAAAACAAGTTGGACTCCTTCAAGAACCTGAAGATGCTGTCGGGGGGGGGGGGGGGGGGGGGGGGGCATCCCGGAACAATAGGTTTTATGTAGGAAGTCTTCTGGTTTGGAACAGTAGAGCTTGTGGCTGCCGCTTGTGCGCTTGAAATAGTTTAGCTAAGTGATTAGTAGAGTTCCGAATGCAACACACTGACGTTTGATGGTCGCGCTACCTCAACCTGACAAAACGTCACACGTTGTCTACTCAGTGAGGATGTGTTTGACGTCATTACAAGAGCCTTGTAAACTGTCGTGTGTGTGTATGTGTGTGTGTGTGTGTGTGTGTGTGTGTGTGTGTGTGTGTGTGTGTGTGTGTGTGTGTGTGTGTGTGTGTGTTGAATTCAAACACTGGCCGCTCTCTGTGTGTGAGTCAGTGGCTTGGGCAGAACCTGCAGCGAGGTGCGTGTGTGTGTGTGTGTGGGGGGGGGGGGGGGGGGGGCAGGTCATCAGTACAGCCGAGAAGATGGCCATTACATTCACGTCTCAGATATTCACAAAAAGTTCAGGAAACCATTCAGCGTCACTCTTCGTGGCTTGCTTCTAATTGAACCGATACATATGGCAGCATCCTACGACTGTGCATGATTTCTGTCCCATAACACTCACAAAAACTTTCAACAAAGCACTCAGCATCCGTTCTTCTTGACATGCTCCTAATAGAACCCACACACGACAGCATCGTATGCATGACAGAATTTTATGAGATGCTCCGCCGTGAATATGCTTCCTAAACCCAGAAAAGCCTGCAGATGTGAACCGACAAGAGCCAGTCTTTGACGGATTGACGTAGTCAGAGGGAAAATCAATGTCTGGAATTGCATACAGGACGCGTCTGGTTCCAGGCATTATGCATAGAGGAAAATTCCTTGTGACGTGCATGTCTGCTCTACGATGGATTGGAGTGGTTTGTTGTTTTCTAGAGTTCCCTGCAATGGATGGAGCGGTCGGTGGACCGTGTTACGTGTAGATAGGACTATTGTTTTCGTCTCTGTATCAGTCTCGCTTCTATTCTTTCTCTGCTGCACTGGGATTCACGGAAATGGATTCTGGTGGAGTGAAGTGAAGTGAATCCTGAAATCTCAACTTCTCAAGTCTTTTGTTCTGTGCAGGTGTTTACGACGGGCCACTGAAGCACCTGGCAAACAGCACGCGCCTTAAAGTCATTGCTGTTGAGTAAGTGAGCGTCTATATCCCGGAGTTTAATCGAATTTGACGGTGAAGTCCCTGTCATAAGTGTATCGTCCAGATCGTAACTGAACAATCAACACTTGTACGAGTGAATGCCTGTATGTAGGTGTGTTGTATGTGTCCGTGTTCTCTCTCTCTCTCTCTCTCACACACACACACACACACACACACACACACACACACACACACACACACACACACACACACACACACACACACACACACACACACACACACACGCAGAGGCACCCGCACAAAACTACAACTAGTCCCAAAAAACAAAAAACACAGATATATTAACAATTAGTTTGATTATATAAACATGTCAGTAAATGCATATAGCCATTTAGCAGATGTAAGATTGAACGTGCACCTTCACCCGATGAATACATGCAGTTACAGAATGATATCACGTAAGCTCAGTGAAGATAGGAATAAAATCTTTGCGCTCTTTGGCTATCATTCTCATCCAAAAATACCCTTCCCCACTCCCGCCCACCAAAAACAAAACAAAACAAAACAAAACAACAGCAGCAACAGCAGCAGCAGCAGCAACCCAAAAAACCCAAACAAAAAGCAAAACCGAAAACAAAACCAAAAAATAAAAGCCAAAACAAAACAAAAATCGCATCCAGTACAGTTGCAACCACTTTGAAACCCTTTGTTGTTAGACACATCGCCGACCATACGGTAAAAATAAAACTAAATCCATACCACACGTTAGATCAATAGAACTGAAAGAAAGAAGTCTGGGAACCCAACACAAACTCAAACACTTCTGTCAAGATCCCTGAAAGCCGATGTTAATAGTTTCTTCACACACTGGTTCGGGCAAAGAAAAATTGCGTAGTTAACGGCATTTCCGTATGCAGTATAGTTATGGGGGACATGAAGTACAGTGAAACCTGTCCAAGTGTGCATCTGTAAAATGAGGCCACCAATTTCCTGGCCAACAGCGGTTTGTATAAACTGACCCTGTGTAATATGACCACCTGTCTGAGGAGGCCAATTTCTAGTCAGGTGCATGGCCAAGTTTTTTAATTTTTTCTTTGCAAACAAGGCTTTACATGTAGAGCGTGTGTGTGTGTGTGTGTGTGTGTGTGTGTGTGTGTGTGTGTGTGTGTGTGTGTGTGTGTGTGTGTGTGTGTGTGTGTGTGTGTGTGTGTGCGCGTGCGTGCGTGCGTGTGTGTAGAAGCTGTGACTTAGTGGTCAAAAGTTTTGCACACTCACCTGTAAATATGTTGTATTCTACATCTTTTGTTAAACCTGATTCGGTGTAATTTTGTCCTTGTAAGATGTTGATTTTCTTGCTTCATTTGTCCAACTTTATATTTGTTTTTATTTGTTTGTTTGTTTGTTTTTTAAGTGGTGCAGGCACACTTAGCCGCGAGTTAGTCTTTGTTGCTTGCGCGGCTTTAAGCCCTAAAAACCTCACTCTTGAATCTTCCATACCCCAAAAGGGGACAAAGAAAAATAACATCTTGAAATTCTTCAATCTTGAAACATTTCTGCAGGTATCGCAAGGCCCCACAACATGTGTTCCCAGCAGCTTACGAAGATTGTCTGGCGGTGACCAAGTACGTTGTGCAGAACGCTCATCAACTCGGAGTCCGGAAGAACGCCATCCTTGTGGCTGGGGACGGGGCGGGCGGCAACCTGGCCGCTGCTGTGGCCCTGGCTCTCCGCGACAAGCTGACCATACAGGTAACATGAAGATTTTGTTCTCTGGGGTTTGTAGAAAAATATTGGGAAACTAGTATGACACGCGTTGTGGACAGGTAGATGCCGTAGTCACCGAGGGAGAGGTAATGAGAATGATTTGTTTCGTCTGTTGACTCGGCTGAATTATTCCTAATTCTAAGGTGAATTTTCTTTTCACGAGCTGTACGGAGATAGGTACAGCGCTGTATCGATAATTTGTTAGCTGTCACCTGATCAGACTTTCCAGGGGGGTGAAATACCCCCCCCCCCCTCCAAAAAAAAAAAAGAAAAAGAAAAAAAAAGAAAAAACACCACCACTACCACGAACAAAACAAAGAAAAACAAACAAAAACAAAAACCATAACAACCACCAAAAAAAAAACACCGAAAGCTAAACAACAACAACAACAAAAAAAGCTTGGAGCTGCCTAAATACGACAGTTCTCCTTTCTCAGGAATGGCGCCTCTGTTTTTAAAAATAGGGATTTCCTTCAAATATACTGAAATCTGGAAGGACTGCCTCACGGAGGCTTTCAGTTGAAAACATGGAAGTAAAACTGTTCAACTGTGCTCTGAGCCTCTTGGTATTCTGGCCCCCTTCCTGATTGTTTCTATAATGGCTATGTGCAGATACTCATCAACCCGGCGCTGCAGGCCCTCAACTTCGGCACCCCTTCCTATCAGGACAACGCGAGGCTGCTGCCCGGAATTACCTCGGCCGAGAAGGAGGCCACGAACTGGCTCCGCTACTCGGGCGCGTCACCTCATTTCCTTTCCGCCCTCCTCAGCAACGAGCACGTGTCGCATTCGATCGCGACTCGTCTGCAACCGCACCTCAACAGCCGGAAACGCCTGCCCGGCTACCTCAACCTGACGAAACGTCACACGTTGTCTTCCCGACGCGGTCAGCCCCGCGTGACGCAGGTGATGGACGGTCACGTGACCGACCCGAGGTTCTGTCCCATGCTCGTGGACGACCTCAAGGGCGTGGCCAACGCTTACGTCATAGCGTCCCATTATGACGTGTTGCGTGACGAAGCTGTGATGTACGCGCACCGGCTGCTGGAGAGTGGGGTGAAGGTGAAACTCAAGCATTACCGGCAGGCCTTTCATGGCTTCTTCATGTTTTCTGGCGGCGGCTGGCTGACTTTTCAGGACAGCGTGACGGCCATGGATGACCTGGTGGCCTTTCTCAACATGCACATATTTGGCATTCACACTCCACTGGAGTGAAGAGACCCACACGCAGTGTCTTGTCTACTCATCGTATCAGTATTTTCCTTCGGTAAAAGCAACCTTCTCCCCTAAACAAAACAAACAAAAACCAACCACTCAAATCCAACACGAACCCAAAATACGAACCAATACAACTGCGGAATACGATAAACAACAACAAACCACCATCAACAACAGATAAACCCTTCAAAATAGAAAAACCCAGAGGATAATTACCAAGGACACTGCCTGGTAACTAGAGCAAACATGATCGCTGATTACCAGATGTATCAATGACAAAAATTCTATTGTTCTCCAATCATTAATGTGTGTGCGTGTGTGTGTGTGTGTGAGAGAGAGAGAGATAGAGAGAGAGAGAGGATAAATACCAATATAAAGCCTTGATTTATTTGGTTTACCAAGTTTATTCCATCAGTTTTGCTCAAACAAATAAAGTCACTGACAACACATGCTTCACCCTCACCATCTATTTACTACTGAAAACAAATTCTTGTGATCTGATGATGAAGAAAGCTGAGCAATGTGTTCATACACAGTACACACAGCAAATTTTCTCATTCACAAACAAAGCCACAAGCACGCATCTGCAATGCATGTATTATGCTCGGGGTGTCCGGTGGTATGCTCCCCCAGCAATTTGTCTTTAGTATATTAAAATCTGTGCAATTTGGTGCTTCAGCGGAGGAAACACTTATTCTGGAGGCAAATTTTTAGAATAACACTAAAACCTTGCAATCTGGTGCCTTTTGGAATGATTTTAAGTGCTTCCGAGGAGGAAACGCACTTTCTGAGGGGAGCAAAATTTTAAGCCAACGGTGGAAATCTGCCTCAAGGTGGAAGATTTTAAGCCCCAATTCCTGTGAACAAGTCAAGTGTGTCTGCGGTCCTACCCTGTCTCATGACACTGGGGGTCTAAAGCAGTGAAGATGCACATGTATGAATGATGAACCAACTACATGGACCTACTATACATTACCTGGAAATAAAAAACCTGGATTTCACCCACCAAAATACGCAGACAGACATTTTCTCTCTTTCACACTTGCGCCCACATTCTCTCTCTCTCTCTCTCACACACACACACACACACACACACACACACACAACTATATGCTCTCTCACCACAACTTGAATTTGCACCTCTACCACAATGCATAAAACATTACAATACATGTACAAAGAGTGTGTCAAGCACAACATAAAATATAACACCAGCAAATAGACACACTAACAAAAAATATGGCTGGCGAACAATCACACAGCACTGCAGATGAAGCCTGAGAGAATTTCCGTATCACACAGCACTGCAGTTGAAGCCCGAGAGAATTTCCGTACCATGTTGTCTTTCTTCAGCAGTTTTGAGTGCTTGGAGAGGTTCTGTGCGGTCTGCCAGGCTTCGCCAGGCAATACCTTAGATTTTTCAAACAAAACTTTAAATGTCCTCTTCAACGAGATTTCAAATATCAATTTAGAATTTTGTAAAGTCGTTGCCTCTGAAATGAACATAATTTAATATGCAGCTCTAATCTACATATGTAAACGACCCAAGCACAAAAACAAGATATACATGTATCATTGCACTGGGCTGATTTTAAATCTATGTGTAAATAATCAATAAGGTAAATCTGTACTTGTTACATTTTAATGCCCTGTGTGGATTCTCCCAGCAAAATAATTTGGTGAACTTCCCAAATGGGACAAGAAAGTTTATTGGGGGAGAAAAACAAAGAAGAAACAAAAAAGAATATCATTATCAATATCACACACACTTTTCACATTTTTTATGTGAAAACCGACGGCAGATCTGGTAGCTTTGCCAACCCCCATACGTAACTTGATATTGATAAAAAAAAAATAAATAAAAGCGACATAAAAGGGACAGAAACCACTTAACTTTGACAAGGGACGGCACAGGTCGACGTTTCGGCTTTCGCCTTCTTCAGGACATAACTTCAACAAACAAACAAAAGGTAACTCTGCGGACGTACTGACATACACGGCGCGGGAAAAAAAGAAAAACAAAAAAAGAAAAAAAGAAAGAAAGAAAAAAAAACAGTGGGCGAGAAAAGGACCAGAAAAAATAGTAAAAATATCACAACCCTTTGGTGACAAAAGACCATATTTTTACTATTTTTTCTGGTCCTTTTCTCGCCCACCGTTTCTCCCCCCCCCCCCCCCCCCCCCCCCCCCGCGCTGTGTATGTCAGTACGTCCGCAGAGTTACCTTTTGTTTGTTTGTTGAAGTTATGTCCCATTTGTTTATGTCCTGAAGAAGGCGAAAGCCGAAACGTCGACCTGTGCCGTCCCTTGTCAAAGTTAAGTGGTTTCTGTCCCTTTTATGTCGCTTTTATTTGCTTAACTTGTAACCACTTCGCAGTCATTACCGTTTCTATTTGATATTGATAATCATCCACACAGCAGCACATTCTTGGTTTGGCAAAAACACACTGAAGAAAATATGAACACTTTTCTCATCTGCTGTCCTGTTCTTCGAAGATTTCAGTCACAGTTCTTCCTGATAAAAGTCTGTGACTGAACACATACACCAAACAAATAATTCAGGAACAAAAGTCCAACTCAATTCTCAAGTCATTTTTTTTATCGCAATGAATATGTGTGACTGCCAGGTAAGTAAACACTGAGGACAAATCGCTTGCTGTGAACACCCTCAGTCCTAGCCGAGGCGCTGTCCGCCACCCCAGTTATGGCGGCCACCACCACCCCCGCCATTGTCGTCTGGCCGTCGACGGCTGGAAGGTGCCGTACCAAATCCTGCCACTCCCCCTTGCCGGTTAGGAAAGTATTTGTACCTGCGGCATGAAACAGAATAGGGTGTTCAGAGACAGGAAAGTGTTGTTTCGGGGTGGTCCAGTGGTTAAGAGACTTTGCCACCAATGTGAGAGGTCAGGTTCGAGTCCCACTCATGGCGAAGAATTTTTCCTTTTCGTATGTGGCATCGTTCGTTCGGTCCAATCATTAGGGGTTCTCTCCGGGTACTCCCCCCCCCCCCCCCCAAAAAAAAAAAAAAAATCTGAAATAAATGCAATTCTGAATTCCGAAACTTAAACAGCAGAGCTGACCCTTCGCACCACAGGATTGTATTGTGTTCAGTCCAGTGTGTGAGAGAATGCGTGCGATTCACGTTAGAGTGCATATTGGGTTCAGCTCGTGGCGTTTTGAGCCGATTCATAAAACTGGGGAAAAGCGCCCACACACTACACAGTTCTTATTCAGTTATTATTATTGTATTATTGTTTTGAAGCTGTTTCACTGAGAATCTGATGATGATGAGTATTGTAATAATAATAATAATAATGAGTATTGTATAGGCGCTTTACCCAATTTCGTGAATCGGCTCAAAGCGCCGCGAACTGAACCCAACACGCACGCTCACGTGGATCACATGCATTCTCTCACACACTGGACATAAACACATTACAATCACGTGGTGCGAAGGGTCAGCTCAGCTATTTAAGTTTCAGAATTGAGAATTGCATTTATTTTTCAAATTTTGAGGGCTGAACATTTCCAAAGCAGAGGGGGAGGAAGCCGGAGTACCCGGAGAGAACCCCCGACGATCGGCTCGAATGATCGGTGCCACATACGAGAAGGAAAAATTCTTTGCCCCGAGTGGGACTCGAACCCCTGACCTCTCGCACTGGTGACAAGCCTCTTAACCACTAGACCACCGACTGCCCCAATGAAAGGTGGGTGGGTGTTTTGACGTAAACTGTTTTTCTTGTCAACTGCAAGGATGATTTCAAAGATGCGGACACTACAAAAAGCCTACAAATTTTTTACCCTATTATGACTGTACTCCACAAAACTGCGGAAGTTACCAACACAATACCATGGCTCAATGCTATGAAAAAGAACAAAAAACAACAAAAACAAAAAAAGAAGAAAAAGAAGAAGTAAACAAAACCACCTGAAACGACAAAAAACCAAAGAAAATCCCCCTACACTAACCACTAACCAGACAGCATAGGAAAGTCTTTCTTTATGTTTAAACTTAGCTGCAATTTCTGAATGGTTAAAGTGCTACAAGTCACTGTCTGTGTTTTAGTTTGGGGGCTTGAAATGCTTAGAACAAGCTTCTTGCAGTTGAAACCATGACTGAAGTGTCAGACATCATGTAACAGCCCTTGACATTTGTGCTGCTGATGTGAAATGATGTGGGGTGTAGTGTTGTAATTTATTCATAGTACTGCAACATTATGACAGATTTTTAGGTACGAGTGTACGAACATGTAAATAGGTGGAATGAGTGTGCATGGCCGTATGAGCGAGTGTTTGGCATGTTTTATGTTTTTATGAGAGACCACAAAGCAATGTTCCTCTTTTGGAAATTTAATAAATGTCTTATGTCTTGACAATTGAACAACCTTTCAAACTAAACAGTAAACTGGTTAGTCCACTATATGTATAATGTATGGTAAAAAAAAAACAAAAAAAACTGGTTAGTCCACCAATGTGATACTCACAGAATGCTTGGAACAGACAGAAGCCGCGCTCCTCCAAAGTCCTGCGGATATTTGAACATGAGGAAGAAGTACAGGTGTCCGACAACGATGCCGAACAGCTCCATCATACCGCTGCAACAAAACAGTTCTTGCCATTCACGCATTGTAAAGGAGTGGTCCAGAAGAGCCAACAGTACTACAAAACAAATCTATCAAAATTTTCAGCCATTGACACGGAAACTCGGATGATGGAGCCGGTAGAGTGCTGAATTATAATGCTCGGATTATGACTCGACATGAGCTTGAGTATTGTCTGGTACTAAGCGGTAGCCGATAAATTGTGCCTTTTTCTTGCTGCCCTGTCAGTCTTCCATATCACTGTTTTGTGCTGAAACAGGGTGTTACTCTTAAAAGCTCATGCAAAAATCACAGTTTTTCTTGAAATCTTAAGATCACTAAATGCCACTTCAAGCCACTATTTAAAAAAAAGTATTACGCAATCTGCAGTGGTCTCAGGCCAAGAGGGGAAGGCCCACGCCTTGCGTAATAGTGGCTTGAGGTGACTCCTACCGGTGTGCAGTGGCTTGTTCTTTTTTAAGCCAGTCTTATCATATAGTCGGCAGGGGGGGCTCAGGCTCTTAACTCTTTGACGACGGAGCGCAATTTCTGACACACGATTTCGTATAGGAAAAGACTTAAGAGTTAAGCAGGCAAACAAACAAGCAATCCGATGACAACTGCCAAGCCCAATCTCAACCTCACCTTGTCGCCATCAATCATGTGAAGATTTTAATGCATACGAGGGGAAATAACCTCACTGTGCCAAGCCACACACATCTGCACAAGTTGCTTCCCCTCACTGGAATGACTAAACTGACTCCTAAACATCTAATTTTGGCCTATAATATCTAATCTTTTTCCTATTACTTACCCACTGCCGATGATAAGGTTGAAAGCGAACAGAACCCACGGCAAATACATGGCCTGAAATTGGGGGGGAAAAAATCAATGTAACAGCGAACCTTTTTTGTCAGGCTTAGAGATTCACTTTACAAAATCATTCAAGGCTGCAAGTACATACTGTGTTATACTGATTTTATGACTGTGCACAAAATGGAAGTACTGAAACAAATCTAACAATCAAGTACATTCGGTTTGAAAGGCGGTCAGTAAACTGCAGATTCAGAAAAGCAGTGTTGCTTATTGCGCACATACACATGTGCGTCATTTATGTACAGATTCCAGAATCCTACGCAGAGATACTGAAGCTGTACGTTACTGATTTTACGTAATGGCCCTCTGAATTCGACAGAGAGGGTCAAAGCAACCCTCAGTCTTGAACACTGGGAAACACTGTCGTAACTTGTATGCCTGTCATAGGTTTCTAATTAGTAATAACTAGAAAAATGGAAAGTAAACTAAGAGTGAATGAACTTTTCCTCTTCCTGAAATGATGCAGTGTTATGATTGCTAACATCTAACCCTACTGTGTCCACATTAGGAGATAGGCAAGCTGACCTTGAACCTGGTGCCAAACCAAAACTGTACGATCATGTCCTTGTTCAGCTGGCACCAGACATACAGCACACTCAGCACCAGTGGATCCATCAGAATCTGCAAGGAAATATTAAACATGTCACATGATACAGCTGCCCACACATGACAATGCATGATTACAAAATGCAATTCTCATCTGTTGGGAATGAAAAAAAAAAAAAAAAAAAAGAAGAAAAAAAAAGACAACAAAAAACTACAAATATAGATAAAGCCTATGCAAAAGATGCAGTTTTACTTGAAATCTTCAGATCACTAAAAGCCACTACATGTATTACAGCCTGCAGCAGTCTTGCGCCTAGCTAGAAGGCCCATGCCTTGCGTAATAGTGCCTTTCAAGTGGCTCCTACTGGTGTGTGGTGACTTGTTCTTTTTAACCAGTATTATCATACTGGGGGCGGGGGTGTCAGGCTTGGGCTCTTAAGAGTTACTAGAAAACTAGAAAGACAGTGTATGAAGAACAAGCGCACCTTTACAGTTCCCATGAAAAAATAGTTCATGACACCCACGATAACCATCACTGTCGTCTGGCTGTTAGCATAAAGCTAAATACATGTGATGAATGAAAGGGTGATACTGATAATGAATTTTTTTTACTCACCATCAAATCAGCAACCAGCCCAACAATCTTTGAGCGAATTAAGGATGTGATAAAAGTAGAGTAGACTTCTATATATAACTCTGTGTGTGTGTGTGTGTGTGTGTGTGTGTGTGTGTGTGTGTGTTGGCCGTCGCAGACTGTGATCAAATGGAAAGGGTGTGAAGGATGAAGTCTTTTAGTGTGATTAATTTGTGACAATCTTAAATTGTTATTTTAGATTATACACTGTACCTACCTTAATAACCAAGACTGTTGTTTTTTTTATGTGATTTTATAATTCACAGAAATCTCTAATTTTATTGTAGTGTTTATTACGTATCATCTTATGTGTATTTTTAATTTGATGTGTACATCATTGTGTTTGTTTGTTCACCACACCCAAATTTCCCTCTGGGATAATAAAGATGTATTGATTGACTGATTGTCATTGGAAATCACAGATGCTGAGAAATAATGTCTGTTTTGTTGAAATCTCTATGTTTGTAGGGTTTCAATTGTTTCAGCACTATATTGTGACTCAAGTGACTGATTCTCATGCACAGATTACCCGGTAAGCGCATTCAATGAAAAGTTTTCCCACACACTGTTGTTACTTGTATGCCTGTCATACCTTTTGAGACTTTAAAGTCTACCTTTGTCATAGTGTCAAATGATCCTTAACTGACCCAAATGTTTGTATGAACGATTCCATATCAATGTCTCAATTAGAAAAAGGTGTATGCCCCATGGAGGCTGGTGAAATCAACACAATAATGTATGCATGGATGAAGAAACATGATGGATGATGCAAAACTGTGATGACGAAATTCCCCCCAAACGACAATTTAGGTTTTTAACAAAACACCGCCACAAACAAAAGGATACAACAAGGCAAATCCAGTTGAACAGCAGCATGAAAAGGTAGTCCGCAGGCCGGCCATCAAACACACCTGTGAGACACAAGACACACTGCATAAGCATTATTCACCAAAACCCATTTTCAAAAAAAATTTGGTGTTAGTGTTTCGTTTATAAATGTACAACTGACATGGGGCTAAACATAGAGTTTTACAGCTGTTTAATAACAGTGTTCCTTATAATGCACTTACAATGTGACGCAGGGATTTCAGGGTTGTACGTCATTGTGACGCATGGTTTTCATGACTTGAAACCCGAAAGTAAAACAACACATCTCAGACGGTCGCTGGAATTCGAAACAGAGAATTATGTGCCCTAGTGCTGGGTTTTCCGACTCATAAAGCACGTGTCGTCTTAGACAATCTTGTAAACAATGGGTCCGGTCAAACCAAGATTTCCGTACTGGGGTGTGACCCTTCCATTTCACAAAATGACCCTCTGAATTTGACAGAGAGGGTCAAAATGACCCTCAGTTTTAACAGCTGTAAGGAACACTGACATGGACAGGAATGACTAGAGTCTATGTACTATTTTACACAAATATTAGATTTGCCCAGTGATCGCGTTTGCTGGTCAGTACTGGTACTTTACCGACTAGGATTTAGAGATTAGATACCGGATAAGAAATTGGCTATCTGTATGACCTGCTGGTTGATTCTCAGCTTTACCACTTTTTCCCATTATCTTCTAACTGTTCACGCAATTGGTGCACATTGTTAATGGCGTTATGTAGTGACTACTGTCAGAGTGATCAGAAAGGGCATACATGTTTATAACCAGTGCATGTATCAAGACAGTGTGGATAATCATTTGCAGATGAGCCTATTGTTTGTGCTGGTGTTTGGTTGACACTGCGTCCGATGAGCAACATACCGGTTTTGTGTTGCCTATAATTTGCTCCCTACCCAATTGCAGGACTGGTCTGAAAAACGCTAACATGTTCACCGTTTTCCTCACATTGCAGTAAAGATAGTGAAATGATTTTCTCCCATAAGCATCCCTTCCCGCCCCTTGTACACACACACACATGCATGCTATCTCTTTTAGTTTTAGTAGATAGATCTGTGAGACTGACGGTGATACCTGTTTCAAGTCGTGTTGAGTATGAGTACAGAAAGTACAAGTTCATCAAGTAGTGAAAGCCTCTTGGTCCTGATATTGGGTAGAACAATGCAGCTGTCACTGGTCGCCATATCTGCAAACAAACGAACAGGCATTCAATAAACAGTATCGATTATAACGGGAGTCTAGATAGCTAGTGGCTGGGTAAAACACTAATAAACTAGTAAAGTGCACTTATTGGGAATTTTATATGGGAGCATGATGGTAATGTTGAAGAATAGTACACGAAATTCTGGGAGCTATTTGCACGCACTTAGGGTTTGGGTTAGGGTTAGTGTGCAGATAGCTCCCAGAATTTCGTATACTATTCTTCAACATTACCTCATTTCTGTTAGCAGAGATGATCATGCTCACCTGAAATTTGTAGATGAAGTGTTCCAATGTGAGAATCAACCACATCGGATTCAGAAGCCCAAGCCTTGATGCAATCGGCACAACCACAGACCCGGTGAACCAGTACCGGGTAATCTGTGGAATTCCCCGGTACCAGTCGCCAATATCGTTTGATGCCATGGCTTCTGTGTGTTTCTCTGTCGTCTTTTTGCCAACGAAATCTTCGAATTTGCTTTATAATGCGAACTTCTTGTTAGACTGACGTGGCTATCGGTCAAGAGTTTTCGTTTTAGCGTCTGCCCCGGAAGTAGTAGTTCCAACTCGGCCCATTTCATACTCGGCCTACCACTTCGGCCCTGGGAGAGCTCTGCTGGCGTGAGCGACACCATTCTCTCTCTTTCTGATTTTTGTTTAGCAAGGACACCGGATTGTCAAATAGGTTCGGTTTCAGCAGTCGCTCCTCTGTATATCAGTCTTTAAGTTTTTAAGAAACTTGACTGAAGTCATCAGTCACCACAATGATGATCACCATCCACTGAGCCGCCACCTCTCTCCCTCTCTCTCTCTCTCTCTCCGCTCTCTCGTGTGTTAGGCAGTGACTTGAGCTAGCCACAGGAACCCGTGAGGCTACCGCGGGCTGCCGCCGCGGCATCAGTTGGCGAGCGGCCGGCCGCGCTGCCGGCTTTCATGCTTTTTTTCAGTTTAGTTTTCAGTGTTTCAGTGGAGGCACATTCTTATTTGTGATACACTTGCAGGCATTCAAGAGAACGGCATGAATTTGTCAGGGAGAACAACTCAGTCAATGACATCACCCAGCGGCCTTTATTGTGATGCGCTAACTTTAAAAAAAAATTCTCTTTCGGGTTTTGTCAGTGAATCGTACTTTTCGATTGCCAATCTTCAATAAAGACTTGTCATTTGAGGGAACCAGATCGCGAATGAGACTGAGCAACCGAAACGAAAACCGGTCAGTTGACTTGCTGAATTCTTTGGGTCGAGTTGACTTTGAGCGGGGCCGAATGAATGGTGGGCCGACTCTGTAGTGGGCCGAGTTGACTGGTAATCAATAAAACCAGCCAGTTCGTTTACCGTTTTTCAAGAAGTCGCCGAAGTAAAAACAAAGAAGTAAAACACGCCTGCAGATTACTAGCAATATTACATGGTCTGAATTGATTTATGCTAAAAATGATATTTATATGTTTCGATTTTAATTCTTCTGTAATCAGATTCGAAATTTTGATTTGACCTATCAACAAACGCGCCATGTTGAAACATGTTTAGTCAACACACGTTTGGAAATTCGAAAGTGTGATTTGAGTGTAACCCTTGTGCCGGCCGGTTTTAACCAGAAGTACAACATTGTAACATATACAGCTCTTGTTGTTGCGCCAGAACTTTTAGCATGCATATTTTATGACTTACGGCTATGGCTCAGGGCTGGAGAAGAGACGGCAATGATGCACAGATCTTGTATGGCGTCTTTGACAACCAGTGTTCTATGTGGTGAAAGTTATCGAAGTTAGCCGACTCCATTATCCATCAACATGATGAACATTGTGGATGTGTGCAAAAGTACAGGAGGAAAGATATGGCACAGGAAGCCCACGGCTTCAAGCGATGATGGGTGAGAACCTGCGTGTGTGTTTGTGTGACTACGCATTCTCAACTCTGTCACAGTCTGTGTGTGTATGTATACATGTATGTATATGTGTGTGACAGAGAGAGAGAGAGAGTGAGAAACTTTACATTGATGGAGGGTAGTGTGATAGCTCCCACTAGCTTAAAATCAAACGGGGAAGTATCATACACCAAGCTGAATTGAAAGAGGTTTACTTTGTAGTTCTTTTACTAGTTTTACTTTTACTAGTTTTAGCCAAGGATTTATCAGTTCAACGTGATGCTGACAAGTAGATGTCACTAACAGAAGAGGCAGTTATTTCACACCTCTCTCTGTTAGGCAGATCCTACAGTGCCATTGTCGGTGCAGAAATAAAAACACTAACAGCGTTGAATCTTTCTGCGTTATTCAGGTTGATGATGACCATCACACACAGTGTGCCCAGCTCACTGGCAAGCAGCAGTCGCAATGTGCGATTTCTGCATGCAGCTTTTGACAAGTCAGGCGACTGCTTTGTGGCAGGGGATCACCACGGCAATGTCTACTTTTTCGACCTGATCAAAAACAGGTATGTAAATGTAACATATTTTTTTAGTTTAATGGACTCAGGTTTCTCCTGTTCATAGTTTTTACATGACATTCACGTGTACAATTTATTCCTAGAGTCCTGTTGTGAATCATCTGTAATAAATAGTAATAGTAATGCTACCGGCCCCCGTAGTGTAGTGGTAGGCACTTCGGACTATGGACCGGGAGACCCAGGTTCGAGTCCCAGCCGAGGCAAGCGGGATTTTTCCAATCTAGGTCGGCTCTTACCCAGAGTGGGTGTGCTATGGACCCGATGGGGAGGCTGTTGCCACACAGCCGAGCTTCACCCACTTCACGGGTGCGACTTTAGGGTTGCTTCCCTTGGTATGACACGTTGTATGATGTAGATGATTACAAGGCCGGCACCGCAGGTGCCGTAGTTCCTGGGCCTGGTTAATGCCGGGATTATATTTATGACAGGAAGCGTGGAATGCGGCCCTGTCCCGCAGTCCCAAACCACACGGACCTCCATAGCATCATCTTACCATCATCCCCATCTCCATCATCATACATAATAAAAATTGCCCCAACTTCCGAGCCCTCTGTGGATTCCACCCATTATCAGGGAGGAACACCACTGGAGCCAGCAAAGAGTTGTGGCAGCCAAAAAAAAAGAAGTAATACTATAGTATACTCTATAGTCATGCTCACCAGGTTAGGTCTGTGGGGATACCCTTTACATGCTTGCTGCACAAGAAAGCCGTGTCAGGTAGTTACGTTTATTTGGCTTATTCAGGGGATTTGGTCTAGTGGTTAAGGCATCCGACTTCGGATCCTGAGCTGCCTGGTTCGAGTTCCCGGTGGGTAGGAATATGGTGGGATTTTTCCTTACCATATCGAGTCAAATCCATGTGCAGACTTGTTTACGGTGCCTGTCTTGCCTTCGTGTACACACGCACGCACATACATCAAGTGTGCACGCTAAAAATCCCACGTTCATCTTTGGAAGAAGAGTAGGCTGTGGCTGGTGTCATGGTAAACAGAAATACTGTCGCACGCACCAGAGTGAACAGCAGGGTGGAGGTTTGCACATAAAGTAGCGCTTAGCAGCAGCAGGCTTTCACTGCTTCGTCCTCCAGCCCTGCGGCGTCGTGAGCATTTCAGCAGAGATGGATATGTGTGCCGAGGAGAAACCTACCATACCATATTCAGTTACTGAGTTCTAGTCTTTAAAAGATGTCTTTTGCTTGTAAACCTTTTTGTTTTCGTCAAAGTTTTGCTCCCTGTTGTGTGCGTGACAGAACAGACAGAAGAGTACTCTCTATATATTGTTTTTAAAAGAATCGAAACTTGATAACTGAAAGTATGGATAATCATTTTTTTCAAAAAAATACCGAGAAAGAAAAGGGGGGGGGGGGATCAGTCTCCCAATAATTTCCTTAGCCGCAGTTCATTTTTGAACATGCACATGAGATCCATCTTCTTGCTTGTAAACTTATAGTATGCTAAAGACAGCTTTCATTCTGTGCAGGTTCTCTTTGAGTCAGAAGACTGGTCACCCATGCACGGCTATTGCCTTCAGCTTGCGCAGACCCACAGAGTTCCTGGTTGCTCTGTCAGATTATTCGCTCAAGTGTTACGATACAGGTAATGAGAGATTAATGGTGGCATTCCTCTGTTCTCTTGTACTTATTCACTTGATGGTTTCTTGTCTGTACTGCGTTTAGATATTGAGGGATTTTTAATGTCCAATTCCCTTTTGGAAAATTCAGGTTGTTTCTCTCAGGGGAAGTGCGCTGCTGCGTACATTGAGGACTTAAAATCTTCCACCTTTTGGCGGATTTCCACCTTTGGCTAAGTAAAAATTGAAGTTGTACTGCTGTGTACAGCTGAGCCACAGTTAAACAAAAACTTGTGTTTGTTTCCTCAGAATCCAAGGAAATGGTTGCATGGATGAAGGGCCATGAGTCAGCAGTGCATAGCATTTCCGTGCACGGTTCAGGACGATACGCTTTGACTACCTCTTTGGAAACGGCTCATCTGTGGGACCTGGATACGTTTCAACGCAAGCGCAAACTTAACAACAAAGAGGAAGTGGGCTTGCTGCGTGTACGTAAATTTTGTTGCAATGCATTATAGTCGTAGAGTTTAAGATTAAAAAACATTTGTTGGACATTTACTTAGCAAGGGTTTTTTCCTTCTTTTGTTTCCACTGCACTTTCTTGTGCGTATGTTATGTCACAACCTGCTTAGTTCTTTTATCCTTTTTTGTTGTTGTACGTTGTTAATCAGTTTTATTTGACTATTTATACAGGTATTTTTCTTACCCATGAGCAATCTCATCATGACCTGTTTCCGTGACGACTCCATTTTTGCGTGGGAGTGTGAGTCTCTGAACTGCAAGTACCAGCTTCCCGTCCCAGCTGGCAGCAGTCCGCAGTACCGTGCATTCGCTGCTTCCAGGTAAATCATACACTGAAAAATCAAAGAAAACCATGTGAAACAATCAAAAACTAAAAGACAAAAAAATCAACCAACCAAACAATCAAAAACAACAAGAAGAAACATGCAGGGGTGAGCGGTTGTCTAATAGTAATAGGTAGCATGTCGGACTTGGTCGCTACGCTACTGAATGACACTCGCGGCGATGAAGTGTGGGTTCAGACCCAGCTTGCGATATGTGATACCGGTATTTTTTGGCTACCGGGCTGCCCATTAGGGGTTTCCCTCTGGTTATCCAGCTTACGTCCCTCTGCGAAATTGAAAAACAGGATAGGTAGGTTGGGTGGCACTGCACCACAGCGATGCGCTTCCCCCCGGGGAACCTGTCCGAACCCAGAAAGGGACAATAGAGTAGTACAAAAAAAAAATTTAAAGAAAAATTCAAATACGAAGGAAAACCGCACTCTAAACAAACACAAGCAAACAAACAACACCTGAACAAAAAAAGAAAAGAAACAGAAAAACAAAAAGTTTAAATATTTAAAGGAAACCTGCAAGCCGAACAAACACATACAAATAAAAAAACAACAAACTTTAAAACAAAAGCAAAAAAAAAAACAACAAAAAAAACTGCCAAAATAGCTCAGAATGATTTATGAACATAGAATTGATGGTACATGAACCTTTAGTTTAATCTGTCCGTTGCTTCCGTATTAAAACTACAGTCTCGTTGTTGCAGAGATGGCCGCATGCTTGCTGCTGGAGGGAGGTCACGGTTCATTCATCTCTGGTCCTTGGACACACGCCGCTTGCTCCGAATCATTGAGATGCCAAACAAAGTGACCGCTGTCAAGCAACTGGAGTTTCTGCCTGATAGCTTTCAGGATGGCTTTGATCAGGTAAAAGTTTAATGGTTTGCTGCACGGTTTCGTTTTTGGCTCCCTTGTGTAACAATGGGAGTCTATGTATTAACCCTCCGTCGTCTGTCTGTCTGTCTGTCTGTGTGTGTGTGTGTGTGTGTGTGTCCAGAAAACTTTAACGTTGTCATTTTCTCAGAATCTACAAACAGTAGAGGCACCAAACTTGGCATGCTGATAGACTAGCACAAGACCTTTCAAAACATATCATTTTGAATGACCTTGACCCAAGGTCAAGGTCACTAAAGCTCTCTGTTTGAAAATTTTACATTGGCATTTTCTCGTAATCTACAAATGCCAGAGGTTTTAAACTTTGCATGATGATAGACATTGATAAGAACTTTACAGATATACATGTAGTCAGTGACCTTCTGTCAAGGTCAAGGCCGTACAAGATAGTTTTGTGAAACCTTAACATTGGCATTTTCTCAGAAACAATGAACAGCAGAGGTGCCAAACCTGGCATGCTGATAGACAGTGATAAGACCTATGCACACATACCATCTTAAATGACCTTGACTGAAGGTCAAGGTCATTGAAACAGTGTTCGGAAATTTAACATTTGCATTTTATCAGTATCTAGAAGAATCAGAAGCATCAAACTATGTGCGATGATTGACATTGGCAGCACCTTTACAGACATACCTGTGTTCAGTGACTTTTAGTCAAGGTCAAGGTCATGCAAGCGTGGTTTTTTTTTGGAAACTTTAACCTTGGCATTTTCTTCAAAACAACAAACAGTAGAGGCACCAAATGAGGCGTGATGATAGACAGCAATGAGACCTACCTTTCTGAATGACCTTGACTGAAGGTCAAGGTCATTAAAGCTGTCTGTTGTGAATTTTAACATTGCTGTTTTCGGAGGAACTACAAATGCTAGAGGCATCAAACTTGGCATGATGATAGACATTGATGAGATCTCTTTTCAATGACTTTGACCAAAGGTCAAGGCTGTACAAACTTTTGGGGAAAATTGTAATATTGCCAGGAACTCAGAGCGCCAGACACATCACTTAGCATGATACTGGATAGTGATAAGAGCTCTACAAACATACTTTTGTGAATGACCTTGACCTGTGTCACAAGGGAGCCATGGAGGCTTCTGCCTCTCTAGTTTGTACTGTGCACCAATTCTCTTCCCATCTCGCCTTATAATTCACTTTGGGTCACTGCACATGTGAGAATCTGACAAGAGTAACAGTGCCTGAGCTGCTGTTTTGCAAGGAAGAACACTCTGCCTATATGTGATAGATCTGGAAATTTTGTCTTTTTTACAGGGGAGGGGGGTGGGGGGGATATTCATTAAAAATAAGACAAATTTGGACCATTGATGGGCACAAGAAAAGGTGCCTCAATATCTTGCATGGTAAGCATTGCATTTAAGGGTTTTCGTTGGGTTTTTTTAAGTTTTTTTTTTAACACATTCAGGGTTCTCATCACAGCCAGTAGATCAAACCCGTCTTCGTCTTTTCTCAGATTCTGGGAGTTCTGTCCCAAGATTGCATTATGCGCTTCATCAACATCGACAGCTGTCGCCTGCTGTTTGACATGGGCACTGTGGATAACCGCATCAACAACGTTGCTGTCAGTCCTAACGGCCGACACATAGTTGGCGTCATGGAAGATGGGAACGTGCACGTTTACAGTCTGCAGGCTCTGTGTGCTGACATCAATAAGGTTCGTGCCTCGGCCAGATTTGTCCTTTCGGTGTTTGCGGCAGGGATGAAAATTTTGAAAAAGAAAGCTGTTTGTTGATGTCGATACCGAACTTGATTCAGTACTACATGTACTAATAATAGTTGTCCCAGTGGGGCTGAGACCCCAGCCTGTCACATTGGTGGCAAAAGACGATGCCTCTAGACCACTGACTGCCCTGATATGTGCAGTAATATCAATAATTTTGCTGCACATATCAGGGCAGTCAGTGGTCTAGAGGCATCATCTTTTGCCACCAATGTGAGAGCCTGTCAAACTGTTCCCTCCACCTGGGCTGCATGTGCCTTGAATTTATGGCAGTCTGAGAAATAAAGAGTATCTTCTAGATCCACTCAGTTCTGTGAGAAAACTTACCGGTCTGGTATACAATAATCATAATAATAATAAATGGTATTTGTAGGGCACATTTTCTTAACACTAAAACTCACCGACACTCATGTACATTGTACAAAGATGGACAGATGCACACTAATGAAACTGACATTTCACAGGAAATTACTGGACGGCTTTGCGGAATAGGAACGTTTTAAGATTGCTCTTAAAAACAGACTGAGTGGGCGCATTTCTCAGATTGGCAGGCGGTGAGTTCCATAAGGTTGGTGCGACAAAACTAAAAGAGCGCTCGCCAAAAGAGAAATCATTTCAGTGGTTGAATCCAAGGATTCAGACCTTTGCATGAAGCCTTTGCCGATACAAAGTATGGTTCATTTTGTTGTTCTAGCCTCCTGCTCCGCTGGTGAAAGTGGTGAAAACCAACAAGATGTCGGAGACTGCGTCCACAGACACTTTGGTCAGGACACTGCAGAGTGAGGATACCTCGGGACCGGCCTTCACTAGGCTCGACAGTCGCAAGGCGGACCGCACAGTCACGGCTGAGGTAGGTCGTGGGTTGGGGGCTGGTTTTATTGGTTTGTTATCTTGTAAGAGCCCAAGGCCCTCCACCCCCCCCTGCCCGCTATATGATAAGACTGCTTAAAAAGAACAAGCCACTGCACACCAGTAGGGGCCACTTCAAGCCACTATTATGCAAGGTGTGGGCCTTCCCCACTAGGTGCGAGACAGCTGCATATTGAGTAATAGTGGCTTCTGGTGATCTGAAGATTTCGAGTAAAAACTTTGCATGGATTTTTGCATGGGCTTTTAAGAGTGAAGTTTGTGAATTATGTTTTAAACATGCTGCGTGTTTGTCAAAGCCTCAGAGGGTCTGTTACCGTTAGTCCACATCTTCTTGTGTCATTTTGTTTACACCAAATGTTCAGTACGTCCCTTAGCAGGCCAATGTTAGAAGTGTAACTGCAGTGTTACGTGTAACTCAAGTCGGTATTTGGCTCAAGTATGTAATGAAAGTGAGTCCCTGAAGACATCTGTATTTTGTCCATCTTTCTGTCCATTTTTGAAGCCGCTCTACGGCCGATTGTCAAGCAGCACAGACATACGGAGTGTATATGACATGCCAACTTCGTGATTAACAGTGGTGTAATGTAACTTAGTGTATAACTCCTGATGGATGATGTTTTGTGTGTTGTTTCAGACTCGATCAACGTGTAGTCTGAATACAGACAAGCTGTTGTCCATACTGAAAGGATATGGGGAATATCCGTCCAAATATAGGTGAGTATTGGACGTCTTTCATGAAATATTAACTGCAACTAGTTACTCAGTTTCTGCCTAGGTATCTGAGTGTTTCAGTAGTAGATAAAAACAGTTGAAAAGTCATTGGTAGATGACAGCTTTTGTTTTACAGTGTGTGTGTGTGTGTGTGTGTGCGTATGTGTCTGTCTGTCTGCATGGCGGTTTTTTTTTTTGGGGGGGGGGGGGGGGGGTACTTAATAGTATCATTTCTGTTGTTGGATTTTTTCTTTCTTTTCTTTTTGCTTACTGATAGTCATGATTTTGTCAATTTGTGTGTTTTTGTTTTTTGTACACAAACTCTGTCCAGTTGTGTTGCATCCAGTTTGTCTTTACTGATGTCTGTCTGCAGAATGTTCATCTGGCGTAAGATGCTGTGCCTGCCAGAGAACCACGCTGCATATGGCGCACTTGTGGACAAGGGAGTCCATGCCGCATACAGCAACCTGCACAAGGCATACCCGATCAAGAGCAGCAAGCTACTCCGCATTCTCCAGAGGTAAGCTCATTGCCTTGGTTTTATTTCCATCATTCTTCTTACAAGACTCTGAGTCATGCAGTAGGACTCTGAATTTATCTGTGTTAAAATATAAGCATTGTTATTTTTTTTTATCCTGAATTTGTAAAGATTAATTTTGCAGGCGCTTCCTAGGTGAAGCGTAAGGACTCCAAATTTGTCCCCTTTAATATCTTGCGTATTGCATTTGTAAACATATACTGCGCCTCCGAGATAGAACTGGATTTTTTGCCTCGCACACTTGACAACAGTGACTTGATGGTTGACCGAAAGCAAGGCTGGTACCATACACAAATCTGCATGTGAATTTGTTTTATTGATTTTGTTGAGAAAATGTCCTCAAGCAAATTCCGGCTGATTGTGTGGCAGGATCCTGTCAGCGCTGGCTCACTGGGCGCCGATTTTCGGAGAGACGCAGTTCTTGCCATCGCTGGCCTTCCCCTTTGTCAAACTGTTCCAGAACAACCACCTGGTCTGCTTTGAGATGATCGCTACAGTACTGGGTAGGACTCCTTGATAAATTTCTTTGCTGTGTACATTCCTTATCATAAGATGTGTGTAGTACTGGCTTCACACATGGTGGGACAAAGGGGGTGGGGGGTGGGGTGGGGAGGGTTAGATGCCTAAATTTATTAGAATTGACCAAGACTTTGACAGTGTCTAAACTGATGCTGGTTGCAGGCTGTAGAAGGATTTAATAACTCAGAGAAGTGCTTTTCCCAGTCACCTGACTGCGTTTGGTAAATGCAGTGGGTTGTACATCTGTAAGATGTGTGTGTCTTAATAGGAAAATGGTGCATGTGTATAGGCTTCACTGTGAATACTCCTGTCATAGTTCCTGTCATAGTTTTTGACATTTTAGCAGATCGGATCTCTATTGTCTACAAACATGCCTTTGCTGGATAAGTACAAGCATAATTATTGTGTGTGCACAGTGAACTGGTGTCAGCACTGGTTTGAGTACTTCCCCAACCCGCCCATCAACATCCTTGGCATGGTGGAGAACGTCCTCGGCCATCACGACCGCTACCTGCTGCAGCATTTTGTCACTTATGGTGTCACGTCACAGGTGTGCAAATTTGAACACTGCTGCAGCAACAGATTGATATACTTATTTGATTTTATTTAAAAAAAAATTTTTATATTTATTTATTGGTTGGGTGTGTGTGTGTGTGTGCATGCATTTTGTTTTGATCTCTTTTGTTTTTGGTCTGTTTGTGCATGTTTGTCTTGTTTTTGTTTTGTTTGCTTCTTTCACTACAATGCCATACACTTGTGCCTCTGCAGAACTGTTTTTGAGGAAAAAAAGCAACTTTGTAATCTTGTAAAAGTTTGTGCTGATTTTTGGTTACCTATGAAATCACATTAGATGAATGGTTTGATTTTCTCCTTAGATGTATGCCTGGCCGTTATTGGAAACGGTGTTTTCCGAGGTTCTGACGCGAGAGGAATGGCTGATTCTGTGGGATCATGTGATCAGCAACCCTCCAGGTTTCCTCCTCATGTTGACAGCTGCTTATTCCATCTGTGCTCGCGGGCCTCTCATGCAGTGTCGAGAGATGGATGACTTTCAGGTAATGGAGAACGGCTCATTCCATGTGAGCAATGCAGGACTTACCCATTGCCCAGCAGTGTCAATATGTGTCTTCTCTCTAGAGCGTTCGTATCCCGGCTGGAGCCAAATATTTGTGCTGGTTTTTTCATCGTTGCCCCATCTTTGATATCACCCTGTGTGGTGGGAGAAAAAAAACGTGAAACCCCCAAACACCCACCCACCCACTCTCTACCCAGAGCGGTAACATGAAAAGTTCCACATCTATCCAACAATGCGTGTAGGCAGAGTGTTTTCCCCTTGCAGAACAACCATTCAAAAACTGTCACTCTTGCCAGATTCTCGCATATAAAGTGTCCGAAATCAAAAGTATGCGATTGGTGGGAAGATCGCTGGAACAGTGGGAACGGCAGAATGTGTTAGCTGACAATTGTGCACAGCACCTAATTAGAGGTTTTTTTAGGTACAACAGGTGCTTAGCTTTATTTCACACGGGTAACCATTAAGCCTGATTCTATCAGTCTGTGTCCCATGCTTGTTGCAGTATTTCTTCCACCATCGTAATGCAGTGGACGTACGGCAGGTGGTGAAGGAAGCCTATCGCCTGTCGGAGGCCACTCCTGACGAGCTTCACCCCAACAACAAACTGATGCCCTTCTCCCCGCTCACGCACGGCCAGTACCCCGTCTTCAACAAATATCCCAAGTTTATTGTCGACTATCAGGTGTGCTGTCTGGCTGTTCTCAAAATTGAGTCGTACCAAACTTCCTGATGATGTTGATACTTTTTTTTTTTCTTTTTTTGTCCACCAAGTATTTTACTAAAATGTCATGCCTGCTTGTTATTTTGCCACTTAAACAATTCAGGGCTTAAAATATTCCACCTTTTAGCAGATTTTCACCTTTGGCTAAAATTCTGTACTGTTCTGTTGGCTCAGTGCCAGCCTGTGAGATGCTGTCACTCTGCAGGTGACTAAGTGGTATGATGTTAGACACTACATGTACCAACATAGCTCAGAATAATTTGTGTGCATAGAATTGATGGTATGTGGGCCTTTAAAGCATGATTTACACCCTGTGTATCAGACTGATTCTCTTCACACCTGTTAAATGTGCATTTTATACTTACCGTAGCTTGTGGTTTTTTTCATATATTGTAGATTCAAGAACGGGAAAGAATTCGCCAAGAGGAAATGGAATACTTGAGGAAAAGGTGAGAACCCGTACAGCTGAAATCACGTAAACTGGGTGTTACATTGTACAGTCAGTCAGCCACCGTCTGTCAGTTTTAACCCTGCTCTTGCTGAATTAACTTGTCTTTTGCTGAAAAAAGTCCTAGAGGTAGTCCGGAATATTCCAGGTTCAGCACTACCAGGGTTAAAAGAGTTGGCCTCTGTGCAAACAGCCCACCCCATATGTACGATATCATTACCACCCCATATCATATTTAAGTCAGTGAGACATTCAGAGTGCATTTTGCATTTGAAAGCACTTTTTAAGTAATAAATAATAATAACGACAAATGTTATTTGTAGGGCGCATTTCTTTAGACTGAAACTCAATGCGCCGATCACTCGCTGACACTCACGCACATTTTACAAAGATGGACAGACATTCACTGGTGAAACTGACAAGTTACGCAGGAAATTACTGGAAGGCTTTGCGGAATAGGAACGTTTTAAGGCTGCTCTTAAAAACAGAGTGGCCACAGGTCTCAGACTGGCAGGGAGAGAGGTCCATAACTTAGACACAAAGAGAAAGTTAACAAATCAGTAGAAATTTGTGGTATTGCTAATGCATGTACCTGCGCCTGTTGACAGACAGTTGTCACTTGATGCTCAGCGCATGACACTGCGACGCCAGCAGGAGGAGGAGCAGTGGTACCACCAGCAGGCGCTGCTCTTGGAGGCAGAGGAGAAACGGCGCCAGATGATTTCGCAGGAGGAACAGAAACTGGCTGATCAGCGGCAGAGGTGAGCGGTGGTCAAGCTTTATCCTGCGTGTTGTTTGCTGTAACTGCATAGGACTGTCTGACGACTGCATTTTGCCATTCACTGTTTACATTAAAAGATGGATATGTCCCACCCCTGTAGTGTAGTGGTTAGCACTTCGGACCATGGAGCGGGAGACCTGGGTTCAACTTCAAGTCCCAGCCGAGGCAAGTGGGATTTTTCCTACCTAGGTCAGCTCCTACCCTGAGCGGGTGTGCTATGGGCCCAATGGGGAGGCTGTTGCCACACAGCCGAGCTTCACCCACTTCACGGGTGTGACTGTAGTGCTTCCCTTGGTATGACACGTCTTATGATGTGGATAATTACACGGCCGGCACCGCAGGTGCCTAAGTTCCCAGGCCTGGCTAACACCGAGATATTTATGACGGGAAGCGTGGAATGCGGCCCTGTCCTGCAGTCCCAAACCACATGGACCTCCATAGCATCATCTTACCATCATCATCTTCTCCATCATCATGCATAATAAAATTGCCCCAGCCTTCAAGTCCTCTGTGGATTCCATCCATTACCTAGGAGGAACACCACTGGAGCTGCCAAAAGAGTTGGGGCAGCACCAAAAAAAAAGAAAAAAAAAAAGATTGGTATGACTGTTGTTGATGGATATTCACGATTGTCATTCAGACTGACTGCCATGCATCGGGAGGTGAAGCTGAAGGAACTCCAGTTGCTGGATGCTGCGCGCAGGAAGTTCCTGCACTTCCAGAAACAGCAGAGGGAGGCAGAGCTCCGTCGCCTTGATGACGAGATGCAGAGAAAGGTAAGCCAGTTCAGTTAAGCCAGGCAAGTACGAAGTAGTCTTTACGACTTAGCTGTCATAGCTGTATAAATTTTTCACATGTTTGTTTTGCAAGATAGACATATTTTTCGTACGTGTTCAGGCCCTGTTGCGAGATCAAGAGACTCAGGCAGCCATCGAGGAGGCAGAAATCCGCAACCTTGAACTACAGCTGCAGAAGAAGATGTTCGAGCAGGTGAGTAGTGGTAACTGGTTTTGTTCACCGGATTTGAACATAAGCCAGATGGCCGTGAATGCTACTGTGACGTACTTTTCAAAGACCCATGTGCCATCAAGCCTAAACAGTTCTCAGCCTTGGAATTAATAGTAGTTGCTTTGGCATTGTTTCTACAGACCTGGTTATCATTTCTCTCTGTTCACACAACAACCTTGTTTGGTTCTCCATTTCTCTGTCAGCTCTCTGTAGCTAAACATGAACCAGAAATGACGGCCAAATGTTCTGCTTGTTTCCTTCAGGTTCATGCCGAGAGGGTTTGAAAGTTCCTTACTGGAGAGGCTGCTTTTGAAAAATGCCTTGTATTTTGTTCTCTCCTTTTACTGACTTGAATCGAGTCGCTCATGACATCTTATCCTTGTCCTCCAGGAGTTGCAGCGGGAGTTTGCCGTGTCATCATTGGGCCTCAGGTCCGAGGAAGATGTGGAACGAAAACAGTCGGAGCTGGAGCAGCGGATACAGCGCCGCCTGCAGGACGCCGAGCGGGAGCGAGAGCTGGAGGTCCGCAAGATGATGCAGCAGCAGCTAGCGGGGGCCACGCAGCGTAATGTGGACATGTGGGCTGGCAAGGAAATGGAGCACCGGTTCCGAATGGATCATCTGGAGAGGGAGGCTCGTCAAGTACAGGTGAGGGACTGGCTTTGTTGCTGCTGGTAGCTGTAGACAAGCCAAGTTCTTGAGATCTTCTGTATTTTTGTCCAGATTAAAGACAAATTCATGAACGTAGCAACCAAAGCCAACTGTTTTATAACTAATATAAGTGGTGCTTTCAAAAACAGTCACTGCGGGTGTGCTTTTGAACAGGTTGCAGTTGTGCAGTTTCTGTGTACATCACTGCGGCAAGGACTCTGGCCTTTCGCCAGCAAGAAGGACTGGACATTTGACCATTCGCAAGCAGTATCTTACGTAGAGAGGCTTGCTGGTCTGTGTATCCATTTAGTAGTCGGTGCCATCTGTGGACAAGAACTGAAGACAGTTTCAGATTGCAGAACTTACTACTACAGCATTATATCTATTTTCAGTAGAGCAGCATTATATCTGTTTTCAGTAGAGCAGTTTGTTCCGCATAGCATTATGTATACATTTTCAGCATAGTGTTATGTTCATCGTAGTGTTATTATGTTCGTCATATTTCAGTTAGCCAAGCTGAGCACTCAGAACCGAGCACTGGAGCAGGAAGTACATGACCTGATGCATCGCTGTGAGGAGGACAAGGTTTGTCTTATTGATCTTACCTTTGTTTCCCACCCCCACCCCACCCCACCCCACTTTATAGTGTTTACGTGTTTACATCGACACCTGCGTTGACAGAGAGGGACTTTCTGGTTTCGCTGGACGACGTGATCTGACTAATGTTGCTTTGCAAAGAGCCTGAGGGAATGTCGTCAGTGATTGATACCTGGTCCGGGAGATTGTAGGTTTTGCTGCCTATGGTCTTTGTTTTCCCTTCGTCGCACGTGTAGTCAACGACGCAACCTTTGACTCCATCTTCAGCATGCAGAATCTCCACGGGTATCAGATCAAGTCTTGAGACGTCCACGCCTCGTGCCTGTCTCATTAACCCAGGAACAATACTGTGACCTTCAAAATACTTAGGACCACTTTCATATAGGTTTGTGTTGACAGGGTATTCACCCTCTGCATCGATACGATTAGTTATACATGAGCAAAAGCTGAACGGAAAAGCAAAAGCTTCAGTGGGATCATAAGACTTTTGAATGTAAAAAATACCCATGCATGTTTTTTGCAGGATCATGAGACGGAAGCTGGGCTCCGGGAACTGGCACTGGACAAAGAGGAGCGTGGGCAGGACAGCGTTCGTCGCCTGGCAACCATGGAATCAGAGGTGCTGACCGGGCGGCAGCACACCCACAACCTGGCTTCACGCGGCGTGGATGGTAAGGGAAAAACCACGGGGGTCAGTTCAGGGATGAAACCTTTCACACCTGAAGCACCCTGTAGTCACACTTATCTTCAATTCCATAAGAAATTTGATCTGTTATAACCTAACATGGAGTAAGGCTCAGTGCTATTAGAAAGTAAAATTACCTCCATGCTCCTACTGTTGGCCCTGATTATGAGTTGCTTCCCTTTGCGCTAGGTGTAATTCGCAGATGTAGCAAATACCCTGACGCTATTTATTTATTTTTCAGACAGGAAGCATGTAGGCTGGAATGCATCATTGCACGACTCCAACACTATGGCTTCTCTTGATGATCATGGGGATGAACTCCCCTCTAGAGGTACATGTATTACCTTTCCATCGTCTGAACATCTTCATGGGTGACAACACTCTTCAGTCTGGGTGACTGAAATGTGTTTTTTTGAATTCTACCCTGACTGAAATTCTGTTTGTTGAGCAAAACATGTGTCAGATAGTACTATTTGTTGCAACCCGGAGATAAGCGCCACATTCATATTTTCCGTTTACAGTGCTCGGAGAAGCCACCAAATGCTTTTAAAATTGCTAAATTGCGTGTTTGGCTTGTGTTTTACCCTAATGGCACCTGGTACTCTACCTCCGTATCTCAACCTGGGTTTCAGTCTTTTTAAACTAAGAGTGTCACCTGCGCATTTTTCTGCTTGTGAGAATGTAATATCAAAATTACTTGCACACTAGTGTAGTTCTTTCCATTTTGATAAATACAGTCGAACACGCTTAAGTCGAATTCGCAGGGGAAATGGATTTTCATTCGACGTATCCGAAGTTTGACTTATCCGTGACGACGGATAAGGTCGAATTTCGACTCTAGCTTCGAGTTAAGCGAGTTGCACCTTCCCCCCCAAATCGGTTTGGAAACTGAAATTTATTTTCCCTGGTCAACATGAGCTTACTGCTGCTGCGTTGGTATAGTTTGCCCCCTTGTGTCATTTGCACCTGCTGTAAATGCACTGCGACCGTCTGAACAACATAGCGATTGCATCAGTACCACAAGGTAACCCCAACCCTAAACTGATCTAAACCTAACCCTACCTAACCCTAAACCGGTCTAAGCAGGCGAACTCTACTAAATGAATGTGGATGCGTTTGAATAGTTTGCCCAGTACGGCCCAGGGGTGCGAACTATACTGAGCCTTACTGCTAGGATTTGTTATATTCAATACGTTCGTACAAGCTGCCATTTCATCGAATCTCCGTAGCTATTTTGTTCACTTTTAGTCCACTTTCAGTTCAGAGTATTCGCTTGGTCTTACCATAGTCACACATGCAATGCAGAGGAAGGAGAAAGCCAAGTTTTTCTGATGGCTGTTTCGTTCTGACATGAAAGCTGCCTGGCACCAAACGGTGATAAGTTTCCAGCTTATGTTTTCTTCTTCTTTTCTAGTTTCACTGACTCTTATTCTGCTTGTAAGATCAGCAGCGTCATCTGTGTGTGTGTGTGCGCGCGTGCGCGCGCGCGCGCGTTCGCAGTCATATGTTTGCATGTGCTCAATAAATTCTAGTGCAACGTCATATAAACACACGCAGTCAATTAGCAGAAAGATCCAACTCTAACGGCACCAACCGGCAAACTCTCTCTCTTTCTCTCTCTCTCTCTCTCTCTCTCACACACACACACACACACACACACACACACACACACACACACACACCAGGAATAACTCGCTGCTTACCCTCCGAATCCGACGGCACCTTCTTAACTCATTCGTGACGGGACACTTCGATCAAAGGTTCAGGCCTGCATCGACCACGACTCATTAAAACTGAATCCTCCATCCACTCAGTTTTCATGAAGTACACACTTCCGTTGAAAATGTCAAGTGCTTGTGTCTTCAATGAAGTATACTGAAGTATCATGGGGGTAGGCTCAGGCAGTGTTGAGTCGGCGGCAGTACCAGTCACAATAGGGTTAACACTGGCGACAGAAAACCTCAGAGATCAGGGGCGCAGGGTCAGATCTCACGCCTAGCTCTGTTCTTGCACGTGTTTCTCGCCAATTTCGTGTTCTACCACCCAAGTAACCAGCCCTAAGGCCCGCAGGACACGTAACACTGTCAACCTGTACTTGCACGGAAAATGTAAAATCTCCGTGCAAGCCGTGTTTTGACGCTGATGCATCAGAAGGACAAAAAGAAATTCCCGTGCCAGCGACTGGTACGACTTATCCGAGGCTAAAATTGCAGATTTCGTTTGACATAACCGAGTTTTGACTTATCCGTGTTTGAGTACTCGTTCGACTTATCCGTGGAAAATTTAGTCATACAAAGAGCAAGTTTGGCCGGGAAAAACTTTTTGCTTCGACGTATCCGAAGTTCGACTTAAGCGTGTTTGACTTAAGCGTATGGGTCTGTATTAGGAAACATGCTTCACACCTGACTTTCCATTTGCTGTCTCATTTAGCACTTAGGTTCAGTGGTAGAAATTTACCTTGCAGTCAACAGTTTTACACAAATCATGGTTAGGCAGCTAAGATGCCTGTCTCCAGCTGATGGTGATTTTAAATGTTGGTGGCTATGTTTCACTTTCTGACACTGTTTGTTTTCTAGTGAAATTTGAGCGAGACCGACGCATGTTTGACGAGCAAGAGATGGAACTGCTGAAAGAAGTTCGTCGGCTGCGTCAAAAACTGGCCACAGACAACAGAAACAAGCGACCTCCGCCCCTATCGGCTGCTGGCGACTGCTGAGACAGTGCCATCAAACGTGACTTGCGGTAGAAAAATGTGCCTGCACTACATCTGTTGTATTTCTAAACTTTGCATTCATATCAGCAGCATTGCTGACTTACTGAAGATGAGGACCTGTGTATCATGGTACTTCAGGGTCTCTTTTGGGAACTGCATATTCTGTTACCCGCAACAGAGCCTAAGTGTTTGTTGGATCCATGGCACATAAGCTCTTTTTGCCAAAAATGGTAGACGTGTGCAAATTATGATAAATAGACTACTATGTGATTCAGAAATACTGTCACTTGAGGTTGTTTGCTGGAGGAAAGGCTGCTGCAGTCCAGCCGACGTCCTAAGAAAAGCTGAATTCACTCAGCAGAATGTGCTGGACACCATCGTTGTTTACGGATTTTGATATCATTCAGTTAGGTTTTGATGAGAATTAGGGAAACTGTGTAAGCAACAATAGTGTGTGTTTCATCGCCACTATCGCATTGTGTTTTACAACAAACATCCAGCTGTTTTGTCTTCTGGCCACGTGTTGCTTGGTGCACACAAGAGAATCAAGAATGGCAATTATTCTTACAGTTGGTGTAGTGTATTCAGAAATGTTTGCTGATAATGCTGACTGGATGGCAAGGTATTGTTTAAGTTTTGCTGCTGTTTAACCTGACGTAACTCAGTCTTTTTTTTTTTTTTTAAAATGCTGTTTGCAAAAATAGCTAAACTGACACATAGTTTAGTTGCAGTCCTGTTATGATTTGATAATATACATGCATTGCCAGTGCATCATTTAACTTAAGACATTTAGTTCTGCCCAGTATTTCATATCTTGTACCCTCTTTTGGTTTCGGCCCTCTATGCGGAAAGTAGGCAAGATTAACAGTTCGTTACAGCTCTTATTGCAGCAAACACGCGTATAATCAAAGTGTAGCTCTCCCTCTAAGCCTGTGCAGACATGATTTTTTTTTTTTTTTTTTTCAGTTAGGCCAGTGGTGCACAACCCCGAACTTCCTTGGTAGGAAATGATTTAAGATGGTTGCATGATGCTTTGGTCAGTGTCTCATTTTTTTTTTTTTTTTTTTTGGCACATGTTAACGTTTTTGTCCATGCTAGGAACAGGATGCATGCAGTTGTCGTATCCACTAAATGTATGGGAAAAATATATTTTGCGTGAGAGTCTGTGTCCGTGGTGATGTCACTGTGATAATTTTAATGTGCATAGAATGTAAATAAAGTTTTATTAAGAGAATTTTACACTTTTCATTGCCTCGATACCGGTTTTGTGGAATAATAACAGCAACACTTGAAACACACACACACACACACACACACACACACACACACAGACTAACATCTGTAAAATTCTGACAATGCACTTAACTTTTCACTTTATTTGACAATGAGACAGTGCCACTCAATATCGGGATCAATTTAAAAACAAAGGCAAGTCGTCATTTTCAATGAACAAATGTAAATGGTGTGACATTTTTTTAAGAATAGAATAGTACTGAAGTAAAACATAACACTGGCCTATATTTGAGCGTTTTTAAAAGCAAGAATTAAAAACAAACGTGATTGACATGGTTAAAGCTAATGTTACCGAGGACAGCTACAGCTGAGGAAAAACAGCAGCTTGAAAAGACTTTGTGGGGGGGGGGGGGGGGTGGAGGGTGCGGGGGACTGTACTCCTGGATAGTACACGTAATTTGAACACAATGCCATGGCTGAGTAACCAGTCGGACCCAACTCGCAGTGGATTTCATTCAGTGTTAATTGTTTTTTGTCTTCAGAATAAAATCTGTCTGCCTCTCTTGTTCAACGGCAAGTTCTAAATTGGACTCCAAAACTTCTGCCGTTGAACCATTGTCATTGTCACTTTTTTTTTACTTTTTTTTTTTTTTTTTTTTTGGGGGGGGGGGGGGGGGGGTCTTGTTTGGTGTGGCCATTTTGATAGTCTCGCACAACCTGAACAGTACAACACAGTCATGTAACAAAACACAACAGAGATCAAAACCTCCAGAACCTACTGCACTGTTATAGATTATACCACACAACTATAGATCAGACGTTCACCTTTTTGTTTGATGACAGTTGAATTAAACCATCAAGATCCTCACCACATTTTGGTCCAAGGAATGACCGTTGTCCAAGGCACATTGTTTTGCTGTCGTGCACAGTCATAATCAACATTTGCAAAAGGAAAGTTGCCCTAAGTACATTGTGGTTTAGTGTACATGTAATTTAATGCCAACATCCTCAAAATCTGGCAGTACCAAATACTGATCATTCACACTACTGAACACAATTCCTTTACAGGCAAGTAAATGCTGTCAGTTTGTTCTCGACTAGAACGTATGCACAATATGTCAAGTCTTGGCTGGAGGATGTGAAGTGGTGCATCTCTCTCTCTCCTCATCCTTCTCACGTCATTTCGAGATCACAACGTAGGAATGTTGGTATCTCTAATTGCCTGAGTACAACACCTGCCGCGCGTTTGATATTGTTTGTCTCCTTTTAACAGCACGACGGTTTTTGTTTTCCCCCTGTTTCTGAGCGCTCTCTCTCTCTCTCTCTCTCTCTCTCTCTCTCTCACTCTCTCTCTCTCTCACACACACACACACACAGTCACACACACACAGAGGCGCTCGCGAGCAGTCTCGTTCAAAAACGTCACAGATCAGTCCAGCGTAAGTTTCACCAGCAGGCAGCCGAGACTGACTGACTGACTGCAGAGTTCCCAGCAAACATCCGATACAACGGTGATGTCAGTGATATCATACGATAAATGATAGAAGTCCCAGTGCAGTGAGGCCCACAGACATACAGCCGGCAAGCAGAACAGCTGTCCTTCTCGATAATGAACCAGTCCTCCAATAGCCTCGGCTTGGTCCAAGCTGAAAACAGAGGACACAGAACATTTAGAAAAGGTGCGACAAGTGCCTGAGACAAGACAACACATCGCAAGACCGTGCGAGCTTTGAATCGCGGACAAAGTACAAAGCTACCCTCAGCTATCACAAAAAGGCAGTGACCGCTTGCCAAAAAAAAAACAAAACAAAAAAAAACAAACAAAAAAACCCCAACAACAACAACAACAAAAAACAGCACATAACTCAGCAAAGAGGTCTCCAAATCTGAAGTCTCCACAAAATGTGAATCCCACAAGTTGAAAAAAAAAAAAAAAAAAAAGAACAAAAAAAAAAAAAAAAAAAACCCTTCATTTCGTATATATACAGTATGTAGATCTTTTTAGGTGACGGGGTTAAAAAATTGAAATTTGCGTGAGTCCATCCAAGCGGATCTACAAAACAAACGCGGCGATGTGGAACCGTCACATTATCTAAGCCGTAAACGGCGCTGTTTGTCGAGATAAAAGCGGAAGTTGAAAGTTTGCGTTTAGCCATCCCCGTACCGGGGGCCGAATCGTTAACACTAGGCCCCCGCAACCACGGCCAAGTCGGGCTAACCGAGACCGAGCCGAGATAAGTAATAGCTAAGAAGGAAAAACATTAAAATACTCGGTGACAAGGAAAGTGGACAGTTGCGAACAACCTTGAGGTCCCCGTGCTATTTCAGAATGTGCACAGAAGCGAGGAATTCTGTCAAATTCACCGGCACAGTGAATTTTTAGCATGGCTCGGAGATTATTGTGCGTGGGAGTGATTTCCCTTGAAAACAAAAGCAGACGTTTTTTCCCGGGGGAATTTCGGTCACACCTGTCAACAACATTGTCTCCTCCAAAACCAGGGTATGGTATTATTTTGTTATGCTAACAACATTATACAGCTTAGCGAGGCGTTTCCAAATAGTTAAGTGCTCTTGAACATTATGCAGCACAAAATTAACGTCTGCTGTAAAGGACGTTAAACACCCAAACACCCACGTACTTTCTCTTTCGTGTAGTTTACAAATAAAGCTGATGGCCACTAATGAGAATTGACTCGGAAAACTGATAATCGGTAGGCCTAAAGCATCAGAATCGGTTCCGAAAGCTGTCCTGCAAAGGTATGCATACTAAAAAGAGAGAAAACAATTATATTATCATAACCAACTTGCTGCAATGATCCTATATACGAGGATCTTTGCTTGCTGCGAAGCTGATGAAAAGATTGCATTCTTTTAAGAGTATAAATGATCCTGTGAACAGGCGATAATTAAGAAAGTCACTGTCAGCAGCTACGAAGGCACATTTAGAGATAGGTAGAAAATGCTATATAGTAAGCAATGACTGAAGTTTAGAATCAATTAGCAAAGACGCACCAATTGACATAAAGGAATGACGTTACCGACGCCGGAGAGATAAAACTTGATGCAGCTACAATGAAACTAAGACCAGGGTACGGTATTATTTTGTAATGCTCACATTATACAGCTTAGCAAGGCGTTTCCAAATAATCAAGTGCTCTTGAACGTTATGCAGCGCGAAAATGATTAAAGTCTGCCGTAAAGAACGTTAAACACCCGAACACCCACCCCTCTGCTGTACGCCTGTACTTTATCTTTCACGTGGTTTACAAACAGCTGACAACGCTCTCTGAGAACGCTACAGGTATGACATATTGTCTTTGGTTTCAGGCATTAATAACAGAAAAGATGAACGTTGAGGCAGTTTCTTTGTAGCTGCATCAAGTTTTATCTCTCCCGCGCCGGCAATGTCTTTCCTATAGTGTCAGTTGGTTATGACCATTAAAATAAATAAATAATTAAATAAATAAATTTCTCTCTCTCTCTCTCTCTCTTTCTACTTATACCTTTGCAGGACAGGTTTCAGAACCAGCTCTGATGCTTTACCGTTTATCGGTTTTCCGTTCACAATAATGCTCATCAGCTTTATTTGTAAACTACACGAAAGAGAAAGTACGTGGGTGTTTGGGTGTTTAACGTCCTTTACAGCAGACGTTAATTTTGTGCTGCATAATGTTCAAGAGCACTTAACTATTTGGAAACGCCTCGCTAAGCTGTATAATGTTGTTAGCATAACAAAATAATACCATACCCTGGTTTTGGAGGAGACAATGTTGTTGACAGGTGTGACCGAAATTCCCCCGGGAAAAAACGTCTGCTTTTGTTTTCAAGGGAAATCACTCCCACGCACAATAATCTCCGAGCCATGCTAAAAATTCACTGTGCCGGTGAATTTGACAGAATTCCTCGCTTCTGTGCACATTCTGAAATAGCACGGGGACCTCAAGGTTGTTCGCAACTGTCCACTTTCCTTGTCACCGAGTATTTTAATGTTTTTCCTTCTTAGCTATTACTTATCTCGGCTCGGTCTCGGTTAGCCCGACTTGGCCGTGGTTGCGGGGGCCTAGTGTTAACGATTCGGCCCCCGGTACGGGGATGGCGTTTAGCTTGTCCGTGCGTGCGACCAGGCACATGGAAGAACTTCATCTAGTCCGGGCCAAAACTGTGGCTCAAGTCAGCCGAATCCAACCGCGATTACTGTGTTGGCACGCTTTCTTTTTTCGTTGACCGACTCGGACGTTCCAACATCTAAAGGACGAGGGATTAGGGGAAAACAAAGCCAACTTCTCTCTGTATCTGTCTGTCTGCCCCTCTCTCTCTGGTTCGCTCCGTATCAGCGTGTGTGTGTGTGTGTGTGTGTGTGTGTGTGTGTGTGTGTGTGTGTGTGTGTGTGTGTGTGTGTGTTTATAGGTGTGTGCCTTTGGATGGAGAAATAACAGCCTGTTTTATTTTGTGTTGTAACGCCCGGGAAAGCAACTTCTGCAACAGTTCTAGTGAACACTGAAATTGTACATGTAAATGTCCTTTTGAGTTTTTAAAGTGTGTTCAGACCTTTCAGTGGACAAACATGTCAATGAAATAAATTATAGTTCTGAGTTCTCTCTCTCTCTGTCTGATGTCACAGTCTGTTTTTGTCAGTGTTCAGTTCCGCAATGTTCAGTTATTTGTGCTTGTTTTACGCAATACTAACTGGTTTCACGCAGATCAGTAGCTAGGACATGTTTGTAATTCAGGCCTGCGTACCCACAACATTTTCATTGAACCCTCCCCCCCCCCCCTCTCTCTCTCTTTGATCGTCTGGTTATATTTACCTGCACTAAGTCCAGGTGAACTTCCGACGATGTACCGACTCCTCCCTCCTCCCTTGTGTGATCAGCGGGCCCGACCCCCAGGGGAAGTCTTCCCGTAGGCAGGGACACTGGCCGTACGCTGGCCTCGTCCTCTGCACTGGTGATATCCGCGAACTGTAGGTAGCGGCCCGGGCGCCATGCTGGAGGGTCGAACACGTCGCAACTGTCCGCTTCTGAGTCCAACAACAAGAGACAGCTTGCGGAGTCTTGCCTCTTCATTGACGTCCTCAGATCCATCGTCACTTGTAGTAGTAGCTGTTGTTGATGTAGTTGTCGTCGGTGGAGGTGGCTGACCGTGGTCAAAGTGGAGATGTTGTTTTCTGTCGTGGTCTGTGCTGTTCGCGTCTTGGTTGTCTTTTTTTCCCCCTGGTCGAATCCTTTGTGTTGTTCGCTTCCCACCAAACAAGTTGTTTTGCAGTAAAATCAAGGCTGTGTGGTGTTAAATCTCCCTCTATTTACTTGTGCTATGGTTAATTAATAATCCTCTCTGGAATGGAACCTGACACGAAAAACAGGAATTAAAAAAAAAATCCGCTGTCAAACAGTGAAAGGGCTGAAAATGCAAAGCTCCCAATGCAAGCTCGAAATGTCTTCTTGTTTGCAGGAGTGTGTAACGCAAGTTCTGCCGTTTCACAAGCACTGAAGTCGCTTTCAATTCTGGCAATCTGTCCTCCTCAATGTCAGTGCTGGCAGCTCTGTTGACGTCACGCAGCAGGAGTAGATGACGTTTCGAAACAGGTGACAAGTGCGTTACGTCTAAAGTTGTTAAAAAGCTGCGATGGCAACTGACGTTGGTCGCTGCAGCTGACGATTAATATCTCAGTCGGTGCGGTAATTGGTAAATTTTCGAGTGTAGCTTGTGATTACTAGATGAAGTCCAGTCCTGACTGATGAACCGTCAGTCCGGCCTTTCTGGTGGTAATCTGAAACAAAGGCATCATCATGGTCAGTTTTATGCTTGTTGCTGTTGTTGTCTACTTTAGTCAGTTCAGTCATTTCGGTGCCAGCATAGGGTTGCATGGGTAGAAGGTATCTTTAATTTACGGGGGGTGGGGGTGGAGGCCGCGGTGTGTGTGTGTGTGTGTGTGTGTGTGTGTGTGTGTGTGTGTGTTTGTGTGTGTTTTGGGGGAGGGATAAGGGGGAAGGAGGGTGTGGGTGGGTGGGTTGCGTTCCTCTCCGTCCCAACCTCCCGTGAAATCGGTTGATCTTCGCCTTAATGAGTAAGGGCATGTGTATGGTCAGTAGTATCCCCCCCCTCTCTCTGTGTGTGTGTGTGTGTGTGTGTGTGTGTGTGTGTGTGTGTGTGTGTGTGTGTGGTGGGAGGAGGATAAGAATGATCATTCAGTAAGATACTCAGGCAGAAAGTTCATTCAAAACATATCAAAAGAAACAGTAAGGTGCACGTGATACACTGACTTTCTCCAATAAATCAAATAATGAATAAACAAATAAACAAATAAATAAATACCACAAGATCGAAAAAAAAAAAAATCACCCTCACAGCATGTTTGTACCGTCGTTAAGTTTGCCGGCCAAAAAGCGTCGAAACACCGAAGCCCCATTACACAACAGCAATCAAATACAGGTCTAACAACAGTGTGTGTGCTTCTCAAGCCTGAATGTCACAATCAAGCCACGTGCAAACGGGCGGGCTAGAAGAACCAAGGTCGGAGAAATTTCACAGGCAAATGTGCCTGTTAGCTAGGAAAACAGTCTCACCCAATGCCAAAGTACGTCACAGCACATCACAGAGACGGGCTAAATACGCTTGCCCTTAAATAAACTTGCAGCAAGTGTTGCAGATGGTTCAAGGTGAAGTAATGCCAGCGGTGTTTTGAGCCTAGTTGAATTCAGTCTCTCTTTCCCTGCCTCTCTCTCTCTCTCTTCAAATATCTATTAGCCAGCACATAATAATAATGAAAAAAAAAATTGGTACCACACATTTACATATAATTTATGTGGACATACTAGTCCATGCATGCGGTAATTGTGTGTGTGTGTGTGTGTGTGTGTGTGTGTGTGTGTGTGTGTGTGTGTGTGTGTGTGTGTGTGTGTGTGTGTGTGTGAAAGGTTTCATGTTCCAGTTTTAAGTATGTTCGATCATTTTGGCTCTTTTGTTTATCTGCTTGTTTTTCAAAACGGCAAGTTTGAAAATTGGTTGCAAGACCAAAACTTCCACCGTTTTCAAATAAAGTTATTTAATTTTCTCTTTCTCTGGGAGCCGGGATAGCCGAATCAGTGGTAGAGCGTTGGAAATTCAATGCTCAGGTTCAATCCCGGCTAGGGCCAAATATTTGTGCTGGCCTTTTGCTCGTTGCCCCGACTCTGATATCACCCATATGTGGTGGAAAGGACGTTAACCCAACCCCCCCCCCCCCCCGCCTCTCTCTCCCTCTCCCCCTCTCTCACACATACACGTAATTAGTTCATGCCTCGCGACTAATTGTACGCAAAAGCAACAGCCTGAAACCATAGCAACCCGATAATTGACAACCGACACACCTGTAATCCCCGGTAATGAAACCTTTGAGACCTCTGGCGAGCGATGTTCGTTTTTTCTTTTCAGGATTTTCGTAAAACAAAAACCAATGTTTCCGACAGAAATCGGGCACGTTGTTCTTTTCCGATACGCCAAATACCAGCCGTTTGAGATAATACAATAACAAAAACGAACACACAAACACGAAAATCTGAATACTGAGAGAGAGAGAGAGAGAGAGAGAGAGAGAGAGAGAGAGAGAGTTTTCAGTAATGCACGTCCTATCACGAGGAATAAATAAAATTAATCAGTCTGGGTTTTGGTTACCGTGATTTGGGTGTGAACCAAACGGGTGTGGCCCAAGGTGTGTGTGTGTGTGTGTGTGTGTGTGTGTGTGTGTGTGTGTGTGTGTGTGTGTGTGTGTGTGTGTGTGCACTTGTCCGCGCGCGCGCTTGCGTGACTACTGCCTGTAGAACAACAATCTGCTTAGTTATGTGCGTGTGTCTGTGCGTTTCGTGTCAAAAAAAAACAACCAAAAACAAAAAAACTTGTTAGCGAACCCGCGAAACCGGACTGCACCCTATCACTCGATATCATCCGCTGTATCAGACTACAGACATGATTGTCACGATATTTTTCATTAGCGACTCAGTTACACGGCACAACACGCAATGGTATTGTGAACACTGAACCTAATCACTACTGCGACACTGCTCATGGTAACTGATCATCCACAGACACGCTTTTAATTAAACGAGAGTAATAGCTAGCGGACTTGAGTCGATAGTTCATATCCGTGGATCTTGCACTGCCAGTGTGCCACTCCCTAATATTCGTTATCTTCCTTTGGTGAAAGTGCCTAAGTGCTGCTGTCAAATCCGTGGCACTTAGACCCTTTTGCCAACGGCACAAAACGATGGTTGGCAAGTTTCTTAAGATAAACACGCATCTTCCTTGTTGTCCATAGAAAACCCGGTGGCCTGTATAAAAAAAAAACAAAAAAAAAAAAACGATGTAAAGCTTTAAGCAAATTAAAAGGCGCAGTGGTGGTTGGTTTCCTGAGCATGTCGTTTTCCAAACACGCCCAGTATATGCATAGGTGTGGTCTTTTAACTCTCTGTGGTCTTGTGCCAATCCATCTACGTGCGTGTCTTTGCCCTGATTTGACAGGCATGATGTACGTGCCTTTGGCCCTCTTTCTGTTGGTTCAAATGGTTCAGATGTGCTTTTACCGCTTTAAAAAAAAAAACAACAAAAAACTTTATTCTCCCTTCCGGAAATTCGGGCTGTTTCTTCACACACTGTTTTTCTAGTTTTCTCAGTTGTTGGTTTTTGTTGTTGTTTTTAATTCCCAACGGAGGAGAATTGCGGGTGGGTGGGTGACTGGGTGTTTGGGGGCTTAACGTCCTTTCCCACCACATACGGGTGATATCAAGGACGGGGCAACGATGAAAAAGCCAACGGAAATATTGGGCCCCAGCCAGGATTCGAACACACGACCCGAGCATTGGAAGTCCAACGCTCTACCATTCGGCCATCCCGGCTCCCCGGAGGAGAATTGCATTTTGTAATCATGCATTTTTTAAAACTACTTTATTAACCCTTTCGGGAAAATCGGGCTGCTTCCCCCCCCGGGGGAAAGCGTGTCGCCGCGGTGTAGCATCATCCAACCTACCTATCCCATTTTTCAACTTTGTTTTTCTGTTTAACAAACAAACAAAACTATTGTCCCTTTCGGGAAATTCGGGCTGCTTCTCTTCGGGAAGCGCGTCGCCGCGGTGCAGCGCCACTAAACCTACCTATCCTGGGTTTTTTTAATATATTTTATTTTGCTGGGGGAGGAAAGCCGGCTACCCGGAGAGAAACCCCCGATGAGCAGATCAGTAACCAGGAAAAGTCGGTAACGCATATCATAAGCTCGATCTGGGTTCGAACCCACGCTTCGCCGTGACACTGAGCGGCATTACAGACGCTGTCACTGTCCAGGTGTCTAAGCGGTGTGATGATAGATATCACGAAAACAGCTCAGAACGATATGCGAGCATAAAAAATAGTAGGATTAGCCCCTTTAATGCAGACACTGACGTAAATTATACTTTTGAATGGTTCACTTTTGTTCCGTGTTTTGAGAAGCACCCTCCGCCCTTCCCACCTCAGTCCCCCTCCCCAACCCCGAATGTGCAGCCTGAGGGGTACATGTATTTGACTGTGCGCACGGCCTTCTTTTGTCGAAGCAGGACAACACAGATTTTACTTCATTTTGCTGTGCTTAATTATTCACACTTTTCTATTCGGATCTTTTCTATTGTGACGGCCTTTGGATTTGTAGTATTAATAGATAAATAAAATACTGAAGACATTCGCAAGTACTGCGGACTATTGACACCAAGCAGTCAACAGGAAATAATTGTAAGTGTGAATACTGACGTGCCGTGCGATCAAAACAGGAAGCTTGTTAATATTATCAGTGGTTCACAACCGTAGCCCACTCAAGGAACCAAGTGCCGAACGGGATCTGCAATTGTGACGTCACTGTACATCCGTCACTATTGGGCAGTATTGGCGGTTACCAGCACAATAATTCAGGCACAGCGCTGAAAGTTGGTACAACGTTGGTCCGTCAATACTAGGGTCGTGAGTTCGAATCCTGGGTGGGAGCCAAATATTTGTGCTGGTTTTTCCCTCGTTGCCCCGTCTTTGTTATCACCCTTATGTGGTGGGAAATACCTGTACAACCAAATAACCTAGTGTTTTCCTATCACTAGTATCAGTTCTATCACTAGTATCAGTTCTATCACTAGTATCAGTGCTACATGTATTTCTATGTCTAGTATCAGTTCTATCACTAGTATCAGTTCTATCACTAGTATCAGTTCTATCACTAGTATCAGTGCTACATGTATTTCTATGTCTAGTATCAGTTCTATCACTAGTATCAGTTCTATCACTAGTATCAGTTCTATCACTAGTATCAGTTCTATCACTAAGACCTCTCTGAGCTGTGCTTAACTCTGCGTAAAGCGGCTTGTCCGATACTTGTCCGATACTGTCGGGGTAAAACCGTGGCCAGAGGTCTGTCTGAATTGAAGAGTGTCCTGCTCAGTGGACACTGAAAGACAACTAGCTGCCTCTTATATCACGTAGCACAGATAATAACTAAAAGGCCAACTACACTGTATAATCATGATACAAAAACTGACCGTGTTCCCGTTGGGTAAAGTTAATCAGGACACAACTAGACATGATAAGAATTTCATATTTTCATAGTCTTGTGTGCGTTACAAGTATCGCACGATATAGGCCAGTGACGAAATGAAACTACACCAAGATAAATAACCCATGAAGCTATTCAGAAGATAAATAGACTTTGTCCTTCCCGATTACTCAAAAACGTATCCGTTTTAATATGTCAGCGTTCTCTATTCTTGACTGAAGGAGAAGAGTTTCAGTAATGTGCATCCGGTCTAGGTTCGAGGTAGGTAACCTAAACCGAACCCTAAACCGAACTAAGCAGGCGAACTACACTAAATGACTGTGGCTGTGTTGGTACAGTTCGCCCGATACGGCCCAAGGGTTCATACTAACTGAAGGAATGCAGCTGATAGGTTGGTTTAACTAAATCTTACCAAACTAATTGAAAAGCCCCCCCCCCCCTCTACACACACACAAAAGTGGATGAACATACAATCAATGTTCAGCTGATTCTCTACTAAGTAGCGGAGATAAATACAAATTACATGTCTTATGAAGCGAAATAATAGCCAGTAAATCAGTAACAAAAAACAAAAAAATTCGCTCTGCTCCAAATTTGTCTTGGGGGGGGGGGGTCTATGGGAAATATACAGAGGCATACAAACAAATCTACGACCAAAATAGAGAAATAAACATGAAAACTATCACTCAGTACTCACGGATACAGAGCGATGTACTCCTGTGGTTCGCCGGTTCACCTCTTTCGCGTACGAAGACGGTCAGTGAAACAGAAGTAGTGGAGACTGCTGGATCGCCACCCGGTGACTTGTTTCGTTCTCTTGTCACAAAGGCGCCCTTCCGCTCTTTTTTCTCTCCCTGCTCCTATTGTTTTGCCCGCTCTTTGTTCACCCCTGTCCTAACAATGCGGCGTGAACTCAGCACTGGACTAGAGGCGAGACCCCTTGAAAGAGAGGTTGTTCTCAGCCACAGCTGCCCCTCAGGCGAGGTTCGGTCTACTGAAACTTTGAGCGGAAGTTTTACACACCGAAACTTTCGTGTGACACCTAATCAAAAATAACGCCACTTCACTGGGCCTGATAAACTGACTGTCGCAATACTTCTTGTCGATTCTTTTTTTCAGGAGTCTCCGTGCAGCAGCTTGGAAACCCCGAACGCTAGTGTCGTCTGCTTCTCTGCATTACTCACACGGCGGAGCTATCTCCTGTCCTTTTGTCACGCAGGCGACAGCCGAGGGAAACACCGGGGTGACAAAATTAGTTCCCGCCTCTGGTTGGCCTGCGTCATTGTGACGTCACTAAACGGGTTTGCGCAGGGCGTCCGTCTACTTCACCACCATAGTTCGAGATCGCTACATGCTTGGGGTGTGTGTTTTTTGGTGGACAGCTTGCCAGACGTATAAAGGCTGATTGTCTTGAAAGGGAGCACAGTTTAGGAGGAGCAAATGATTTCTGATTCAGGGAATGTTAGCAAGACCACCTGCCAGTGCGTACATTGTGACGGGCAGTGAAATAGCCTGCACATTTACGGCCACGAGACTGTGTGACGTGTGGGCGGCATTATCTCTCGATCTCTACAGAGCCCAGGCCAATTAAAAAAGAAGAAAAAACAAAAACAAAAAAACAAAACAAAACAAAACCAAAAAACAACCAAACACACACTGACACACACACACACACACACACACACACACACACACACACACACACACGCACGCGGGTACCCCAAACAATACAAAACTAATCTTGGACAAAACACTTCTTGAATTCTGTGTAAGACAAAACTTCACTACATAATTTCTTGCTCTATGTTTTATTTCTAGGTTGTTATTCTTAGCTCTTATATCAAACGACAATAGTAATGATCATGATGATGTGAAAAGGAAGCGGAGCGATCCGGGTTGATAATCGACTTTTATTCCTTTCATTACCAGGGGATCCCTTCCGATATGGACGGAATAACATCACATCTACAGTTTAAAATGTCACTGTGCTGTTTGAATGTCCTGTCTACACGCAGCTGAGGGACAGGTTTTTACCAGCTTTGGACCAGACTCACTTGGCCAGTATCATGAAAAGCAATAGCGAGGCCAAGATAATTACTGTAGCTTAGCGAAATTCCTTTTTTTTCGCTTTTAAACGTCGCGCCTCGTTGTTGCAAGTGTAACACAAATATCAGTCCAGTTTTACTGGTCATTCGTGCTTTGTATTATTATGCTGTAAATGTCCTTGTTGTTCATGTACGTGTATGTGCGTTCCTTTGATCATGGTATTGCTGTTTGGTTTTGTTTGCCGGGCCTCACGATAGCGGCCTATGGCCGGGATCAATAAAATCTGTCGAGTCGAGTCGAGTCGAAATGTCATTTTCAGTTTAGCTGAGTGCTGCCATATAAAACTCAAGTTTCCTCTGTCAGAATCGCGTCAAAACAAACTTTCGAACACGCTGATGTCATGATCAGTATTATGCCTAGTAAATAACATTGCAACTAAATTTCCCCAAATCCTGTCAAAATCTACTAAGACAGTGTACCACTTTCGTTACGACCTAATTTGTCTCACTGACTTATCACAACCCACCACACTTTCGGGAAAACGCTCCATCGCGTCAGCAGTGACAACCCCTTGATCCTTGAACTTTGCGTTACCGTTCCATTCTTCAACGCCAGAGGGGTCTGACTTCTCTCTGAGGCCACCTCAGCGTGGCCGGCTGAGTTTTGCCCCCTTCAGCTCGGCAAAGAGAGAATGTCCGCCTAAAAATATGCTATGATAAGCATGCCTCGTACATTCAGGTCAAGCATGATGTAGGCTGTGTGACGTCACGGAAATTTGCGAGCGCACTTCCTCTTATTCAGTCCTGACAACTGCGCGTCACGACAATGTCATCCTTGTCAGGTTCAGCGTGAACTTGGATTGCGAATCGTTTGTTGGCTACTGGCTATCGTGTAGTGTCGGTAAAGCCTTCACTAGGTCAGAGTAGCCTACTGGATATGCCTGGTGTACATACAAGGATTTCGTAATTAATTGCCGAAACGGCTGGAATGTCAGCACTGCCGTAACGGTACACGTAGGGGGACTCAGGTTAAAACAATTCCGCATGCTTAGCCCGTTTCCTCTGCAGGCCGTGTCAGTCAGTGAACTGGGTAGGTAGGTATGTAGGTACGTGTAGTTGTTTGGGAGTTTAACGTCCTTTTCCACTGACCATGTGAGGGTGACATCAGTCAAAGACGGGGAAACTGACGAGAAAAAGGTCAGCACTGTGACAAATATTTGGCTCAGACAGGTTTGGAACTCACGACCCGAGCTTTGAGAATCCAACGCTCCGCCATTCAGCTATCCCGCCTCCCCGGCCCACTGAACTGGGCCTGCTTGTTTGTGTCAGTAACATGTCCATCACAGACCAGGCCGATGAATAAAACATGGCCGACCTGTCAGTCCGTCTGGATTGAATAATGTTCAGCTGATCTGCCGCACAGGCAGTTAGGATAGCTGTTCCTTCAGTGTGACAACCTCCCTCCCTGCGAAAAAAAAAAAAAATGTTGATCTTTGATTAAGGGGCGGGCTGTCTGTCAGTACAGTTTGTATAAGCCTCTGTGTGTGTGTGTGTGTGTGTGTGTGTGTGTGTGTGTGTGTGTGTGTGTGTGTGTGTGTGTGTGTGTGTGTGCGTGCGTGCGCGCGCGCGCGCGCGCGCGCGCAAAGACACATTATTTTGGCTTTGCATCCTAAAAAAAAAAAAACGGTACAGTTTTCATGCTGGAATCCACTCACAAAACACCTTTGTCTCAAAACGGTACACGTATCTGATCAAAGCACTAAACCGATATATCGTGCATCAGTCATGACTAGGGGAGAGAACTACAGTGTACGGAAACCGGACCGAAGAAGCGACGAAAAAAGACGTTATCTCCCATACATAGATCTTCACTCACCGAGAAGAGCCAAACACGAGGTCACCCAAGGGAGATAACAGACAGTGTAGCCCATTGTCTGCCCTTACCTACGCATCCAACGAAACACACCATTAACTCTAAAAAGGAAAGCATGAATCTGTTTTCTGTTTCAGCCAGTTTAATGAAACCGTGTCTGGCGCTGCTGGCTTTTGCAAATCCCCACTCTCTTATCAAGTCACCTCTCTGACACGTCGGTTCTTTTACTGCACACAGCAGCTGTAAAAGTGTAGATGACTTCAGTCAGTCACCGGTATCAGTCGGGGTATGTGTGCAGTGTGTGTGTGTGTGTGTGTGTGTGTGTGTGTGCCGGTGTGTGTCTGTGTGTGTGAGTGAGTGTCACGGTGTGTGTGCGTGCGTGCGTGCGTGCGTGCGTGCGTGCGTGCGTGCGTGTGTGTGTGTGTGTGTGTGTGTGTGTGTGTGTGACGGTGTGTGTGAGACGGGGTCAGTGTGTGTGTGTGTGTGTGTGTGTGTGTGTGTGTGTGTGACTGTGTGTGTGCGTGTGTGTTCCGTGACTGGGTTGCATCAAAGACCGTAGATAATCATGGAGGTAACGCCGGCGCACTGGGCACAGGCTGCTACAAGCGCGGTGAGGAAGATTCAAGCTGAATATTGCTGTGCATCGGGACAAGGTTCCATGTCGTATGGAGAAAGTGCATAATGTGTCAGATCGCAGCGATAAAGTTCACACTTTTATTTCAAAGAATAGGCCAAACATGTGTTAATATTTTGTTTGTTTTCACCATCATTTACATTTTTATCGCAAACCGGTCCAGCCGCAAACTGACTCCTAACCCTAAACCTCAGTCATTCTGACACCTAACCCTAAACCTCATTTCAGCCTCTATTACTAACCCTAAACCTCCTTTAACTTGAACTGCGTTACTCACCCTAAACTAATCTTCAGCCTCTGTCACATTACTGTTGGGCACGCTGCGCGGTGCGGGCCCACAGTACACTCTCGGGTGACCAACGCCGTGTATGACTGGCCCTTGAGCGCAGCCGGAACTGTGAACGAACCTTCAGTGCGCTGAGAGGCTGTGTGCAATGGATGGTTACATGCTTTGCAGTAAGTGTGTGTGTGTGTGTGTGTGTGTGTGTGTGTGTGTGTGAGAGAGAGAGAGAGAGAGTGCGGTGTGCGTGTGTGTGTGTGTGTGTGTGTGTGAGAGAGACTGACTGACTGACTGACTGAAACGTTTATTTCAGGATAAGGACTTGTAGGCATGGTCTGCCTATCTTACAAGCTGTCCTGCTAATCTACGAACACTAAAAAAAATAAAGGCTAACATTACAAAAAAAGTATACCAGGCACAAAGGGAGTAATCTAATAAGAAAGTAGAAAAAAAAAAAAAAAAAAACAACATGCAAAGATACAAAGAAGCGCAAGAAATTCAAAGGAAACACATCGGAAAATAGGTGAAGAAGTAGATAGCATGGTGTTTGAAATTGTAGTATACAACATAACTTGTAAAAAGGTAACATGTAATAGTGCCATCTGATAACGAGTAATTTAGCATGGTTCAGATATTGTTCGTGGACCTATGACTTACGTAAGTATCTGAGAAGTTGAGTTTTAAATGAATGAAGCTTCGGGGTACATTTTAAGTATGCTGGCAACTGGTTCCATGAAAGTGACCCAGAGAATGAGAGGCTTGTTTTAAAAATGTCCAATCTAGGTAATGGTAATTGGAACAGGCCATTTCTTGCGTTGTGTCGCTGACTTGGTTGAAAGAACGTGGTAAGATATGGAGGAGCCTTACAGTGGACTATCTTGTGCATGAAAACACACCGGTTGAACTCAAGATGCTTGGTAAGGGGGAGAAGTTCGAGCGCTCTAAGTTTTTCTTCTGTGGGTAAGGGCCCAGGATGTAAAAGCTTTATACCACGTTTATAGAGAGAATTGATCTTTTTCAAGTGAATATCACCACATTTGTCCCAGAGGTTGGAGGCGTAATCTATATGACTTTTTATATGTGCATGAAAGAAAACTTTGCAACTGTCGTGGCTAACTATGCGGTTAAGTTTACTTAAGAGAAAAAGATGTTTAGACAGGGTTTTACTAAGTTTTTCTAGGTGCGGCTCCCACTTCAATTGGTCGTCCACTGTAACGCCCAAAAGGCGATGCGTTGACACTTGGTGTATGGGCTCTGAGCCGAGAGATAGTTTGAGAGGTAGAGGCTTCCGCTGGTGTTTTTGGCGGGTAGTTATTAGCATGCTCTTTGTTTTGGGGACGCTGATTATCATATGATTTTGGGTACACCATTCAGATACTTCATCGAGGCTCTGCTGGAGTGTTTTGTTTATTGTTGCCTCTTTTGTGTCGGATGTGTGTAGTGTTGTGTCATCTGCAAATAACTCGCAGGACACGTTGGGACTAGATAAACAAAAAGGAAGGTCATTGATATAAAGACAAAATAAAAGAGGCCCCAAGATGGAGCCCTGAGGTACTCCATACTTAACAATCCCTTCGGATGAGAATGTGCCATTTAAAAAGACTCTCTGTTTCCTGTGTAAGAGGAAGGATGAGAAGAATGATAATGCGCCGGACCCAATGTTGTATAACCGCAGTTTTTTCAACAGAATGCTGTGATTCACCAAATCAAAAGCTTTCTTGAGGTCAAGAAATATTGCTCCAGATAGCTTTGACTCATTTATACCACTAAGCCACTTATCTATGATGTGAGTGAGAGCAGTCTGGCACGAATGGCCTGGACGGAAACCTGACTGAAATGCACACAGAAGTTTATTTCTTCGAGGAATGTGAGCAGATGTGTGTGAATGTGTCTTTCTAGGGGTTTTGAGAGAACTGATAGTATAGATATTGGACGATATTCATTTACATCGCTTAGATTTTTGTTTTTTGGTATCGGGACAACTTTAGCGTTTTTAAGGGCCGCTGGAAATACATTATTTTGAATAGAGAGATTATAGATAAATGTCAATGACTCAATTATATATGGCAGGGACGTTTTTAGTATTTTGCTACTGATGCCATCCAAACCACACGATTTCTTGTTTGCCATGTTCGATATTGACTTACCAACATCTAGCACAGTCATTAATGGTATGGTAAATGGTTTACATGTAGACGTGTTGCAATGTAGTTTCAGTTGTTCTGAACAGACATAATTTTCGGGGTCGCTATCATTTTCCTGGGCTAAAGTATCTGCTATATTTAGGAAATGACTGTTAAAAGAATTGGCTGTGAGAGTATGGGGGATCGTGGGAGACTGAGATTTTTTACCTTTTGTAATCATGTTAATAGCCTGCCATATTGTGCGAGAGTCTTTGCCGTCAGCAATTACCTTTTCGGCTTCCAATCTCTGGGCCTTTCTAACAAGTGATTTTACGTAATTTCTTTGTTTCTTGAATTCTTGGAATTTTTTTTCTCGTTTCAAATTATCTCGGACCTCCATAGCCTGTTTAATGTCCTCTGTAAGCCATGGTGGCATTCGGGGATGTTTTACCCGCTTAGTACGTTGTGGGGCGTGTGTGTCAAGGACACCAAGGAACAGCCTGTACCATAATGCTAGTGCTTCATCAGGATCATTGTGTTTGTACACATCATCAAATGGCACCGTTGACAAATCATGCAGAAATGACACTTCATTAAAACGTTTAAAGCATCGGTACAAGATGGATGTGTGCTGTTTTGGTGGTGGCTTATCACATTTGACAGACAATGAACAACAAACAGGATAGTGATCACTTATGGCAACAATAGGCACATGAACATTTTTCACAACGTCAGTGTTAGTGGTGTAGATGTGGTCAATAAGGGATGAGGAAGATGATGAAACACGTGTCGGTGACTGTACGAGTTGCCTCAATCCTAAAAACGTTAAAGTGGATTTCCAGGCAGCATGCCCGGGCTTTAGCAAATCGATATTAAAGTCGCCTAGGATATGAATATCACCTTTGCGTTTATGTGCCTGATCCAGCATTGACGTAAAGTCGTCATACCAAGGAAACGTAGCGGCCGGGTTACGATAAATATAACCGATGAGAGAAGGGGAGTTGTTGGTTTTAACTTCCAACCATAAACTTTCTACTTTGTGTGACTCGAGATCTGTTCGCCTGGTGACACAGTGTTTAATTGAGTCATGTATGTATACGGCTAATCCGGTATGGCCAGGGACAGAAGCGTCTCGTCGTAGGATAGTGTAATTTTGGATACTGATGATTTCATCACTGATATTGTCAGAAAGTCGGGTTTCTGTGAAGCCAAAAATGTGGAAAGTTGTAGGTTGATTAAGGAGCACGGAGACATCAGGGACTTTGTTGCAAAGGTGATAAACATTAAGATGTCCTATCTGTAAGTTTTGGATTTGTGTCTGTGGCATAGTATAATATGAAATATATGCGAGTGAATACCAGTAATCAAGCTAAATATGGCTACCAGCAAGACAAGCAAAACAAGCGAAAATCAAAATGAAAGAAGGAGGCTCTTCAAAATGACAAAAAAATCGACAACTACACAAACAGGCAAAATGAAAGAAGGAAGCTGTTCAAAATGACCAAAAGTTCGATATCAACAAAAACAGGCAAAATGATGATAATGTGTGATCCAACCCACGGACTAGTGTCGTACACAGGACTCTTAGACAAGAGCGTTAGTCTGTGTCTAAGCGTCAGATAGTTCTTCCGATTAGAGCACTACTATCCACAGGAGTCAGAATGTCTTGAGATATGCGTGGCGTAATTCGCACGGTTCTCTGTCCTAAACACAGTAAGTCACAGGCAGTGACACACGCAGGTTTACTGCTTCCAGTTAAACACACAATCAATGACACCAGATTCGGATTTTCACTAAGTCCACAAACGTGACCGAATATGCGTACCGAATATACGGGATCACTAGAGTCACAGAGCAATAACAAGACACAAATTTATAAAAGCAACACCTGTCCACCATTCATGGTCCACTTTTTCCAGTTTTGACTAGCATACAGTGTGTGTGTGTGTGTGTGTGTGTGTGTGTGTGTGTGAGAGAGAGAAACTCAATAAGACATGAATGATTTAAGAATATGTTCCACAGCAAAGCGAATAGCTCGCTCAGTGTCTGGGCGTAGTGAAAAGTCTGACTCTGACTCGAAGTTTCCGTCACTGCTACCTGCTTTCAGTAGGTTGGTCAGGTCACTAGTACTGCGTCCAGCTCTTTGAGGAAAAGAGTTAGATCTGATGTGTGTGTCCTGCCCATTTTGCAGACGGTCCTGGCTGGGGTATCCGGGAGTATGACGGATAAGAGGCGGGGCTGCAGCATAAAGTCCTGGGGCAAGCTCGTTAGGTCCCGGGCTGTTGGTCCACTGGGGTTGGTGGTAGGTGCGCATGTCTACGCGTCCATGGTTTGGCGTTGTTGGGTTGATGGCAGAGGAGCTGTAGTCATGGCGACCATCGGTTTCGGGAGCGAGTGTTGAGCGGCGGTGAATGTGCCCGCCAGCCGCGGAGAGGGGCCTCGGATGTGTGAAGCTGTCCTCAGAGTGGGGTCTCGTTGCAGATGACGGAACGGGGTAGTAGCGCTGAGAGGGTCCGTGGTGCTCCCTGGGGCGTAGATTATTCTCACGGCCTGCGTACTTGAGATTTACGGCAAGCTTGGCCGTACCTTCGTCACTGGGTGATAGGTGTCCCAGTAGTGTGCTTGCTTGGGGGCGCCTCGTTTAGTGACAAAGGATGGCGTGTTGTCGATAAACAGGGTCTTCTCTTTGTCACAGGCGGTCTTCAGGTGTTTGTTAGACGGGTGGATCGCCTTGTTGTCAGGGTGGTTCCCGTAAGCGGGGATTATTGAGGAAGCGCGGATGATGGCTCGGGGAAACACCTTCTTGGTAAGCTGGAGGAGGGATGACCAGGTCCATACGCTGATCTCCCCTTGCTTAGTCGTGTTGACACCGACGTGAAGTGTGACCTGGCTGACCCGGGCGAAGGTGACTGAGAGAGAGAGAGAGAGAGAGAGAGAGTGTGCGGTGTGCGTGTGTGTGTGTGTGTGTGTGTGTGTGTGTGCGCGCGCGCGGCGTGCGAAAGCAGTGACCTGTTCGCACTGAGAAAGCGAAAGCTTAAAGCTGAGCGAAAATTCGCTAGTACATACCCTCTTATTAGTTTTGCCGTTTAGCTGTCCACAGCCCTTAACTGACCTGGCGTACACGTGTGTGAAATGTAAACAGATGTCAGAATCTCGTGACTTAAGTGCACTGATTGCGCATCACACACACACACACACACACACACACACACACACACACACACACACACACACACACACACACACACACATGTATGCGAGCACGACTGTATGCACTAATCACGTACGCACACAAACACGATGCACGTACATAGCAGCGATTTCCTGGCCGAAATTTTGAATGGTGTTGAGTGATGTTTCTTTCAACACCACAAACACGTCTCGACGTTTCGTCTAACCCATATGATATTATGTTGTATTTACACCATTCATTAAATAAACGAATGTTTCTATTAAACCCGTGAGAATGACTGTGTTACTGTTTTGGGGGAACACCCCTGTTTTCTTTCAACTGTCGGTCGGTTTACCCCGACCCGTTCACGGAGTTTGTTTTTCGTCGTCGCTTTGTACTGGGCTGCAGTCAGGCCAGTGTGTGTGTGTGTGTGTGTGTGTGTGTGTGTGTGTGTGTGTGTGTGTGTGTGATATTTTTTTCAACTTCGATGGATCCAGAGAGGGTCTTACAACGTCACATCATCATCATCATCCCTCCCCCACTTGTCAGCCTTCTTAAGATTATTAATCTCGATTAGACCATAGAAGTAAACTGGCAGGCGAAAGATCTTCATTCTGGATGAAGCTCGAGCGATGAGACCAAACTCTGTGAGTTTTGCCAGATCTGATCATGTCAATGCAACCCAGTGTTGCACTGAGCTTCTGGTGCTCAGCTTGCTTGGGTTACAGAGCGGTATTAGCTTCGGGGGCATGTAATAACGACTCGGCTAAATATAGTAGAAAATCTTTGCCCCTTTTAAAATTTGTGTGCAGAGTAAAAAATGGCAATCTGGTGCTTTTTGTTGGCTTTGTAAACAAGTTTCATGCCAGGTAATAGTAAAATTAGGGAAAAATGAGGCTGGTTTGTGGACTATTTGTATTCATGCGCGGCTGGCACAGGAGCCAGCAGACGACCGTGGAATGAGGGGGTATGTGGTCGCTGCCAACATTGCCAAAAAAACGGAATATTGGAATTTGTTGAAATTTACTCTACAAATGAGTCTACGGCTGCCTGATTTTTGTGATTTTTTTTTGGTGAATTTTAAAGCAACGTTATGTGTAAGAGGAATATATAGCGTTTTCCTCCAAATTTGCAGCTGTGTTACGTAGCCTTGAGAGAGACACAGGCTAACCTTTTTCCAAGCTCACGGATAGACTTACAATGCTGAGAGGCTGGTCAGACGCAGCGATTTTAGACGCCTATCAGTGGTAAAGGCACTTTAACCGGATCGCCGGAGACACTGAAGCTCGACGCCGTCGGCTCGCCAGTGAATAGAACACGTCCCTAGTTTTTCCTCGCTACGCCAGTCAATGGCCGCTGACTGTGCGCTTTTGCTCTTTGTGGTATTGTCCATCGCCGGGTCGCTGCACGATGGTAGAGTGTGAACAGAAAAGCCATTCGACAAACGAACAAAGGAACAAACACAAACAAAACCAAAACCAAATTAAAACAAAACAACACCCGCCCCTCCCCCGCCCCTCCCCCCAAAAAAACAACAACAACACAAAAACCCAACAACAACAATAAAACCAACAAACAGCAACAAAAACAAAACCACAACCACCACCAACAACAAAATTCCCCATAACAAAATAAACAACAACAACAACAACAACATCAACCACCCCCCAAACCCCCCCCCCCAAAAAAAAACCAAAACAAAACAACAACAACAAAACACCAACAACAAACAAACCCAAAAACAAACAACAACAAAAAACAAAAAAACCAAAACAAAACAAAAACACTGAAAACAACCAAACAAGAACAACGACAAAAAACGGTCATTACAACAAAAACAAAACGAAAAAAATCCAAAACAACAACAACAACAACACCAACAAAGCAACCAACGACACCATACCCAAACTGGATCCGGCCCTGGCTCTCGGTGATTCTGACGTCAACTTCACCTCACCCAACTTATTGTTTCTCCGACATTCAGTACTTCTAGTCCAGTCTGAATGCCACTGGACTATCAAAACAGAGGACCATTAGACGCTTTGTGCATGTACTGGCTGGAATCACGCGTCTGTTTAGTGCGGGAAAAGGGATAAGGGAAAGGGGATGGGTGTGGTGGATGGGTGCCTGTGCCGCAAGGTCACGTGACACTCAGGTCAGTGAAGGAGAAAAGGGGGGCGGGTTTAAGGTTCCGCTTCTTTGTGTCAAAACTGGATAAAAACCCGTATCACCCTCACTCTGGCAGGAAAGCGCACACGACGCAACGACGTTTTCAATCAAAACTTTGCAAGGACCTCAGCGGGTCGGAGTACAAATCCCGCTTTCCCTCGCCACGCGGCTCCGTTGATTCTGTCAGCTTTATCTCCCCTGCCGCGCCTCCTGGCGAAACCCGAGCCGCTAATCTGCATCACGGGCGATAACTCGTCCGGCCAGCAGCAGCAGACGGCAAGGAAAGAGCAAGCTTTTTTTCTTTTTTTTTGTACCCGTTATGCGATGTGTGTGCGGCGTTTGTTAGCTGCACGTGCGACACTACACAAGAAGGTTTTGTTTTCTGCTGTCAAAACTCCTATTTCGGGCCACAAGCACAGTCAAGCCACAGTCTGAGGGCGAAAGTCGGTTGGGTTTTGCCGCTGGCGTCGGCGAGGAAGCTTGGAGTCAGTTTCTCAGCGTGACTACATCGGAATACTGTCTTCTTGCGTGCTCGTCATTCAGTCGGATTTGCTGAGGATTTTTCCACCTGCTATACTGGCTTCAGTTCACGCCGGGTGGGTTGCCAACACTGTGTCATTTACAAGAATTCAAGGTCAGTAGTACACTGTACGTATAGTCCTCTAAGATCACATGCAGTTTTGCACACAAGGTATTGTTCTCTATATGTAGTCCTCTATACTAGAGAATTCATGCAGAGCGTGCTTGAGCACGGGGGATAATCAACTTGACATTTTTCCTTATGCCGGGGAAGCCGGGGTGGCCGAATGGTAGAGCGTTGGACTTCTAATGCTCGGGTCGTGAGTTCGTATCCCGGCTGGGGCCAAATATTTGTGCTGTTTTTTTCATCGTTGCCCCGTCTTTGATATCACCAGTATGTGGTAAAAAAGGACGTTAAACCCCCAAACACCCACCCACCCTCTGTACTAGAGAATTCATGCAGTGAGTGCTTCAGCACGGGGACGGTATAATCAACTTGACATTTTTCCGTCCTTTGCCATTCAGCTTCCTAAGTTCCGAAGGCGACTGCTCTTACCCAAAGCCGTTGTTTTAAAACCTGAGCATATACACATCTTTTGATTGTAGTAACGTATTACTATAAGTCGGCTTCTGGCTGACAAATGGCCCCTTTCAGTCTTTTTAACCGACAACAAAAAATCCAAAGCGTTTTTTTCGGTGCTATGGCGTTTTGGATTTGGATTTGGAAAAACACGGTGCTGTGGCTCGGCCGGGAACCCGCTGAATGAGGATGTCGTTATGATTTGCAGCGGGATAGCAAAAAAAACAACAAACGTCCATCCATTTTGATTTATTTTTGTGTGGTTGAGGGTGTGTCAGGCGTTCGCAACAGGTGTCATTTTGCTTCAGCTTATGTGCTGATCCCTTGACCACAGCCCTGCCTTTCAAGTCCAGGGCCCGTATGTAAAACTCGAGGTTAATTTAACCCACTGCTACGGGCCTAACCCAGACCAGGACAAAAGAAACCCCCAAACAAAATTAAATAAAAAAGGAAGCGAAGAAAGAAAAGCAAAAATCCTATAGCGGCATAGGCACCTTGCTGGAATGGACCCGCTTCCTGATTGAAAACAAAAAAACAACAGAAAGTTTAACCCTAGAGCTAGTTTAGTTCGAGGTTAGACTCTAACCCGGGGCTAAACTCCCTAACCCCGACTTTTACATGCGGGCCCTGTGTCGAACCTCACAAGGATTCCTTAAAGGGGCTAATTCTACCAGTATGTTTGCTCACAGGTAGTTGCTGAGCTTTTTTGTGTGGTAGCTGTCATCATACCACTTGGACGCCTAGAAAGTGAAAACGTTTTTAATGCTGGCACTGAGCTAACAAAAGCGTACTCGATGACGCGGCGACCACGCTGACTGAGGGCTCCAGTTATGTAACAACAGTCGTAGATTATGAATGTTTGAGCAGTTTGTTTGTGCAAAGTGTAGACAACACTGTATCGCATTACGAGCTGTACTAATCATCAAGATAGAGTGTTTCTAGCGTACAGGCGCACTCACGAGCGAAACTGTTCCATAATAATAATAATAATAACAAATGAGTATTGCGTGGGCGCTTTACCCAATTCCTTGAACTGGCTCAAAGCTTCGCAAGCTGAACCCAACACGCACGTTCACGTGAATCACACGCATTCCCTCACCCACTGGACATAATCACATTACAATCACGTGGTGCGAAGGGTCACCTCAGCAGTTCCAGAGGTTTCAGCCCAGAAAATAAATGCAATGCTAAAGATTAGCATTGCATTTATTTTCTGGGCTGAACATTTCCAAAGCAGATAAGTTTAGCAAAGACGGAATAAGCCCGTGTTCAGTTTTCAGTATAATTACTGATTGTACCATAGCACCCACGGTCGGTGGCACCGCTGAGTGAAATTGGGAGCCTTGTCAGTCGGGGTTCCGTCACTGAGCTTGTGGCATTTGAGTTTTCACCTGTGGTGTGTGGTATTATATGGCATGGTATGGTATGGTATGCTTTCCCTCGCAGCACATAATTATCTGCGCATGTGGCACTGCCTAGCCGCATCGGGCCCATCAGTTGTCGGGGGTTCTCTCCGGGTACTCCGCCTTCCTTCCCTTCTGCTTTGGATGTACTCAGCCCACGAAAATACAAAATTATTAGTTTTTATCATTATTGTACGTTTATGTGCATTAGAAGGACTCAGTAGTTCTGCAGTTATGTGTCAATGACCCTTCATGTTCAAGCCTAGTCACGCCTGGTAGTAGTAAAGCTATTTGTCCCAAGACTGGGAAAACTGGCTTTCACCACACGAAAACCTGGGGATGGGGGTTGAGGGGGGGGGGGGGGTACAGTTACCTGAAAAAAATGTATAACAGCAAAAACATATACCATTAACGGTACTAGTCACTTGAGCGATTTATCAGTAAAACACTGGTAAGATATACAGGGACAAAGTCGTGTTTAGTTTAACCGTACCACCGTGTTAGAAATTAATGCGTTTACAGAATATGTTTACTGATCCGACCCCACCCGGCCTGGCCAGATGCGAAGGATGTGTACAGATGGGTAGCGCCGGTTCATCCCTTCTATTCAGACAAAGCCAGAAATTCAGACTCAGATTAAATGAAATGGAAGAATATTTAATCTCTGTCAATAGTTTAGAATCTCTCTCAACCACCTCCAGCTCCCTTAGACTCATTCTCTTGTGCACGAGTCCCCCCGCCTCGAAGCTCCCCCCCCCCCCGGCCAACCCCTACCCCCCACACACCCGAACTCCTCTGTGTGTGTGTGTGTGTGTGTGTGTGTGTGTGTGTGTGTGTGTGTGTGTGTGTGTGTGTCTGTGTGTGTGTGCGCGCGCGCGCGCACAGAGAGAGAGAGAGAGAGAGAGAGAGAGAGAGAGAGAGAGAGAGAGATCATCTCTGTGATAACAGGGATGATGACAAAGAAAGACGGATAGCACCTTCCTAAAATGACACCCGGTATCAGCCGACTAGACTTCTCAGTTCTCAGTTTTTCGCGTAAAAAAGGTTGTTTTTTCTGTCAGTGCAGGTGGTTTTCTTCGACCGACTTTTCTCTTTTTACCAATTCTCGATATCTTCAGTCCACAGAAATCTGTGTTTCTGTTTAGTGACGGTTGTAGTGGGACGGGGGTGGAGGTGGGAAAGGGGTTGAAGGGGGATTAGCGGAGGGAGGTTGTGACGCTTTTGCGGGCCCGATCGTTCTAATCAGTATTTACCTGTCAAGTTGCCCTTCGCGAAGCGGCCATGACCGGCTATCTAATGACACCTAAAATAGAAAATCTTTCATCTGTTGACATCTCAACTTTGATTATCATGAGTTTCGGGAATGGAATGGTGTGTGTGTGTGTGTGTGTGTGTGTGTGTGTGTGTGTGTGTGTGTGTGTGTGTGTGTGTGCCGTGCGCGCATCAGTGTGTGTGTGTGTGTGTGTGTGTGTGTGTGTGTGTGTGTGTGTGTGTGTGTGTGTGTGTGGTTCTATCGACTCACCTACCGCGAGCGACTCAGCGACTCAGTGATGCTTTTCAGTTATGCTTGCAGTCTGTCAAGGTCATGTTAGGTCAGAGGGCAAATATTTCTTTACTGACAAACATGAAACGTACAAATAAAATCCCTGAAATAATTTTGCAAAGACCACCTAGGTGACGCAGCATGAAGTCTGACACGCCTTTTCTTTCTGAAACCTCTTTTCTTTTTCTTGTAATAAGAATTCAACTTTTTTACACTCCCTGAACCTCGGAGTCGGTGATGAATCATAAGCTTGATACAAGGTCACATTTGGGAACGTCCATCATGCCCGCGTATCTCGAGGCTTTTCTGGCATTATCAGTGAAGAGGTTAAAGGGGCAGCAGAAGAAGATATTGTCTGTCAGAACCTAAAGTGTTAATCATGATAGCAGGACAGACGGACACGTAAATTTGTCAGCGTTACTCGTTGGCTGTGCAGGCGGTCTTTTCTTGTGATGGGAAAGAATCAAAATCGTGCTGTAAAGACATTCTCACAATTCAAAGAGAAAGAAAACCTCGGCAGATAACCTTGTCATCAACCATGACAATCGGTCGGTGTGAATGGATGTGAATGAATGTGGCTGGAAACTGAAACTGCACTTCTTACCAGTTTTAAAGGTCAAAGGCACGTTCACAATTCAAAGAGAGAGAAAAACTTTTATCGTACCTTGGCAGATGACATGCCATCGCCCATGACAATCGGTCAGTGCGAATGGGTGGGATTGGAAAGCTGAAACTAAATGCTTATCATCTTTAGAGGTCAAAGACATTGGCACAATTCAAAGTGAAAGAACAAAAATCTTTTCGGCATTACCCTTTGCAGATAACCTGTCATCACCTCGGAACAGTCAGTCAGTGTGAACGAATATGACTCAGTGAATGTGGATGGAAACCTGAAACCGGAGGAAGTGTCTTGATATTCTCGTGTGTGTGTGTGTGTGTGTGTGTGTGTGCGTGCGTGCGTGCGTGCGTGCGTGCGTGCGTGCGTGCGTGCGTGCGTGCGTGATCTTACTGTGTGAAGAGCCGGGGTGGTCGAATGGTAGAGCGTCGGACTTCTAATGCTCGGGTCGTGAGTTCGATCCCGGCTGGGGCCAAATATTTGTGCTGGCTTTTTCATCGTTGCCTTGTCTTTGATATCACCCTATGTTGTGGAAAAGGACGTTAAACCCCCAAACACCCACTCACCCACCCACTCTTACTGTGTGAAGAAACTTGGAGGTGTACCAGGAAAGCTTTGTGTATCATGGCATTCCACGGCTTTGCATTGAAGTTCTAGTTGTCTGACATGAGGCAGGGGAAGCAAATAACCAGGGTCGACATGGAAAGCACTAACTGTTCTTTTCTCTATTTATTTATTTATTTATTTTTTTTACTCATGCAGTTCAGGAATTTGGAATTTGCATTTGAGTGCTGCTCTTTGCTCAAACTGAAATAATGCACTCTCTAAACCTTTTACATTTGTGGTTATCAGAGTCAAACAAACGCTGCATCACGTCTTGTGTTCAGCTGATAGACACACAATGCAGGGTTGTATGTGAGAAAATGCTTCTCTTTATCAAGTATCCGTTACAAGAACAAAGCAGGGGTTCTCTCTCTTGCGGTTCATTGTATCAGCTGACGCGTGTTGCTGCCGAAGGCAAGGCCTGGAAGCGTTGTTTCTTTCCCCGCCTGATCTCTGCCCACCGTCCGACGTTTCTAGGCTTTGCAGAAGACAACTTTCTTTTTGGAACAGCTGTGCTTGTTGGAGCGTCTGTATACTCTCAAGGGGAACCGGCGTAGCCGAGCGGGACTTTGAGTGCTTGGGTCATGAGTTCGAATCCCGGCTGGGGCCAAGTATTTGTGGCTTCTTCTCACTGCCCCGTCTTTGATATCACCCACACGTAGTGGAAAAGGACGTTAAACTCCCACCCACCCACCCACATACCCTGGACTCTCAAGGGGAACCGGGATAGCCGAGCGGTAGAGTGTTGGACTTTCAGTGCTCGGGTCGTGAGTTCGAATCCCGGCTGGGGCTAAGTATTTGTGCCGGCCATTGCTCGTTGTCCCGTCCTTGATACCGCCCGAATGTGGTGGAAAAGGGCGTTAAACCTCAAACACCCACCCCCTAACCGTGTACTCGCAAAATAGTCTATTTCAAATCTTCGCCGTACCTCGTGGGTGCAGCTGCGCCAGCACTTTCATTCACACTGGGCACCTCCATAGCTTAATCAATTTTCCATTTGGATCCACGAAACTTCGTGACTTTGTCATTAAGGGCATTGAGGAAGTGCTCACCAACACATGTGTGATGTTTTGTTTTCGTAAACAAACAGGCAAATAAACAATAAGTACACTTAGGGTTAGTGGAACTCTGACTGTATTGCACTAACGGCTTATGCCAGCCCGTGTTAGTGTGTTTGTGTGTACGCAACAGGACGCTAGACACCATACGTTTCGGACTGCGGGCCTTTAACACAATACAGATAAACGGACGACTCCACTCGACGGCGAACACCGAGGCGAAAGCTCCGCCCCTGTACTCTGCCGTGCGGTATTGGCAAAACACTGTACGTCCATGACGTCATTGCATGGAAAAATGGGTGATTTCGAGATGATTGACGTAATGGTCATTTCCCTCAAAAGACGTCAATGGACTTACTGCTTTCTTTCCGTGTTTCACTCATATCAAACTACACGTGCTTCCCTCGTTCTAGTGTCTGCCAAAAAGTTTGCCAGACCATGTCATGTGTCATGTGCTCACTGATTTTGTCGCGGGACGCGATTGGCTGAATTCTGTGGGCTCGACACTTATCAGTGATTGACAAGAGTGGAGTCGTCCATTTACTTCTCATCATGTGAAACCTCATGTTTTTTTTTTCTTTTTTTCGGTATTACTAGATTTCTTTTTCTTTTAGTTTTGATTTCTCACCATAAATGACAAATTTCGATGTTTTGACCCTGTTTTAGTGCTTAGAGCATGTATTACATATGATTATGCGCCTTACAAATAAAAGTAGTATTATCAGTTATTATTAGCACTAATACTCGTACAAGTACTGACTGAAGTAGTACGGTTCTGTCCAAGTCATGAGCGACTGAAATTACGCTGCGTCGGTGCATCCTGACTCGATAAACCCTACTGAATTTAGTGCCTAGACAATACATGCGTGCGTCTGTCTGCCAGTGCTTATCCAAAGACCGAGTCAATCTCTCTGAAGCGTAAATTGTCTACTCTTCTCTGTCCGTTTTGATGGTACCCACCTGACCATGGCCTCCATCAGCAGCAGCTGGGATTCTGTACGTTCCCCGACGGTGCGCCGATGGAGTCTGGATCCACGATGGCGCTGCTGATACTGTGCGTCTGTCTGCTGGAAAGCACTATGGTAAGTCGTCAATGCGTACTGCTCTACCCCCTTTTCGCTTTTCCTCCTTCGAGCCATTCGTCCGAAATCCCCACCCTTTTTAAAGAAGAACAAAGCAGCCAAAGGCCAAAAGAAGAACAAAGCAGCCAAAGGCCAAAAGAAGAACAAAGCAGCCAAAGGCCAAAAGAAGAACAAAGCAGCCAAAGGCCAAAAGAAGACAAGAAACAAATACGCAAACAACTAGAACAACAAAAATCGAACAACAAAAATTGCTGACGCTAGGACAGAAATAACAAAACTACGTAACCACCACCATCAACAACAACTGCAAAAACAGCTGACAGAAACAACAACAACAACAACAACAACAACATCATCATCATCAGCACTGAAACCCCACCAAAAACATTAAAAAACCAGACCAACCAATCCGACAACCACAACCACCACCACCACCACCAAATCCTAATGACACGATTTTGGATATAGCAAAGATTTACTGAGTGAAGTTTCATTCATTACCTGGCGAGTTGTCTGTGGAAAACCTCCCCCCTCGTCTCTCTTCCCTCCGCCCCTCCGGCCCGCTCTGTGTGTGTGTGTGCGTGTGCGTGTGCGTGTGCGTGAGCGTGCCGGCGTGCGCGTGCGCGTGCGTGCGTGCGTGCGTGCGTGCGTGCGTGCGTGCGCGCGCGCGCGTGTGTGTGTGTGTGTGTGTGTGTGTGTGTGTGTGTGTGTGTGTGTGTGTGTGTGTGTGTGTGTGTGTGTGTGTGTGTGTGTGTGCGTGCGTGTGCGCGCGCGCGCGCGTGTTCCTGCATGACGGGTCGTGGGGAGTAGGGTGCAGTAGTGGGGTACGGGGGTGTAAGCAGGGTGTTTGGTGTCTGTGTAAAAGGCAGAACACTGACCTCCAGCCGCTGCCCTGGTATCAATTAAAGACATAGATTATATCATGAAGCCGGAGTAGGAGTGGAAACTGCTCCCGGACCCAGACAGCGAAAGAACAAGAAATGCACTCAGATGCACCGGTTGTTGTTTTTATATTTTTTTCCTCAGCAATGACAGTTTCCAGATAAACAACTTGCTCTCGGCGACAAACATCCCGCCATTCCGCGATAAATGAAGTCAGCTGTGTAGAGCAACGTTCAACTTCTTGAAGTTCCTTTTTTTACGCTCTTAACCTATAACGGAGAGAGAGAGAGAGAGAGAGAGAGAGAGAGAGAGAGAGAGAGAGAGAGAGAGAGACAGAGCTGAAGTGCTTTTAGAAAGAGGAGATGTGTGGGAGTTGGCGCCAGTAGGCCGGTCATGCCTCAGGGGATAGGGTGGTCAGTGTGTGTGTGTGTGTGTGTGTGTGTGTGTGTGTGTGTGTGTGTGTGTGTGTGTGTGTGTGTGTGTGCGTGCGTGCGTGCTGCTTTAGTAAAAGCATGTCTTAGCATGTCGCGTCACTTTTTGCGAATACGTAAAAAGCCCGTACATCTTACACAGTACATGGGCTTCCCTACTTCATACTTTAATGATTTGCCGCAGTGTTTCCGACATTGACCGGTTAACCTACATCTTTACAACAACCATGTTTCAATATATTTGTGCCATTTATTTGCGCGTGTTGTATCTGTGTTGCAGCGAGCGAATGCAGCACCTGCTTCGTTCTCCCCTGAGCCACAAGGGCGTAAGTAAATATTTTCGTTCCTCCATGTTGCCGTCCTAAAAAACAAATAGCCCTTGAAACGCCGACGGCGTCAGGCAGGCTGTCTCCCGCGTTTGAATCACTCTTTGTTTATAGACTTTGGTCGGGATTTTCCTTACTTATATAATGTTCATCTGAAAGCCAAAATGGCCCATGAATATTTCTTTTCTTTCAGTTCTTTATCTGTGAAATCAGTCAAGCCGTGGCCCCCAAAATAAACGCAGTCTAGTTTCTGGGTTGAGACCAGTCGCCGTAGTGTGGTGGTTAGCACTTCGGACCATGGACCGGGAGATCCGGGTTCGAGTCCCATCAGAGACAAGCGGGATTTTGCCTACCTAGTCGGCTCCTACCCAGAGCGGGTGTGCTATGGGCCCAGTAGGGAGGGTGTTGCCACACAGTCGAGACTAACCCACTTCACGGGTGCGACTTTGTGGGTGGTATACATCTATGATGTGGATGATTACACGGCCGGCACCGCAGGTGCTGTAGTTCCCGGCCCTGGTTAACGCCCTGTCCTGCAGTCCCAAACCACACTCACCTCCATAGCATCATCACTCATCTCCATCATCATTGTGTTGGCTGTTGTTTTTTCCGCCGTTTCGCGAGGAAGTACGAAACAATGTAGGAAATGCAGGACAATCTGCCTCCCAGCCTCCTTTAATCTCAGCTAAGTCAAGCTAGTCCCAGTTTCTCAGTCTCCATGCATCCGGCCCCTAAACTTCAAAGTCGGATCAGCCAAACACTGAAGGCAGTATCATGATCATTCAGCATTACCCTCCGAAAATGTCAGTGTTAGACAAGACCGGGAGCTGAAGTAGTGCCCTTTCCTTCGGCTACACACCGGTATTAGCTTCCGGGGCATGTAGTAACAATTCGGCTAAATATAGTAGAAAATCTTTGCCCCTTTTAAAATTTGTGTGCAGAGTAAACAATGGCAATCTGGTGCTTTTTGTTGGCTTTGTAAACAAGTTTCATGCCAGGTAATAGTAAAATTAGGGAAAAATGAGGCTGGCTTGTGGACTATTTGTATTCATGCGCGGCTGGCACAGGAGCCAGCAGACGACCGTGGAATGAGGGGGTATGTGGTTGCTGCCAACATTGCCAAAAAACGGAACATTGGAATTTGTTTAAATTTCCTCTACGCATGAGTCTATGGCTGCCTGATTTTTGTGAATTTTTTGGTGAATTTTAAAGCATTTCTAGGGTGTCATCTGCAGCGTTATGTGTAAGAGGAATATATAGCGTTTTCCTCCAGATTTGCATCTGTGTAACGTAGCCTGTATACAGAGCTTGGCCAATCTAAAAACTCTCAATTTTGCCTTGAAATTGCCTAAAAATCGCCAATTTTGACATTTTAGGATGATTTTTGAGGCAAAAATGCAAATCTGTCCATTTCGGGTTTGGGCATTTAATTCCTAATTTTCACATGATAAGCAGTATAGTTGAAGTACTCCATTCACACCCCACACCCCACCCCACCCCCGTTACCCCCTATTACCACCCCCCCCCCAGCACCCCCCCCCCCCCCCGTCGTTACCCCCCCCCCCCCCACACACACACAACCAGTCCACACAGACACCATAAAGCCTGAGCTCTGGTCAGTTCAGTTTGGCACTACCCCATCCTACCCTCTTGTTTTCCCCCACCTCCTCTCTCACTCCTAACCCATGTGACCCCAGCACTAACCATTTTACCCTAACCTGACCCTAGTAACCCTAACCTGCAACCCTAACCCTCATCTTTACACCTTCCAACCCCCCCCCCCCCCCCCCCCCCCCATCCCCATTTCCAGTGCATTTTTGTGAAATTTCATGCATTTTATTATATATTTGGGCAGCATGTGCAGTTCCAAGGACAGATACTCACACATTTTACTGTTGATGCAGCAGCAAGCTTATCCTAAAAGTGGTTTCAGCAGGTTTCATGGTCTGCATGAGAAATCAGCTGGCACACAGGCTGTTCTCCTTAGGCAACTAGGAAAAACCTGCCAGTAGATTGGCTGCATACTTGGTGTGAGTGTGGCAACTGTTGTGGTGATTCCAAAGGGGGTAGGTTCAAAATACCTATTGCATGCTGTAAACATGGCCTGAGAGACTGTACTGGCTGATTTTGAAGATCCCAGATGATTTTGATTATGTTCAGGAACTGAAGCAGTTAGCCCGCAGCTGTGAAATCTGACTAGTTTTGAGGGGTGGTATAGGAAAAAAAGCACCAAAAAATAATCAACTGCCCAAAAGTTATCTTGTTAGGTTCATTACACACAGGACATGTGTAGCTACTTGCTGTGAAAAAATTGAGTTGATAATTTGAAAAGAACTTGTGTTTTAGTGGTCTCAATAGTTGTGCAGTCATGAAAAAAGTGTGCCTCTGCTGCTTGACTTTTCATGTATGGGTTGGATCAGTAAAAGTGCTGCTGTAAGAGAACCAAGAAGTTTTGAGAGCTAATCTTTGGCAGTGTATCTTGAAAATGGATGAGGTTTACAGTGGCAAATTATCTTTCTAGAAAAATGAGTTTAAGGGGTGTTTACACAGCTCAAGTGCCGGCCTTCATTTCCTTCATTTCTTTTGACACTGATGTCGGCTCGCCATTTTCCTTTTTACCCTTCAGGAGGAAGAGGGGGTAAGGGCAGAAAAGGCCTAAATGCTTCTGAACTCCAAAACGCCGAATGACAGCCGACGGTGTGTCAGACTTGGAAAAGGGAAGGGGGTGGTGGGGGGGGGGGGGTGGCAAGAGAAGAATGTGTAGTTTTGTATGTTTGATGTAACAAAGAAATGCATTGAGCTTTGTCGTGAGTTCGAATCCCGGCTGGGCCAGATATTTGTGCTGGCCTTTTTCTCGTTGCCCCGGCTTTGATATCACCCATACGTGGTGGAAAAGGACGTTAAACTCACAGACACTCACCCTCCCACTCGCACTGAGCTTAAAATGGTAATTTGTCGCAGACCCTTCATTGGGGAGCTGGAAATTATGCAGGGTAAGGGGGGGGGAGGGGGATGGGGTTACAGGGAGGTATTTGTTTTGGGTTCAGCTTTGAAACACCCGTTAGAATATAAAAAGAGTTCAAAGAGAAAATGCATAGGATTTGTTTTATGCAAGTTACAAAGGAATGCATGCAGCTTAAAACGATTTATCGTCATACACCCTTCATTCTTAGAAAAAGAAGTTTACAGGAAAATGCATGTGATGATAACAAAGGAATGCATTCAACTTCACGGTTCGTACTAATTTTATACGCCCTCCGTGCTTTCAGCTGAGATAGAATGCGGCGATACTCCGGCCACACCTGTGAATGTGACGTATTCTGGCAGCCATGTTGACGGGATATATGCCATGGGGAGACGACTGGAGTGCTACTCGCATCGCATACTCCGCAACAAGACGTTACTGTACATCGTCTACAATGTGTTTGGCAGAGACTGTGGCGGGGTTCGTTAAACTTACTCTTTCTGACTCTGTCTGTCTGTCTGTCTGTCTGTCTGTCTCTCTCTCTCTCTCTCTCTCTCTCTCTCTCTCTCACACACACACACACACACACACACACACACACACAGTGTCACACACACACACACACACACACACACACACACACACACACACACACACACACACACACACACACACACACACACACACACACACACACACACACACGCACGCACGCACGCTTATGTTTGTACAGACTGGAAGACATGTAGTTTTCAGTTAAATTACCAATTTTTTCAACAGTCTGCCAAAAGAACACTGTCAATGTTTTAAGACTGACCACACATGACCCACGACATCCAATGGAACTCTAGATGCATGTCATCAGTGTATTACTCAGTCCACATAACAGTGTGGCTTTTCAGAACTGACGTTCCCACTAAATGTATGACGTAACAACAACAAATTCTCTTAACAGATAACGCCACCGAATGGTAGAGTGATGAACTTTTAAATTAATATCCTCGGGTCGTGTTCGCATCTCGGCTGGGGCCAAATATTTGTGGGGTGGGTGGGTGTGTGGGTGTTTGGGGGTTTAACGTCCTTTTCCACCATGTAAGGGTGATATCAAAGACGGTGCAACGATGAAAAAGCCAGCACAAACGTTTGGCCCCAGTCGGGATACGAACTCACGACCCGAGCATTAGAAGTCCAACGCTCTACCATTCGGCCAACCCGGCTGCCCCCAAATATTTGTACTGGCCTTTATATTTTCTCGTTGCCCCGTCATTGACATCACCCGTACTTGGTGGAAAAGGACGTTAAACTCCTGAAACACCCACCCACCCATCCACCTTCTTATAACGCAACTGTGTCCTGACGATCTGATACGAGATACCTAAAAACAGATACATGACAGTTTTGTTCTTTTGCTTTTCAGACGATAAACAACGACACGCGAAGCATTCGAGTTCGACTTCAGCATCATTACGGCCTGATAGTGGCCGGCGACACGGTCCACGAGCTCACGTGCAATTATGCAAAGCAGGTGAAGGTCACGCACGCGCCGGTAGGGGTCCTGGATCCGGCTGTTTCTTCCACAGTGGGCAGCGACGGTTCGTCTGTACATGGAGGCGATTCGGGAAGCTTCGATGACTTCGGTTTAGGTCTTTTTCACGATGACGTTGCTTCTGACGGAAACGGAGAAGGCGGCGTTAACTTTGGCGACGCCGACGGCAACAGAGTAAACTTCGTTGAGGATGGAGGATGGTTTGGGGATTCTGGAGGCGGCGGGAACGTGCTGACCACTGGCGCAACCCCGGCCACTCTTGACAACTATAATAGTTTCGTTTCCGATCGGACTGATGTTGGCGACTCTGCTTTACGCGGCAGTGACGAAAACGTCGAAGGACCCACAGACGTTCCTGCATTCCCAGGCGAAGGCCCGGATCTCCCAGTTGATGGCCTTGACCTCCCAGGTGATGACCTTGGCCTTCCTGGTGACGACATGGGTCTTCCTGGTGATTCTCTTGACCGTCCTGACGATGACCTTGGCCTCCCAGACCTCCTTAGTGGTGACCCTGGTCTCGCGAACGACGACGACCCCAACCTCGAGGGCGACCCGGGCCTTCTCAGCGACGACTCAAGCCTGGCAGGGGGTAGTGACGGTCTGTCTCCAGCGGCCCCTTTCCCTTTAGATCAGCCCGGGTTCGATCCTCTGAACCCCTTCGGATCGCCCGCCCAAGGCGACGCGGCGTCCCGGGTGCCGAAGACGAAACCGCCCTCCAAGAAGGCCAACGCCACGTCAGGCGCCATGTTGCCCAGCGCGACCGCGGCGCCCTCTGTGCTTCAGCTGAACGTCATCGACGAGGATGGCGGTTTGACGGCGGTCGTCTTCCCTGGCAAACCCGTGGGACTGGAGGTTCACTCGGCGCGTAACTGTGAGTACGGGTTTCTTCGTGGATGTGCATTCTGTACAATGTGTGCAACATCTGGGAAAAAGTTAGACTGAATCCAAGGTGGAGTTGCATGATGTAGGTCAGGTTTGTGTTTCATAAATGGTGCAAGTAAGGCAATGGAAGACACTAGCAGCAAAGCATCTTCTTACCCCCACCCACCCTAAAAAAAAAAAAAAAAAATGGACAAAAAAAGAAGGAAAAACACCAACAATTAAACAATAGCAAAAACAACAACAAGACAGAGACACCGACACAGACACACAGACACCGACACACACAGACACTCACACACAGACACTCACACACACACACACACACACACACACACACACACGCACGCACGCACGCACGCACGCACGCACGCACGCACGCACGCACGCACGCACGCACACGTGTGTATAACTTACGCACACATTCTAGCGTGCACGTTTAGATATGAAGAACGTGTGGACGGCTTTGCCCGTTATCTTTTTGCATTGCACCCAAGCATCACTGACACTTACAGTCCCAGAGATATCTTCTGCTTATAGCGCTGGTTTCTTCGCTGCTATCATTAATCATATTTACGTGAGAAAAAAAAAAGAGTGCATGTTTCAGTTATTAGGCATGTTAAGTAGGACTTCGCAAGGAGGACTTCGCTGAGCAGCGTAACCCATTCACATGTACGGCAGAGGCCACGAGCGGCTAACGTGCTGCGATTAGTTATTGGTACCCCTAACTAACGTGCCTAATTTACATTAAATGGGTTATGCCGCTCACCGAAGTCTTCCTTACGTGCCTTTTTTTTTCTTTTTTTTTAACAGCTCCATTCGGATCTCCGGTTGTGAGAAACTGCCGCGTGTCCAACCCTTTGGACAACGTGAACAGTAACACTGGCAGTGGGTGGTCAGCCACGCTTATCGACGAAGGGTACGTTCTACATGCATAAACAACTTGTATATATCACTACTACTTCTGCTACTCAGTTCAGGCCTAAGCCCGGCCAAAACACCCAAGGAACCAGCCAACAATCCTTTGCTCGTGGGCGGGTATTTGGAGAGTTTAACGTCCTTTTTCACCACGTATGGGTGATGTCAAAGACGGGACGAGGATAAAGCCAGCGCAAATATTTGGCTCCAGCCGGGACTCGAACTCACGCCCCGCGCATTGAAAGCTCGACGCTCTACCATTGGGCTATCCCCCCCCCCCCACCCCGCCTTTTGCTCGTGAAATACATTGTGATTGTGATCGTCATTTCTGTCGGCAGCTGTGGTCTGGGGGATGTGCTCCCAACCTCTTCTGGCTTTCGGCGAGGCCGACAAGGATACACAGTTCCGTTCTTTACAATCAGTCCTGCGTGGGCTCAACAGGGGGCGCTCCTCGTTTCCTGTGACGTCATCATATGTGCTGAGATTGACCGGTGTAAACAGGTGTGTGTGTGTGTGTGTGTGTGTGTGTGTGTGTGTGTGTGTGTGTGTGTGTGGTGTTATAAATATGTTAGAGATACGCAGAAACTGCTCGACCTTGTACAGAGAAATAAAAGTTAAGCAAATAAAAGATAACACCAACAAACAACAACAAAAAAACAAAACGTCAAACTTTTTTTTTTCACCAGACCTGCCCACCGTCCGACGACAAGAAGATGTCCAAGGGAACCTATGACATCACAGTGACGTTGCAGAGTCAGGTGGTGACGTCATGTCCGTCGTCGGAAGACATCAAAGGTGTCGGAAGTGAGCAGTGGAGCGCGGCACTTCTGCCGGAATGTTTTCCGGGTGGACACCCGCTTCACAACCCGTTTCAGACGCATTCAGGTACGTTCTGCTTTATTGATCAAGCAGTACTCTTGGGTATGTTCCCTGTGTCACTTGGTTACCTGTCGTTGTCGCGGTTTCAATTTCAAATAACACAACTCTTAGTCATCCATCCTCCTCCAAATGACCCGCAAGCGTTTTGAAACAAGGTATCCAACAATGTGACACAAGTATTTTTTTTTTCTCTCAAAACGAAATACTGATACTTTGAAGTTGTTATGTCAAATTTTGAAATTCGGGATTCTGCATTTTCCAGAAAAAATTACAGGTTCAAATACTGACTTACTCAGACCTACTGCTAAACCAAAACCACCCAGTAACGTTTTAAAGTAGCTTACATGAAGGAGTGAAATCGGTCATGCGGACAGCGAGGCGTTATTTAATGAGGAGTGTAAGTCAGATGTGCCGCTGCCTCGCGCAATTCGGAAAGTGCCTTTGTTTCCAATCTTTCTGTTTCCAACGATTCTGTTTCCAATCACACCCCTGTCAGTCATGGTGTCTGGCCTTTCTTTGTTCAGAAACGGAGAAAAATCTCACAGACATCCTCACCAGCGGCAACGACAGCACTGTCGGCGTCCGGGAATCACCAACATCCTGGCTCGTGCAGCATCTCCATTACGTCATCATTATTTGCGTACTGGGCCTCCTCATCGTCGTCTTCATGTGTGGCACGTTCTTCAAAATGGCTTCCATGCACCATCAGGTCCGACGCAGCAACAAGAAGGCGGCGGACCCGGAGAGAGCGGCAGCGGTGACCGACACTCACGATCAGACGACGCAGACCACGAGACCCCTTCCCAGGATCCCCAGCGGGCGAGGTCACGGTCACGGTCACGGCCACAGTCGTCACAGAGGGGACGGGTCGTCCACCGCCGTCTTGCAGACGGAGGAGGCTCCCAGGGTTCGTCCCATGAGCGACTCGCAGTTAGGTCCCTTGGAGAACTCTCTCGAGTTTTCGCCTCCTCTGAGCGTGTCGCAGCTGGAGGACGAGAGTCGGCCAAGGGCAGCCGCTGAGGAGGTCACCACTCCTCCGCGAGAGAGCGTCACCGCGCAGATGGGCACCCCTCACGTTCCTAGCCCTTCCACGCCTCCGATTTTTGATCTGTCCAATCGCTTGTCCGGGGTGAGGAGCTTCCAGACGACAACCACGGTGGAGGAGACCAACTCGGAACGCCACATCAGCATCATCGAGGTGAAGAGCCCGAGCAAGCCACCCAGGGACTGGACGACGACGACGACACAGCAGCAACATGAGCACAATCCCTTGGGCACTTTCACAGGAGGCAACCCCTTTGGCAGCGGCGGCGGCAACACCCTCGAGCGAGAACGAGGCGTGGTGCTGGGAGTGAACTCCCTTAGGAGGCATCACTTGGATCGCGAACAACAACAGCAACAGCACCAGGTTCTAGGAAGCCCCAGATACTTCAACACGCCCGCTCCCTGCAGCGAAGACTCGACTCCGAAAGAACCGACCAGCAACAGTTTGGCCAGAGATCACGACGCGACCGCCATTTTGGAACATAACGGTTACACCAACACGAAGGCGGGGATCCGTACAGCGCCACACTGCGGCGGCAGCCCTCGAAAAGTCGGCACGGTGGTCGTCCTCAACGCGCAGGAGGAGACAACCAGGCTTTGATGAAGGAGGGGAGACAACACTGCCTGTGATCGAGACGGCGTGAACATTGAACACAGGAGAAATCGCGCGCGCGCGCGCGCGCGTGTGTGTGTGTGTGTGTGGTGTGTGTGGTGTGTGGGTGTGTGGTGTGTGTGTGTGTGTGTGTGTGTGTGTGTGTGTGTGAGAGAGAGAGAGAGACAGAGAGAGAGAGACTGTGTAAATATTCATACAAATTCTGCGATACCGAAACTTTTTCAGTGCTTTGGTGACTGAGTTAGCAGGAACGAAACCTGGCCCCGGAGGCGATAATCATCGATAGATACGACTATGTAGATGAAAAAAACGATGAGTTTTGCTTGTTTACACTATCGAATATAATGTCTAATTATATATGTCGATGTGCCGCATGAGCGAGACTTGTCATGTACAGTAAAGCCGATTTCATGTCAGTGTCGATTTTGATCTTCTTTCAGTTTTATTAGGTGAGATCGCGCCGGCCACACACACACACACACACACACACACACACACACACACACACACACACACACACACACACACCTAAAATACACAGGCGGGTGGATGAAAGCAAAGGTGTACAAACTGTGGTGTTTATTGATGAATGATACCTACAGCTGAAGGTTGGTAAGCAAACGTTCATCAAATGAAGATTAAACACGAACAACTGTTTCTGTACCGACGGCAAAAAGCATACCACCGATTCTACGAAAGCGAAAATATCTGCTGTTCGCAAAAGCGTAACAGTATAATTATTTGCTTGCTCTGAACTCATCTTGTTCACATCTCAGAACATTTGTGCCAAGGCTTTTTTTTCAGTCGTAAGAATACGCGCATTAAAACGCTAAAACAAAACGCACATTCGAAACTATACTCAGATTCTTCAACCATTGGCTGAATAACTGAGCATACGTTCAAACCCATAGGGTGTATTGGCTTTCGTCTGTAGCAAACACAGGTTGCCACACTAAACTACGCTACATCAAGAGTGCACTCTTGAACCTATCGTGACAGATTCAAGGATTACTCCAAAACACCGTACTGACTCATTTCTAGACATTAAAAACGACTTCTAGTCGCACTTATTTACACCACTAGTAATATGGGATAAATTATCGTACAAAACAAACAAACAAACAAACAAAAGAAAACAACCAACCAACCAAACAAACAATTCTTGTACAAGCAACTCTGCGTTGTTCACAGTCAATACAAACGTTTTCTTTGTACAAAGACTCACTGTGGCATGTTGAGATTTTTTTCTCAATTTCTCAAGTACCACGAAAGGTTAATGATGAAGAAAAATAATGATGATCAACACGAAACAGATGAAGAAGAGTATACACAATACAAAAGATTTTTTTTTTAAATTACTGTGATCTCCCCAGGTGAAGCAACATCACAGCGATCAGCAGCATGGAAAAACCTGCATGCAAAGAAATATACAAATGTTAGTTGTTATTTTTCCTTTTCCATGGTGAGGCATCACAACTGAGAAGAGGGAACTTGGCATTTTCAATCCCAAACGTGGAAGAGACAAAGTTTGGTGAGTCGTGTTTGCTGATCAAGATCAAGATCAAGCGCCACTACCAACGCCTGCAGCACCTCCTCTCAACGCACCCCCCTCTCCCCCTCCCCCTATACCCCTGTTCTCCCTCCATATGCAACAAATCTCGTAGAACTGAGAAATGCTGTCCACCAGCCAACCGAACAACCGAATAAAACACCAAAGTAACTGAAAATTAACCACTCTTGACATTAAAGTTATCTAAAACACAACGAAACAACAACAACAACAACACAACGACAAAACAATAAAAAACGAAGAAAACCAAAAGAAACAAAAAACGCAACCAAATAAAACCCCAACCGCAATTCCTGTACGTGTACCGTTGTTAGCTTGATATATATTTCCACTCACCTGATGAACCTGTAATGCTGGCAGCTCCGGACGTTTCTCCTGTGAAAAAAAAAGGTGGAAAAATGTGAAAAAAAAGTTGGAAAAACACAACAGACAGATAAAACAAACACAAGACAGGTAAAACTGACAAAACAGATAAAAACTAATAAAATTCATATCCACACACACACACACACACACACACACACACACACACACACACACACGGCACACACGGCACACACACGGCACACACACACACACACACACACACACACACACACACACACACACACACCGCACACACACACACACACACACACACACACACACACACACACACACACAGACACACACACACACAGGCACACACACACACACACACACACACACACACACACACACACACACACACACACACACACACACACACACACACACACACACACGTTCCCTGCGCACACACGCACTCACACCAGCAGAACGCCGACAACATGGCACGGCTATTAAATTAAAGCAGCGGCGTCTGTATGTGTGAGACAGAGCCACACGCGACCGATTGCTAGCGAGCTCATTGCAGTGTAGTAACGTGTGCAGCAGCTCTTACCAGTGACGTCAATCTTGATAACAGATATTGTACCACACTCCGCTCCGGCCACCAACAGCGCAGGGTAGTCGGCCAGGCCATCAGGGTAAAATCTACAGCACGACAAGAAAGGAAATTCACACACAAATGAAAAGTCAAACGGCCTCAAGAGAAACTGAAGCTTAAAGATCTGCAATCTCAACAATAGACCACACACAGTGTGTGTTTTCAAAAGCTGTCCAACTGTGTAAAATGCACAGCCAACTCTGCCACAGTGACAGAGTTTTCAGCGTCCCTGAAACCCCAATAAAAGCCAAGGGCAGCCTGATTTCACAGCACATCCACCCCAAAGACACTCGCCCTGCCAAGCAGCCAAAGACACACGCCAGGAACAACTTGTCCCTAAGGGCTAAACGCCATAGGACGTAAAGCAAGCTAATGATGATGATTTCACAGCGCTGTTTGCGTTTTGACACACGTTTTGAGAGAGAAATATCGCTGTGTCTAGTCTTCTCGTGCACCCACGAGACGCTGTGGCGATGTGTCTCGCACACTGGCCAAAAACACAATGACGTGACTGCAAACTCACGCTCTGGTTTTATAAGGATCTCCGAAGCGCTGAAAACTCTGCAACTGTGACAGAGTTGCCTGCATTATGCACAGTCGCAGGAGTCGCAATTAAAAAAAAATAGTTTGCGGATTTCAGACCTTTAATATTTTGAACTGGTGGTGGATAAATCCACACATCAAGCTCGTGTCGTAAATTTGAATTAGATTTGAGATGCTTTTCGATTACAATTACAATTTCCAAAAGTTGACACATTTTCAATTTTCTAAAACCATCAAACGTATACTTTCCAAAAATACTGCCTCTACTGTCCGCCACTGTAGTTTTTGTACATAAAGCCATACGAGGGGTAGAAAGTTGTCTTCCTGGGAAAACTTGTACTCTAAATCCGTCAGGTCAGGAGCAGATAAATCAGGCTAGGGCTGCCATGAAAGTATCCTGAAAGAGTTCTGGCCCTTTCGCCGACGGTGGTTCTCCAGATCAACCGAGTTCCCTCAACTTACTACTGACGTACGTCAAAAACATTCATGCAGCTTGGCCTAATGTAAAAATAGCACAGGGTATTCCCACTGGAAAGGGACAACTCCGACTGAATTCCGCCAATCGCTGTTCGAAGCGAAGTGAACTTGATCTGACCCAGTTCGTCTACGGCAGATAATCAGACAAGGATTGAAAGGCACTGATGTTGTCTCCCTAACTTCACTTTTTCACGACCATGCACCCAGTGTTTGTGCAGAGCCCTTGCATACCGTTGCCAACCACACACCTAGACCCCCGGGCGCTGACCAATGCGTGAGGACGCTGTTACCAAGCACCCACAACCCATATTACTCCGCTCTTCAATGTGGCCGCTATGCCCAATTTTTCCAGTCAAAATTTTTTTTCCTACAAAAGTGCTTATAATCATCTTTCAAACCATACCAAACACAGTTAGGAAACATCTGAGGAAGACCTCTTTAAAAAAATAAAAAAATTGCTAAAAATTGCCACGTTGGCAAGGGTTATGCACGCGCACAGAGCCTGGGTCACGGGGGGGGGGGGGATTCCATGGCGCGCGGTCAAAGTCGACAATGAGTTAACTGTCTACCTTCAGGTGACGGCAATGTCACCATCATATACTACCGACAAAAGTGAACACACTTACTTCATGTATTCGGGCTCCACCCCAAACAGTTTTCTATCATTGTAAAGATCGCTGAGTGTTCTGTTTTCCCTCGGCAGACCCTCGGTGTAGAGAAGCTGGAACTTTGCGTCCTCCATCCTATCCAGAACGCTGTAGACGGCGATGGCTCCTGGCTTCTCCATCCCCACGAAGATGACGAGATAAAGGCCGAATTTTGCAACTGCTAGACTCGCTGGCTCGGGGCCCTGAAAAAGGAAGAGAATGACCCAAAAACAGTGTGGCGGTCGGTGGTCTAGTGGTTAAGCCTCTGCCACCAGTGCGAGAGGTCAGGTTCGAGTCCCGCTTGGCGGGTCGAGTTTTTCTCTCTAGTATGTTGCACCGTTCATTCGGGACGATAATCGTTCTGTCCGGGTACTTCGGCTTCCTGCCCCGCCCCCCCCCCCCCCCTGCTTTGGATATTTTCAGCCCACAAACATTGAAAATAAATGCAATCGTAAAATCCCGACTTGAACAGCTGAGTTGACCCTTCGCGCCATGTGACTGTAATGTATTTATGTCCTACGTGTGGATCCGGGATAGCGGAGTGGTAAAGCGTTGGACTCTCAATGCTCGGATCGTGAGTTGGAATCCCGGCTGGGGCCAGACATTTGTGCTGGCCTTTTTCTCGTTGCCCCGTCTTTGATATCACCCTTACGTGGTGGAAAATGACGTTAAACTCCCAAACACCCACCCGCTCACCCACCCATGTCCTAGGTGTGAGAGAATGCGTGTGATTCACTGAATGTGCGTGCTGGGTTCATTCGCGGCGCTTTGAACCGAGAAACGGAGTAAAGCGCCTGTATAATAGTAATCCCTTACCCTGTTATCTGATCGCTTGTCCATCTCTTCAATGAACTTGTTGTCCTTCTCAATGTCAGCGTTGAAGAGGTCCGGGCGGATCTCAGCCATCTTCTGCTCGAACTCGCTCCCGCTGTCGTACACTTGGTACATGTCCGACGCTCTGTAGACGGAGAAACTACGACCACCGTACGTGTAGAACGTTTCTGTTTTACCGTCTGATGTTTTGCCGTCGATGGTGGAGAAGACCAGGCGACCTGGACCAATACAATGCAATGCAATGCAATGCAACTCAAGACAACGCAATACAAAACAACACAACACACCTAAAACCACCACCCCCACCTCTCTCTCTCTCTCTCTAGACACGGAAGCTATTTTTCAATGCGTATGTGAAGCCACATATTGACTACTCTTCAACTCTATGGGATAACTGTGGTGATCTCCATCTCAAAAAATTAAATTCTTTGTATCGTCGCGCTTTCAAACTCATCCTTCCTGACACCTCCCTAACCACTGATGAAAAGATCACGGCTTTAGAGTGTCTACCACTGGAAAACACCTGGCCTTTAACAAATGCACACAATTATTAATGGTAAAGCGCCTCCTTACTTATCGAAACTGTTTAGACCTTGTGACAGCGGATACAGCACTTCGAGGAACAGTCTCTTCGTCACACGCCCCAGACTAGACTTGTTCAAATCAAGTCTCTCTTACTCAGGGGCTACGTTATGGAATAACCTCCCATCTGTTGTTCAGTCTACGTACTCCCCTCATATTTTTAAAGCTAAAATTTATCATTATTTTTCCGCAAACTGACCTTTAACCATTCCTTTATTACCTTTCTAATAGCTTCCTCATGCGTCCTATATATATGCGTATTCTATACTTCCATTACTTATGTTAATGTTTTACTGCTCAGTGTGTGTTACCCCTGTGCTGTATTGGGTGTCACGCGTTGTAGCTATGCTATGTATGTGAGTTACTGTGGGCACTGCGTGTAGCATGTGCTATGTATGTAATTCTATGTATGCTTTGTGTGTGTGTGTGTGTGTGTGTGTGTGTGTGTGTGTGTGTGTGTGTGTGTGTGTGTGTGTGTGTGTGTGTGTGTGTGTGTGTGTGTGTGGTGTGTGTGTGTGTGCGCGCGCGCGCGCGTCAAGGACAGACAGTAAGAGAGACCTGTGCGTCTATGTTCTCATCCTTGGAAAATAAAGTTTCAGTCAGTCAGTCAGTCTCTCTCTCTCTCCGTGGGGATCCGGGGTGATCGAATGGTAGAGCGTTGGACTTGTGTCTCGCTCACTAACCAAAACGGGGAGCCAGGGTGGCCGAATGGTAGAGCGTTGGACTTCTAATGCTCGAGTCGTGAGTTCGATCCCGGCTGGGGCCAAATATTTGTGCTGGCTTTTTCATCGTTGCCCCGTCTTTGGTATCACCCCATGTGGTGGAAAAGGACGTTAAACCCCCAAACACCCACCCCAGCCTCTCTCTCCGTCCCTCCCTGTCACTCTCTACCTGTCAAATACATTATTCGTGAAAAACGTGATAGCAATGATTTTTTGGAAGATGACTGTGCAGTGGCTTAGACCTACACTTACAAAGATAATGATAAATCTTAATCACATTTATACAGCGCAATTCTTGAAAATACATCAACTCATTGCACATTCACACATCGCTCACATACACAGAGAACACTGTCATCTTAACCTTCGCCGTACGTCGTGGGTACAGTTGCACCCACACGTTCGTTCAAACGTGCAAGCTCGGACAGTTTTCGTGCTCGATCCACGAAACATCGTGACTTTGCTAATAAAGGTATTGGGGAGGTGTATACCAAAACATGTTTGATTTTATTGGTAAACAAACAACTAAATAAGAAAAATATTGTGTAACCGGCCCCCGTAGTGTAGTGGTTAGCACTTCGGATCATGGACCGGGAGACCCGGGTTCGATTCCCAGCCGAGACAAGCGGGATTTTTCCTACCTAGGTCGGCTCCTACCCAGAGTGGGTGTGCTATGGGCCCGATGGGGAGGCTGTTGCCACACAGCCGAGATTCACCCACTTCACGGGTGCGACTTTGGGGGTGCTTCCCTTGGTATGACACGTCTTATGATGTGGATGATTACACGGCCGGCACCGCAGGTGTCGTAGTTCCCGGGCCTGGTGAACGCCGGGATATTTATGACAGGAAGCGTGGAATGCGGCCCTGTCCCGCAGTCCCAAACCACATGGACCTCCATAGCATCATCTTATCATCATCCTCATCTCCATCATCATGCATAATAAAAATTGCCCCAGTCTTCGAGCCCTCAGTGGATTCCACCCATGTCCTGGGAGGAACACCACTGGAGCTGGCAAAGAGAATTGGGGCAGCAAAAAAAAAAAAAAAAAAAATATTGTATAATCATACTTTTTCCCCCTTTCAACTTAAAAAGCATGGGTATCTTTGTACCCACGACGTACGGCGCGCAAATTTTCAGGCGACGTACGGCAAAGGTTAAAACAGCAGGCACGACAGTTACATAAAATCAGTAGAAGGCAAGTTGAAACAGGTAAGTTTTAACCTCTGATCTGAGGCCATTTTACTTTCGCCATTTTAAACCACGTTTGCTACCTCGAATAAAATGAGGCAAAATTAAGGTTGTATTGACTTTGAGGCTGATGGCTTGTGTGGGAGACCAGCAGATGTACCCGGCTTTGCCAAGAAATCGCGCGACGGGAGGTAATAAGAATTTGCCATGCGAAGTCTCCGACCTGAACATTGAGATTAGTTCCGTTGGATTACAGGTGGAGAAGGTGGATAATGAAATGAATTTAACAATCTTTCGAGATATCTTTCCGCCAGCTTCTTTCCGGGGTCCCCCTGAGTACAGCCACAAAGTGTGATCGCGATTTGCATACTCTGGATAAGGTTTTATTGCAAACACACAGACAGACAGATAGACACTGTATTTATATATGTATATATATATATATATATATATATATAGACGCTCTTTTGCGCGATCTGAGAGAGAGAGAGAGAGAGAATTACCAAGTTTTGCTTCGTCGCTCAATGCCTGTCTAAGTTCAGCGCTGATGCTAGAAGCGATTTCGTTGGCTGTAATCAGAAAATATACATCTTTGACTGCTCATGCAGTAATCGAATCAATCAGTACACAAAACTACCAACAACAGACACTGGGCTTCTCCGACCATTTGCTGAGTCGGAGTAAGGCACGAACACATATTACACACAGTGTTACTAGCTGGTGTCCTACCAAACTTCAAGGGTTCACTGCTAGAGCGAACTATCTCTCTTCTTTCTATCTGTATCGGTAATACCCTCTGCCGGGGAACCCTTGAAATTATTGTCTTCTGACATTGTAGTGTTTAGCGTCAACAGGAACCACAACAACAACAACAACAACAACAACCAAAACCAAACCAAACCCAAACCAAACCAAAACAAAACAAAACAAAACAAAACAGCGCAACGAAACGCAACGCAACGCAACTAAACACAACGAAAGACGACGCAACACAACACAACACAACACAACACAACACAACACACAAACAAAAAGAAACGCAACGGAACTCAACACAAAAACTCAAGGCCTTTAGAAGGTCTACAGTCACCATTATTTTGACAATTACGTTTTTCACAACAACGGTGATATATTAATCTACACAAACCTCCGAACTCCGCGCCTCGTTTATCCTCGTCGAAGTGAACGGCATCGTAACCTTTCGAGTTGCCCTCGTTGGCGGTGATGATGTAATTCTCCTTCTTCCAGTTGGCAAACTGAATCTGGTCCGGCTGGTACATGCCCCGCACTGGCCACGGCGCTATGTTAATTCCTGGCATAAATTAATTGTGGCAATTTGATATTAATTTTGTAAGTGGGTAAGAGTGATATGTCGAGGAATAGCGTCTTGTAGTGCCATAAGTGAACTACATAATTATAGTACTCTCAACTGCGATCAGTCGAAATCAGTCATTAGTAGAGCCTGTTGTATAGACTATTTAGTCCGCCGTCTTTAACTGCCACTCCAAATTTGTAGTAATTAAAAACAAGCATTGGTGTTTGTGCAAGATCATTCAATATGAAGCACTGGTAACATTATCCCGAAAAGTTTATGCGTATATTTTTATTGACGACACAAAAACTATGTACATGTATACATGAAAACAAGGTCCACAAAAGCAATGCACCAAACCAGATTAAAAAAAAATCACCACCAACAACAAAAAAAATAAATAAAACCTAACGGCTATAAGTTTTTTGACATTTGGCCTCAAAGCTAAAACACATGAGCTACACACGTCGGCCAGTCGTTGTTTCGGTGTGGTGTCATTAGCCTGCTCTTATCTCGAAACTTATGGACGGCCTCTCGTACAGATTACCATTATCTTTATCACTGGCATCCAAGTTTCCCCACTGTTTGAAACCCAGTCCACGTATCCCCGTGATGTTGTTGCTGGTCAGGTCTATCTCGGCCACTGCGTTGTTTTCCTGTTCAGTATCAACAACAAAGACAGTCATTCGCTAGTTTTACCTCCGTGGATTCCACGAATGACCAGGGAAGAACACCACTGGAGCTGGCAAAGAGTTGGGGCAGCTTCCCCCCCCCCCCAAAAAAAAAAAAAAAAAAAGAAAAGAAAAGAAAAAAAGACAAAAAAAGACATTTCTCACACTACCGCAGAAAGGGGAGAAGAGGGCAGAATGGTTTGTTTTAAACTTATTTCTGGAACGTATACATCAGCAGTACCGGTAAATATGTACACAGCACAACACAACACATATCATAAAATTTGTAGGACAAAAAAGGAATTACAAATGTAACATCAAAGAAAAGAAAACAAAACAAAACAAGAGAGAGAGAGAGAGAGAGAGAGAGAGAGAGAGCGAGAGAGAGATGATGATGATGATGATGATGAAGCGTTTTTTATTCAGGACAGAGCATTTAGGCATTACTGCCTGTCTTACAAGCTGTCCTGCTAGTCTACGTTAAAGGGTAAAAAGACAACATCAAAGCAAGGGGGAAAAAGGAAAAAAAAAAAGAAAAAAAAGAGGACAAACAAAAGTATTAACTATCTAAGAGAAACGAAGAAGAGAAAAGTAGACACGATAAACAATCAAAACATATGTGGCATTTGTCGATGATATTGGCTGTATTCCAAGTAAGAACTTCAAAGTTGTCACTAACATTCGAAAACATGCATATAACACATTTCTACCTATATGGTCAGATGAGCGTGTCGTGTAGAATTTGTTTGAAGTCAGTGAATTTGGAAATGTTTTGGATAATCAGTGGTAAAGAGTTCCATATGGATGCCCCTGAGAAAGACAGGCTACATTTGTAGATATCAACCCTTGGACGAGGCACTGGGAGAGAGAGAGAGAGAGAGAGAGAGAGAGAGAGAGAGAGATCTAAACATCAAACAGTGGAGGATAGGGTATCCACTCTTCCACTGATTCTAAGCCAACCAAACTGGAGTATTTCTCATTTATAAATTTCTGTTTTGCTGATTCAGCATGGGGGGCATGACAGCTCCTCTGACTAGTTTTAGACTGAAACTTGGGAGGACCACAGTTTTTCCATGACATAAAGGTGATGGGTAACGCCCACCCTAGTTTTCCTCTAAAAACGGGTAGTACAACAACAACAATAATAATAATAATAATAACTGTGTATTGTATAGGCGCTTTACCCAACTTCTTGAACTGGCTCAAAGCTCCGCCAACTGAACCCAAAACGCACGCTCACGTGAATCACACGCATTCTCTCACACACTGGACCAAACATATTACATTCACGTGGTGCGAAGGGTCAGCTCAGCTACGTAAGTTTCGGAATTTAGAATTGCATTTATTTACAAATTTTGTGGGCTGAAACTTTCCAAAGCAGAGGGGGAGGAAGCCGGAGTACCCGGTTAGAACCCCCCCGACGATCGGCCCGAATGAACGGTGTCACGTACGAGAAGAAAAAATTCTCTGCCCCGAGTGGGACTCGAACCTGACCTCTCGCACTGGTGACGAGGTCCTAACCATTAACTAACGTGGAATATCCGGGTAGATAAAAATGACAAGAAGAAACAGAAATGTACAGACCTGCAAGCAGACAAACGCCTTGGTGAAATCGTCGTTGAAGGTGACAAACTGAGGCTCCGCGTCATTGCTGAATGGGTTGCTGCCATCACTACCCCTGTATACCCAGCGTACACCGCTACTTTCCAGCTCGACGAAACTGAAATGAAAAAAAAATATTTACATGTAGGCTACCACTTCGCAGCTTGCCCAAGCTGGATTATGTAAAACGTTTACCACGTCAAAATTTACCCTCGCTGAGGGAAAACATCTACTGTGTCATAACTTGCCCACGCTGAAGGAAAGCGTCTACCACGTCACAGCTTGTCCACGCTGAAAGAAAACATTTACTACGTCACAACTTGCGCAAGCTGAAAGAAAACATTTACTACGTCACAACTTGCGCACGCTGAATGAAGACAGTTACCATCTCACGACTTGCCCACGCTAAAAGAAAACATTTACCACGTCATTTTACCACACTGGAAGCAGCCATGAACCGCCTCAAAACATTTCCCATTTACGACATTACAACATGCCCACGTCGGAACAAAACCTTCACCACTTCACAACTTGCCCACGCCGAAAGTAAACATTTACCTAGTCACCATTAAACTTTTACCACACCCGAAGCAGCTAAGAGCCGCAACAACAAAAAACTTACCCGCATTAGACACTTCATTACCATTCACCTCGTCGGGCTATTACGAGGGCTGTTAAATCACGTAATGTAAAGACATTAACTACAACCAGGCAGCGAAGAACAGGGCCCGTATGTAAAACTCGAGGTTAATTTAACCCACGGTTACGGCCCTAACCAAGACTAGTACAGAAGAAAACCCCAAACAAAATTAAATAAAAGAAAGGAAGCGAAGAAAGAAAGAAAGACAACAATCTTTGTATAACGGCATAGGCACCTTGCTAGAATGGACCCGCTTCCTGATTAAACACCCCCCCCCCCCCCCAAAAAAAAAAAAAAAAAACAAACCAAAAAACAAAAACAAAAACACAGAAAATTTTACCCTAGAGCTAGTTTAGTTCGGGGTTAGACTAACTCTAACCCGGGGCTAAACTCGCTAACCCCGACTTTTACATGCGGGCCCAGGCTTCCATACCGACTATCAAACTGTGTGAAGTCTAGAGATGTGACGGTGGGTTCGTTGTCGAAGCCCCTTGTGAAGCGCAGGATGGCGACGTTGCCTGGTGGATCCCGAAACACACCGTTGCTGAACTGTCCGCGATTCTGCCCGGCAACCACGATGGTGCAGTCTTTGGTCGCCGACAGGTGGCCTGGTTCTGATTTGACTGTACGTAACACAACTTTTAGTTAAACGCGGCTATTTCACGATTGCTGGTCTTCACATGAATACATGAATCTGTATAGGAGGAGGGTGCGGGGGGGGGGGGGATTGCTGGACCTCACAAACATATGTACAGGAGGGGTGTGTGTGTGTGGGGGGGGGGGGAGTTGCGTTTGAGCGTCCATCTTTAACGATATGTAGAACACGGAATGCGTCAATGTGACGTGTATGGCAAGCGCCGCACAAATGAAATTAGCACACGTTTCCATGTAGCCGCAACAAATTACAACAAAATCCTCTCTAATTTAAATCTATTTGACACATAATTATCAACCCCAACCCCCACCCTTTCCCAAAGCCCCCCCCCCCAACAAACAAACAAACAAACAAACAAACAAACAAACAAACAAACCAAAACAAAACAAAACAAAACAAAACAAAACAAACCACCAACCAAACAAACAAACAAAAAACAAACACCCAAACCAACAAAATATCAACAACAATCAAACAACCCCCCCCCCCCAACAAGCAAACAAACAAAAACCAACAAGCAAAAAGCAAAAACACAAAACAACAACAAGAAGCAAACTAACAACAACAACGACACCAAACAAAGAAAACAAACAAAACAAAAAAAAGACAACAGCAAAAACAACAACAACAAAACCCAAACAAACAAAAAAACAAAAAAAACAAACAAAAAGAAAACAACAAAGAAAACAAAAAACAAAACAAAACAAATCAAAACAAAAAACAAAAACAAACACAAACCAAAACACACACACACACACACACACACACACACACACACACACACACACACACACACACACACACACACACACACACACAAACAAACAAACAACAAAAACCAAAAACACATCCAAGAAACCAAACCAAACCCAACCAACCAAACAAGAAAACCTAAAAAAAAAAAAAAAAAACCCAAAACAAACAACAACAAAACAACAAAAACAAAATGCACACACGCACACCACCAAAAACACGACCCCCAAAAAACAAACAAACAAAAAAACAACAAAAAAAAACAAACAAAAACAAACAAACAAAATAACACACAAACAAAAAAAAACCCAACAACAAAATACAACAAAAACAACACCCCCCCCCAAAAAAAAAAACCAAAAAAAAAAAAAACCAAAAAAAAAAACCAAAACAACAACAACAACCCCCCCCCCCAAAAAAAAAAAAAACAACAACAAAAAAACCAAAAAAAAAAAAAAAAAACAACAACAACAAAAACCAAACAAACAAAAACCAAACAAAAATAACAACAAAAACCAAACAAGAACAACAACAAAAACCAAAAGAAAACAACAACAAAAACAGCAACCGCAACAACAGCAACAAGAAAAAATGTGTGTGTGTGTGTGTGTGTGTGTGTGTGTGTGTGTGTGTGTGTGTGTGTGTATAACCACTCACTTCCCGCGGTAACTGTCCTCAGCTGTGGCAGGCTGCCATCCTCTCTGTTGTAACCACCATACACCAGCACCCCTCCCTGCATCACGTTAGCCTCGTTCACGTACGTCACGAACACGTGACCCTGACACACTTCCACGCCCTTGAACTGTGTATTGGCTACTCCCACGTGACTCAAGTACTGAAGGTCGCTAGCATTTGTCGCGTCTATAATGTGGATGTAATCATCACCTGGCCATGAAAGAAAATGAAATAGAATTAAAGCATTTGAAAAATAAATCCAATCAAATCCAATGAAAAATGAAATTTGATAAAATTAGTTAAAAATGAAAACGTCAGCATTACCCCGTCTTTGAAATCACCCTTATATAATAATAATAATAATAATGAGTATTATATAGGCGCTTTACCCAATTTCATGAATCGGCTCAAAGCGCCGCGAACTGAACCCAACACGCACGCTCACGTGAATCACACGCATTCTCTCACACACCGGACATAAACACATTACAATCACGTGGTGCGAAGGGTCAGCTCAGCTATTTGAATTTCGGAATTTAGAATTGCATTTATTTTTCAAATTTGGTGGGCTGAACATTTCCAAAGCAGATGGAAAAGGACGTGAAACCTTCACACACACACACACACACACACACACACACACACACACACACACACACACACACACACACACACACACACCCTTTGGGAGTATAGAGGGGGCAGAGTGCATGTGAGTGAAGAGGCTATGTGGCAGTCACTCGAAGTAAGGTTGGGTCACTCCTATGAGGGCTGACTGTCAACGAGACAGTGATTTTTTTTTTTTTTTTTTTTTGAGTTTGCTCCCGTCAGGAGATTGCCCCTACATGGTCTGCAATGGACGACCCCACTCCTGTCAATCAAAAGGTCCGACCCAAGAATTCAGCCAATCGCGTCCCGCGGCATAATGAGCACAACAGATGGCATGTTCTGGCAAACTTTATGCCACACACTACAACGAGGGAAGCACGTGTAGTTTGATATGACTAAAATATGGAAAGAAAGCAGTAAGTCCACTGACGTCACGTAAGGAAAAAGACCAATACGTCAGTCTCTTTCAGTCTTACGTCATTCTCTTGAAATCACCCCTTCTCCCATACGATTGACGTCATGGACGTGCTGCGTCAAGTTTTGCCAATACACGGCAGAGTGAAGGAGGCGGAGCTTTGGTCTCGGAGCTTTCCGAGTGGAGTCGTCAATTGTGATTTCTTGATATAATAAGAGAATTTTTAGGGATGACCAGGCACTATACCTGACTGCGGATTAGAGGGAATACATAGCATTTGGAGGCTTCAGCATCTGTGGCGTTCTGCCGGCTTAAGCCTGGTCCATATTTTTTTTTTCTTGCTTACCAACGCCATAAATGAGCTTTGCCTCTGGATCAAACGCCAAGCTCTCCACCACGTCACGTGACATGTCGTACCGAGGCGTGTCACCGCTGCCGAAAGAGTAAGGGAGGTAGATCGTCGACATCCGGGTCATTTTAATCTCGAACCCGTCAGCAAGGGAGACAAGCACAGCCGCCGCCAGCTTGAACCACGCTGCTACGATCTGCCTCATTCTGTCTGTGGGTGTATGTCTCTCTCGTTATCGGCGGTATCTGCAATGAGCGTGAGTATGGCTTACAACCGGAACGATTGGTGCATCTAGGCTTACACAGTTAGATCCACAGATACATGGTGCACTGATGGTGGAGACATGCGGTCATTATCTTTAACACATTTCGTACCGCGCCCGAGTATCCCGCGCGTGTTTTTGACTCTTTTTCGGTTTTGGCCCTGTGTGCAAAACTCAGGCAAGAGTAACGGTTCCTTGACGACTCTTACTGCAGAAAGCACGCGTATTATAATCAAAATGTAACACTCCCACTAAGCCAAATTTCAATCCATGCAGACATGAATAGTTGTTTTGTTGTTGTTGTTGTTGTTGTTTTTAGTGAGGCTACTGGTGCACAACGACAAACTTACTTCGTAGGAAGTGAGTTAAACTTTGTTCCGTAACTCCCCTCTGCAACACACGATTCACGATAAGGTTATCAGCAATCAACACCACCCCCCCCCCTTCCCCCCTCCCCCCCCCACACCTACCCCCACTCCCACCCCACCCCCCTTACTTTCACTCGCACTTTCACAATAAAAAAAAATCATTGTATAAGACCAATGGTGCAAAACTCGCATGCTAGCTCAGTATGCAATGTTTAGGCCGGATTCAGCAGGATTACTCTCTCTCTCTCTCTCTCTTGGGGAGGCGGGATAGCCGAATGGTAGAGCGATGGACTCTCAATGCTCGGGCCGTGAGTTCGAATCCTGGCTGGAGCCAAATATTAATTTGTGCTGGCCTTTTTCTCGTTGCCCCGTCTTTGATATCACCCTTACGCGGTGGAAAAGGACGTTAAACTCCCAAACACCCACCCACCTACCCTCTCTCTCTCTCTCTCTCTCTCTCTTATGCCGTATAGTTTGACTAGAAAATCAAAGCAAGCTTGCATCTGTGGTTTTACAACCAACCAACCAACCAACCAACCAACCAACCAACCAACCAACCAAAGTACAAGCTTGCATCTGTGATACTACAACCAACAACCAATCAGCCAACCAACCAAAGTACAAGCCAAGCTTGCATCTGTGATACTACAACCAACCAACCAACCAACCAACCAAAGTACAAGCTTGCATCTGTGATACTACAACCAACCAACCAACCAACAAGCTTGCATCTGTGATGCTACAACCAACCAACCAGCCAACGAAACCATCCAGTCAACCAACCAACCAAGGAACATATATATATCACTAATCTACAGCGTAGTAGCGTCTGGTGCATTATTTATAGGAGATGTACCTATCATTGTCAGTAAGGCATGTACGTATATATAGTGTGTTATTGATTCTAAGCGTCGGCGACCGGTATTTATCCTTTGTTTATTGACCCAAGTGGGCGGGGAGCCTGCACCAACACGATTACCATCTTTTGGGATTAATAAGCTTGTCCTATTCTTTCCAGCCTTCATCTGTCGTTATTGATTAACCATCTCACGTATCATCTCTGAATATATATATATATATATATATATATATATATACTTGAGAGAATGCTGAGAGGATAAATACTTCAGCGTTAAACCAAGCACTTGAGACACGGTGAAGTGAGATGTATGACACGGCTAGGAGCCATCTTGTTCCATCGATGCACCATTGCCGTGACATATATTGCATATGAAACGCCTTGTTTATGGGAGCAAGCGGGGCCCTCCGATCATCCATATACCGAAATACATTAAACACATCTCTTCCAAGATTACTGGGCTTCAAAAAAAGAGAAATCTTTAAAGGTCCAGTCTGTATGTTTTTTTGTTTTTTTTGCTGCCCCAACTCCTTTTGCCAGCTCCAGTGGTGTTCCTCCCAGGTCATGGGTGAAAACCACTGAGGGCTCGAAAGCTGGGGCAATTTTTTTTTTATTATGCATGAGGATGGAGATGAGGATGATGGTAAGATGATGCTGTGGAGGTTCGTGTGGTTTGGAACTGCGGGACAGGGCCGCATTCCACGCTTCCTGTCATAAATATCCCGGCATGAACCAGGCCCGGGAACTACGGCACCCGCGGTGCCGGCCGTGTGGGTAAATCTCGGCTGTGTGGCAACTACCTCCCCACTGGGCCCATAGCACACCCGCTCTGGGTAGGAGCCGACCTAGGTAGGAAAAATCCCGCTCGCCTCGGCTGGGATTCGAACCCGGGTCTCCCGGTCCATGGTCCGAAGTGCTAACCACTACACTACGGGGGCCGGTAGTCTGTATGGTTTTTATGCTCACAGATCGTCCTGAGCTGTTTCGGCGGGTGTGTGGGTGGGTGGGTGTTCAGGAGTTTAACGTCCTTTTCTACCACATACAAGTGATATTAAAGACGGGGCAACGATGGAAAAAGCCAGCACAAATATTTGGCCCCAGCCGGGATTCGAACTCACGACCCGAGCATTGAGAGTCCAACGCTCTACCATTCGGCTATCCCGGCTCCCCTGTTTTGGCGGAGTCTAGCATCATACCACTCAGACACCTGAATAGTGATAGCATCTCAAACGCTAGGACTGAGCCATCAGAAACGTACTCAGTGACACGGCAAACACACTGTGTGTGTGTGTGTGTGTGTGTGTGTGTGTGTGTGTGTGTGTGTGTGTGTGTGTGTGTGTGTGAGAGAGAGAGAGAGAGAGAGAGAGAGAGAGAGTTGTAAGAACACCAACCATTCAGTCGTAGAATTTGAATGTTCAACCGTTGGCGCAACGTTGTATCACACTAAGAGCTCTACTAACAATCAAGACTGGGCATTTCGATCGTACAGGAGCACCCTTTGAGGGCTTGAATATGATCCTGTAGCTGTGCAGGTGTGTAAGTGGTAAGATGCTGGACATTAACCAAAACAGCACAATACGATAAGTGGGCCTAAATGTGATCCTGTAACAGTGCAGGCGTCTAAGTGGTTCGATGTTTGACATCCCCCCGCCCCCCCCCGCCCCCCCCCCCCCAAAAAAAAGGAAAGAAAAAGAAAAACAAAACAAAACAAAACAAAACAACAATAACCCCCCAAAACAACAACAACAACAACAAAATCAAACAACAACAACAACAACAAAACCACCACCAACATCAACTAAAACAAACAAAAAACAAACAAACAAAAACCCGGACCGATTTGCGGACATAAATAATAATAACAATAATGAGTATTGTATAGGCGCTTTACCCAGTTTCATGAATCGGCTCAAAGCGCCGCGAACTGAACCCAACACGCACGCCCACACGAATCACACGCATTCTCTCACACACTGGACATAAACACATTACAAGCACGTGGTGCGAAGGGTCAGCTCAGCTACTTAAATTTCGGAATTTGAATTGCATTTATTGTTCATATGTGGTGGGCTGAACATTTCCAAAGCAGATATATCGGAAAATGATCATCTGACTGTGCAGGTGTGTAAGTGGCACGGCGTTAGACGCCGCCAAAACAGCTCAGACAGATTTGTGGACCTAGATAAGATAAGATAAGATAAGATAAGATAAGATAAGATAAGATAGATTTATTGCTTCTTAGTTACAATTAAGAAGAATTTGCTTTGCTCCTCTTGATAATAAAACACAATTGATATACACAAACATACCATATAAATACATATACACATTCACACACTCAGTCATTGGCTGAAACACAATTTAAAGAGAAGAAGCACTGGCATTGCCTCACATTAAACTATGTTAAACAAGCACTAAGAATAACAGTTAAAAAGAAGGGGGCAGGCCTAACACAGAATACAGATCACAGATAACAGCTCTCTCTACGTATAGATCCTTCATCCACACACATCCTATCTTCTGAGCTCGCACAAGCATCCGCATCCACTCACACACATCACAGGGTAAGATATGATAAGATATGATCCTGTAACTGAGAAGGTGTCTAAATGGAAAGATGTTAGACGCCGCCAAAACAGCTCACACCGATCCGTGGGCTTAAATATGATCCTGTAACTGTGCAGCTGCGTAAGTGGTAATTAGGATGTTAAACACTACCAAAACAGCTCAGTACGATCCGTGGGCCCTAAATATGATCCTGTAACTGTGCAGGTGTCTAAGTGGTATGATGTTAGACGCCACCAAAACAGCCACGACCGAATTATAGGCCTAAATATGACCCTGTAACTTATCAGGTGTTTAAGCGGTAAGACGTTAGACGCCACCAAAACAGCTCAGTACGATCTTTGGGCATAGATATGTCGAAAGATGATCTTGTGACTGTGCAGGTGTTTTGAGTGGTAAGATGTTAGACACTACCAAAACAGTTCAGTACGATCTATGAGCCTACATATGACCCTGACCCTGTAACTGTGTAGGTGTCTAAGTGGCAAGATGTTAGGCACTACCAAAACAGTTCTGACCGATTTGTGAATATGATCTTGTGACTGTGCAGGTGTCTAAGACACTACCAAAACAGTTCAGTTCAGTACGATCTATGAGCCTAAATATGATCCTGCCCCTGTAACTGTGCAGGAGTCTAAGTGGCAAGATGTTAGACACTACCAAAACAGTTCTGACTGATTTGTGGGCCCTAAATATGATCTTGTGACTGTGCAGGTGTCTAAGTGTTAAGATGTTAGACACTACCAAAACAGTTCAGTACGATCTATGAGCCTAAATATGACCCTGACCCTGTAACTGTGCAGGTGTGGCAAGACGTTAGACACTACCAAAACAGTTCAGTACGATCTATGAGCCTAAATATGACCCTGACCTTGTAACTGAGCAGGTGTCTAAGTGGTATGATGTTAGACACCCCAAAACAGTTCTGACCGATTTGTGGGCCCTAAATATGATCCTGTGACTGTGCAGGTGTCTAACTGGTAATTTGTTAGACGCCAGCAAAACAACTGAGACCGATTTGTGGGTCTAAATATGAACATGTAACCGCACAGGTGTATATGTGGTTCAGTGTTTGACACCCCCGAAAACCGCTCAGATCGAATCGTGAGTACGGATATATCGAAAGACGACCCTTTAAATTCCACTCCACCGCAGATCAACAATAAAGCTCCAGGCTGTCGGCTAATGAGGACAGCCGAGGACAAAAAGATGTATCATCACTCGCCGTAAATCAATCAGGGCGTAATTAGGATACGTCTGTGTGCTGGAATATTGGAAGAAATGGTCCTCCGATGGGCCTCATCATTATGCAGGGAAGAACAAAGGGATTTTGAAATAGATAAATTGCGTCTTGTGAAATGGCCAGACACTGCATGACAAGAACAATCCAAATGAATTACAAAAAAATGCTTTTTTAGTACTTTGTAAGATCAACAACATAACTGGGCGCATGTCTACTACGGCAAGAGAAAAGGTTTCACAGCTTTTATCCCGTCTTGACTCTTTGTCAATAAAAACACCACCCCCAAGACAAAAACAAACAAACAAAAACAAAACAACAACAAAACAAAACAAAACAAACAAACAAACAACAACAACAACAAACAAAACAAAACAAAACAAAACAAAACAAAACAAAACACAACACAACACAAAACAAAAACCAAACAAAAACAAAACAACAACACCCCCCCACCAAAACAACAACAACAACAACAACAAAACAACCAAAAACAAAAACAACAACAAACAAACAAACAACCAAACAAACCCCAAACAAACAAATGAGCAAACAAACAAAAACCACCTCCCCCAAAAAACAAAAACAAAACAAAACAACAACACAAAAACACAAAAACAACAAAAAAACAAAACAACCCCCCCCCCTCCCCAAACCAAAAACACCCCCAACCCCCACCCCCACCCCCAAACACAAAACAAAACAAAACAAAAAACAAAACAAAAAACCACCACCAACAACAAACCCTAACAAAACAAACAAAAAACCCAAACAAACAAACAAACAAACAAAAAAAACCCAAAACAAAACAACAACAACAACAAAAGAAAACAAAACACCCCAAGCAAACAAACAAAAGCAAAACAAAAACAAACCCAAACCAAACAAAACAATAACAACAAGACCAACGTTTTAAGTATTACATTCTAAAACAGATAAGAACGTGTTTTTGAATTTGAATTTGGAAGCGCTTAGACCTCACTGAGGAATAAGCGCTTTATAAGTATCCATTATTATTCTTTACGCAGAACACTAACCTCACTGGCCAAAACAACAACTCTACCGACAGCAACAACATTATATAAGAACCAAAATCAAATCAAACACAGAACACCTACCTCACTGGTCCAGAATTTGTCGATTCACTTCAACTAAAGGCTTCGTTGACTCTAGCGAAATGCGCTGGGTCGCAGCACGAGTGTTATCAAAGAAGGCGTGTATCCGTTTACCGCAAGCCCAAGATATCTGGACAAAGACTGGAGATGCTGTGGCACGGCCCGTGTAGTTCTGTATAGCTTACGCGCAGCGTTCTCAGGGGTGTAGTCAACTTGAAAGGCGGGGAGTTGGTCTGCTGTTACTTCGGTTCAAACATTTTGAGGACAGTTGCTGTAAGGTAACAGTGGGTGAGTGTTTGAAAGGATTAACTCTCTGTCTGTCTGTATGCCGAGAGTCCCCCCCCCCCCACCCCCCAGTAGCGCACTAAAAGATGGTTGTTTCCCTTTAACTTTAAGTGGTAGAAACCAAAATGCCGAAATACGTGTAACTCCCCGCAATCTTTATTACCCCCCACAGCTCCGCCCCTCCTGCCCTCCCCCCTCCTGCTCTCTCCCCCTCCCCCCCCCCCCCCCCCCCCCCCCCCGTATGTTCTTCGCTCATCCAAAGCGTGGATGCAGCTTATGCAAATGAGTCAGTCACGTTACAAGAGTGGGTGGGTGTTTGGGAGTTTAATGTCCTTTTCCACCACGTAAGGTTGATATCAAAGACGGGGCAACGATGAAAAATCCAGCACAAATATTTGGCCCCAGCCGGGATTCGAACTCACGACCCGAGCATTGGAAGTCCAACGCTCTTCCATTCGGCCACCCCGGCTCCCCTCAGTCACGTTACAAAGCCAAGAGACAATATATATATATATATATATATTAGAATGTAATACCTTCACGTACAAGAATCAATAGCATCTCAAATGCGTATTGGTGTCTTGTGTGTTAATAAGGGATGACAGTGATACGTGATCGACCGTGAGTGATCTATGAGCGCACAGATGGTGTTAATGGTTCGTTGCACATCGTCTCTCTCTCTCTCTCTCTCTCTCTCTCTCTCTCTCTCTGTGTGCGCGCGCGCGCGCGCGTACGTGTGTGTAGGTGCATGCGTGTGTGTTACATGAGTGTTTGCGTGCATGTGTACGTGCCTGCATGTGTACGCGCCTGTGTGTGCGTATGTGACTGTTGTAAGCAAAAAAATACCTTCACGTGCAAGAATCAATAGCATATCAAATGCGGAAAACTAAATTTTTCCATCTTACTATTATTCAAGCTGAATAGTGCAGACGGCCTTAGTACTGACCACAAGCTGACGTCTGAACTGTTTGGTCACGATTTGTAACTAACACAGAAAGTAAATGTCTTCTATTACTGCAGTTTGTGAGGTGTATAGACTGCATCTCTTTTGTATGGTATGGTATGGTATGGTATAGTAGACTTCTCCTCGGTGCACGTATCTATCTCTGCTGAACAGGGCGCCGCAGGGCTGGGGGACGAAGCAGTGAAAGCCTGCTGCCGCTAAGCGCTACTTCATGTGCAAACCTCCACCCTGCTATTCACTCTGGTGCGTGCGACAGTATTTCTGTTTACCACGACACCGGCCACAGCCTACTCTTCTTCGAAAGATGAACGTGGGATTTTTAGCGTCCACACTTGATGTATGTGCGTGGGTGTGTACACGAAAGCGAGACAGGCACCGTAAACGAGTCTGCACATGGATTTGACTCGATATGGTAAGGAAAAATCCCACCATATTCCTGCCCACCGGGGACTCGAACCAGGCTGCTCAGGATCCGAAGTCGGATGCCTTAACCACTAGACCAAATCTCTTTTATAGCATTTGGGACTGAGAAGGATTACCAGGCGGAGCTGGTAAAGAGATCCTCGGGAGGCAAACACTTGTGCGTGTTCCTCGTTGCCCCGTCTTTGATGGCATACGTGTGCGGTGGAAAAAAGGACGTTAAACTCCCAAACAAAGAACCTGCCAAACTGTGAAGCCGGAATAATTATCATCCTGTGGATTTTGTCCAAGTGTGGACAGAGGGGTGTGTCTGCCGTATGCGGGACTGCCTGTCCTCTCTGGCCGAGAACATGATACTCTAATTAGTTTCCTTACTCCTCGACCAAGCCTCGCTTCACGATAAGGTGCACTGCTGATTATCCCAGGTCAGATACAAGACCGCTCGTAGACCCGTGCAAGGCTGAGGCGTTGCTTTTGCAACCTTATAGCCAAGCACGCGCGCACGCGCACGCACGCACGCGCGCGCACACACACACACACACACACACACACACACACTGGCACAGAGAGAGAGAGAGAGAGAGAGAGAGAGAGAGAGAGAGAGAGAGAGAAACACAGACAGACAGACACACACACACACACACACACACACACACACACACACACACACGGAGAAACACAATTATTTTGTATATTATTTATTACTTCAGAAAAGTATATATATGAAATTAAGTATTGCTCTTTTGTTTTTAAAAGGTCTTAGTTACACAAGCAGAGATCGTCATCATAAACCGCTATGGCGGTTATCATCACCGTCAACAACAACAAGTCAGATACGAAAACCGAAAAAGGGAATTTCCACGCTGCAATGGAGAGAACTGTGCTTGCGTCTTGTTCTGCTTCGCGGCTGTCACCTGCTTCATATTTGAAAAACAACAAGAACAACAACAACAAAAGCCTAAAAAAGTCTGAGAAACCAGCAATGCCCGGGGTGTGAAGAATACATGTAACCAGACAACTAGCGGCCAGTCACGAAGAGTCATCGAAATCTATAAACCTTTTAAAACATAGGGACTGCCGTAGTTCCCATAGGTGCCGTAGTTCCCGGGCCTGGTTAATGCCGGGATATTTATGACAGGAAGCGTGGAATGCGGCCCTGTCCCGCAGTCCCAAACCACATGGACCTCCATAGCATCATCTTACTATCATCCTCATCTCCATCATCATGCATAATAAAAATTGTCCCGGCTTCCGAGTCCTCCGTGGGTCCCACCCATGACCTGGGAGGAACACCACTGGAGCTGGCAAAGAGTTGGGACAGCAAAAAAAAAAACCAAAAAAAAAAAAAAAAACCATAGGGATTATAAGCACGTTAACAATGTGCTAATTATACAACACTGAGTAAAATAACGAGTAAAAATGCAACTAAGTAAGAAATACACCTACTGTGTACATACAAAAACTGAGACAGTGAAAGTTGAGAATGGGTTCTACGTTATCTGTCACACAGTACACTACTTGATGCACAAACAACGTGTGACTTTAGCATTAAACAAGAAATCACTTTTCAGTTTATGATTTTGTGATTTAACACTAAATCAAATGCAGTTTGAAGAAAAACGATGTGCGCTAACAAGTTTTTCTGATGAGCAACAAACAAACAAAAGACACACACACACACACACACACACACACACACACACACACACACACACACACACACACACACACACACACACGCACGCACACACGCACGCGCACGAACGCACGCACGCACGCACGCACGCACAGAGCAAACAAACAAAAAACCAAACCAAACCAAAACAAAACGAGCAAACAAAACAAGAAGAACAAACAGAAAGTCAACAACAACAAACAAACAAACAAACGACTGAAGAAACAAACGAACAAACAAAAAGTCAAGACAACAACAAAAGCCAACAACAACTACTACTAGAACAGTCAACAACCCCAATACAAGGGTCGATGGGTGTTTGGGGGTCTAACGTCCTTTTTCACCACATACGGGTGATCTCAAAGACGGGGCAACGATGAAAAAGCCAGTACAAATATTTGGCTCCAGCCGGGATACGAACTCACGACCCGAGCATTAGAAGTCCAACGCTCTATCATTCGGCCACCCCGGCTCCCCAACAACACCCCCAATACAAAACAAAACAACAAAAAGCCAAAGACAGGAACTGTACAGTCAGGCACTAATAACGGGAAAAGATGTACAAAAGACGGAGCCTGGTAACTATGGTAGTCCAACCATCTGATAAGCAGCAACGACGAAGGCGAACACCGTGAGACCTGGAAAACACACATAAAGTTATATGCCCATTAAAAGAGACGAGTAGACGAGGCGCGTGTTTGGTGCTACATGGACTTGCCGTCGCCATGGGGACGTTAAGGATTGGCGACCACTTTATCGAAAAAGCCGAAGTCAAAATTCAGATCAGAAATTCGGGGTTCAACAAAAACAACCACACAACATGTAAAGTGTAATTGCCTGACTTTGTGTATCTTTGCAGTTAGAGCAACCTAATACAAGCACTACGTGGTGGGGGAGGGAGACAGGGTAGGGTTTACATTATACACGTTAATAATGATCATGGAATATGTGATGATGATGATGATGATGATGATGATGATGATGATGATGATGATGATGACGACGACGATGATGATGACGACGACGACGATGACGACGACGACGACGATCAGTGATGATGTTGATGATGATGATGATGGAGACTTGATATAGCGCACGGCTCCACCCTAACTGAGTGCTTACGGCGCTTAGGGAGAGGTTTTGAAAGGAAAGATAGTGAAAAACAACAACAACAACAACACCAACAAACCGACTACAACTGCAGATGATTACTGGGGTGAGGCACTGAAGAGATGAGTCTTCAGGCGCTTCCGGAATGCGCTAATGCTGACTGCCTCCTTCACTGTCTCAGAGAGGGAGTTCCACAATTTCGGCGCTGCATTCGTGTGTGTGTGTGTGTGTGTGTGTGTGTGTGTGTGTGTGTGTGTGTGTGTGTGTGTGTGTGTGTGTGTGTGTGTGTGTGCGTGCGTGTGTGCGTGCGTGCGTGCGTGCGTGCGTGTGTGTAAGCGAGCGTGCGTGTGCGAGCATGTGTGTTCTCTAGTTTTACACGGAGATTAGATATTCGTTCACCACTCTGTATCACTAATCAAAGACCCAAAACAAACTTCTCCCAGCTTTAAAACTAAGCACCTGTTGATACTTACTTGCAAAAGCTCGCACACCGTCCACTCCTGATGTGGTTGCGCCTGCAACAGATTAGAAAAAAAAATCTGAGGGTTGCTGTTGGTGGTGATGATGGTAAATTAGGCACGTTACGGGTACCATTAGCTAATCGCAGCGTGTTAGTGGGTTACGCTGCTCAGCGAAGTCCTCCTTATGAAGTCCTCCTTATGAAGTCCTTACGAAGTCCACCTTACGAAGTCCTCCTTGCGAAGTCCTACCAAACATGCCTAATAACAAAGAAACTTCGTACGAGTTGTTTCTTGTAAAGTTTAATTCTGCCGCGACTTTTTTTTTTTTTTTTTTTTTACTTTCTCCCTTATTAGGTATGGACACACAGAAATATAATTTTCTGCATTCTCACGGTTGGTTATCATAAATCAGTAGCTGTAAACACATTTGACAATGGTATGCATCACTATTAGGTATACAGCGTACAGTTATAACAGAACACTTTCTTTTTTTATTTCTGTTTTGGGGACATATACATATACATACCACAAACAGTTATGGACAACAGACCTACATAGATGGACATATCATATTACTCTAAAGAATATCATGTAGAACAAACATGTACAACACATAACACACACACACACACACACACACACACACACACACACACACACACACACACACACACACAGAGAACAGTTTCTTGCTGAACTAAGTGTTTGGTTGGAAGGGAGGGAAGGGAGGGGAGGGGTGGGGGGGGGCTATGGACAGTCATGGGCCACTGTCATGTTGTTGCTTTCAGTTTCGCATACATTTACTTATATGTTACAATCACAGTTACTTATTGTCTTTATTTTCATTACCTGTGACCTCCACCTTGAGGGCAGTGATGGTGCCGCTCTGTGCTCCAGACACGAGCAGAACAGGGTGGTCAGCCAATGTCTTCGCTGGTACAAAACTGCACAAAGAGACATGCTAAACATACTGAAACTAGCACATTAGAATCTTCAAAGAAGAAGAATCACACACACACACACACACACACACACACACACACACACACACACACACACACACACACACACACACACACACGTTTCTTAAGTATTTGAAACACGATTTTTGAAATTACCAAAAGCTTTGCATGGCTGTATTACAGGCAAAATAAAAGTCGTATGCAAAATACTGCTGCGAGAGAAGTCGCTGGCCAGTCGTCGTGTCTCGGTTCGCGTGCCCTCTGGCAAGGGAAACAACTACCGTTAACCGCTAAATAGATCGTCTGCTGCACATGACCGCCAGTGTGTTGAGTGAGGGTGGGTGCGTGTTTGGGGGTTTAAAGTCCTTTTCCACCACATACTGTAGAGTGAGGAGATGAGAGCTTTTGCACAAACTTAATTTATACAATTATTATTATTATTATTACGAGTTAGATCGGGGAGCCGGGTTAGCCGAATGGTAGAGCGTTGGACTTTTAACTCTCGGGCCGTGAGTTCGAATCCCGGCCGGAGCTAAATAGTTGTACTGGCCTTTTTCCGGTTGCGTCGTCTTTGATATCACCCTTACGTGGTGGAAAAGAACGTTAAGCTGCCCCAAGCACCCACCCATCCCACGAGTTAAGCCGGCTCTTAACTGGGCACTGCGGAGCGCCACAGTGCTGTCCACAGTTGTGACACAGTTGTGATTTTGGGGGTTTCCGCCGCTGTGGCGTCATCACAGCAGCATAGATTTCAGATAGCCACAACTATGACTGTGGTTTCCACAACAGATTCTGACTGGCTGTACTACGTCACTCGGCGCGCAAACATGGCGGACAGTGCATCTTCAAACGGTTTGTCACCGAGCACAGCTGTGTTCAGTTTTGTAGTTAGTAGACACACCGAGCGCAACGACTGTGATGTGCACATGTGTGTTTCGCGCGCTGTGCCCAGTTAAGAGCAGGCTTCAGGCTGGAGTTTGACACATTACCTGAGGTACTCAGGGTCGACAGCGAACAGGTCACGTGCGTCATACATGTCCCCGTATGTCCTGCTGCCCTCCTTCGGGATTCCGTCTGTGTATAGCAGCTCGAACTTTGCGTCTTCCATGTTGTCTTTCACGCTGTAGACGAAGATGGAACCGGGCCGCTCACAGCCGACGAAGATGACCAGGTAGTCTCCGAACTTCGCCACGGCCAGACTCTCAGCTTCTGGACCCTTGTGATGGTTGACATGTATACATTTAAATTTTTTTTCACAGCAGTTACCAAAAACTTTACCACAAACCATATTATGATGTACTGTTATTTACCACACACGATATTATGTAAAATGTGTTGCTGTGCGCCACACAAGACACTTCTACACGTCACATACTACACTTAACATGCTACACATCACATGCTACACTTCACATACTACACCACAACACTCCACATACTACACTTCACATACTACACTTCACATCCACAACAACCCACATATACACTTCACATACTACACCACAGTACCCCACATACTACACTTCACATACTATACCACATTACCCCGCATATACATTTCACATACTCCACCTCACATACTACACTTCACATACTACACCATAACACTTCACATACTACACCACACCACCCCGCATATACACTTCACATACTCCACCTCACATACTACACTTCACATCCACAACATCCCACATACTACACCACAAGACTTCACTTCACATACTACACTTCACATCCACAACACCCCACATACTACACTTCACACACTACACCACATTACCCCGCAAATACACTTCACATACTCCACTCCACATACTCCACTTCACATAGTACACCACAACACTCCACATACTACACTTCACACACTACACTTCACATCCACAACATCCCACATACTACACTTCACATACTACACCACATTACCCCGCATATACACTTCACATACTCCACTTCACATACTACACCACAAGACTTCACTTCACATACTACACTTCACATCCACAACATCCCACATACTACACTTCACATACTACACCACATTACCCCGCATATACACTTCACATACTCCACTTCACATTCTAAACCACAAGACTCCACTTCACATACTACACTTCACATCCACAACACCCCACATACTACACTTCACATACTACACCACAATACCCCGCATATACACTCCACATACTCCACATACTACACCACAACACCCCACACACTGCACAGAGACACCCGACATACTGCACCGAGGTACCCGACATTTACACAACAACAACAACAACAACAACAACTGTACCTTGTCATCCGAGCGCTTGTCGAATCCATCGGCAACTGTGTCGTCAGCATTAGTGTCTCCGTTGAACAGGTCAGGTCGGAGTTCCGATGTCTTCTGCTCCAGTTCGCTGCCGCTGTCATACACCCGCGCCATCGTGGATGTCTTCCAGATGGAAAAACTGCGTGCTCCGTACGTGTAGAACTTCTCGAACTTTCCGTCCGCGTCCTTGCCATCGATGGTGGAAATCAGCAGACGACCTGTCATAGTATAGTATATTTATAATAGAGTTCAGTATAGTTCAGTATAGTATAGTTCACTATAGTATAGTATAGTTCACTATAGTATAGTATAGTTCACTATAGTGTAGTATAGTATTGTATAGTATAGTATAGCACAGTAAAATTCAGCATAGTATGGTATAGTAAGTACGGTAAAGTAGAGTACAGTACAGTAGAGTACAGTATAGAAGACTGAGAGAGAGAGAGAGAGAGAGAGAGAGAGACGCTCAGCAAATACTGCAGATCCAAAATCACGACACACTATATCTATAGGGGGAGTAGGTTCGAAATGCAATATACTGACGTTTGTTGATTTATAAGTGAACAGTGAAGAAATTCACGACTGACTGACTGGTTAAAAACTAAGCAACAAAAAGCCTTACCAAGCTTTCTATCGTCTTGCATAGCTGTCTTGACAGATGAGCTTACGGTTGCCGCAATGTCTCCATCTGCACACAACACAATTACATAAGAATCTTTCTATTATGTCAACCGTTCTCCCAAAGTGGTATATAACTCCACACACGCACGCACGCACGCACGCGCGCGCGCACGTACACACACACACACACACACACACACACACACACACACACACACACACACACACACACACACACACGCACGCACGCACGCACGCACGCACGCACGCACGCACGCACGCACACACACACACACAGAAACAAAGAAAACTGCAACTACTATAAACATGTTATCGTACTAACGGGAGGACCAACCGAACCAAAAAAGAAAAAAAAAGAAAAAAAAAGCCAAAACAAACAAACAAACAAACAAAATGCCACGTAAGTCCTAACGTACAAAAAGACTTGGTTTTCGAGTGAGAAGAGTGTACACAGACCTTTAACATCGGCGGCGCGAGCTTCTTCATTAAACAGATTATCGTAATCCTTGGAGTCCCCTTCGTTTGCCGTAATGATATACCCGGCACCTTTCCAGGCCACATACTGAAGATAGTCGGGCTGATACATGCCGTATAGCGGCCAGGATGTGATGTTAATACCTGTTGGAGAAGAAAAAAAATAATAATGTATTCATTTATTTATGTATTGTCTTGTTCGCCAACCAATCAAATTTGGGAGACGTCTGAGAGATTGGGTGAGGCGCGTATGGGCTTTCCGAGCACAGAGACGTCATCTTGAAATTAGTGAACTGAACTGAACTTTGTTGTTTGTCATTCTGTGAAGTGTGCGATATTTCCTACTGCTCAAGTAAACTGAAATAGATGGAAAAATCAAGGAAACACCAAGATCAGTTTCTGAAAGAAATTACCCTTGTATGGATCACCTTTAAGTTTCACAAATTGTTAATATACATGTACATATTTGCATAATGTTTTAAGATGGGCATATTTTATGTTTTAAAAAACCAGAATGGCAGAATGGGACTCGGTTTAGCCGTGAAATAGTCTTTGTTGCTTGCGCGGCGTTAAGCCCTAGCTAGCTAACTAACTAACTAACTAACTAACTAACTAACTAACTAACTAACTAACTAACTAACCTGCTCTATGAGTCTGTGAGTCACCAACACGTAGAATTTAGTCATATAGTCCGATTTTACTATTGTTATTGCTGAAGTTTTCATGTAAGTTATCAACTCTGGTGCTGCTGCAGCTAGAGGCATGAGAGAGAGAGAGAGAGTGGGAAGGCATGAGAGAGAGAGAGAGACTGACTGACTGACTGACTGAAACTTTATTTTCCAAGGATGAGAACATAGACGCACAGGTCTCTCTTACTGTCTGTCCTTGACGCGCGCGCGCGCGCGCACACACACACACACACACACACACACACACACACACACACACCACAGAGCATACATAGAATTACATACATAGCACATGCTACACGCAGTGCCCACAGTAACTCACATACAGAGCATAGCTACAACGCGTGACACCCAATACAGCACAGGGGTAACACACACTGAGCAGTAAAACATTAACAAAAGTAATGGAAGCATAGGATACGCATATATATAGGACGCATGAGGAAGCTATTAGAAAGGTAATAAAGGAATGGTTAAAGGTTAGTTTGCGGAAAAATAATGATAAATTTTAGCTTTAAAAATATGAGGGGAGTACGTAGACTGAACAACAGATGGGAGATTATTCCATAACGTAGCCCCTGAGTAAGAGAGACTTGATTTGAACAAGTCTAGTCTGGGGCGTGTGACGAAGAGACTGTTCCTCGAAGTGCTGTACCCGCTGTCACAAGGTCTAAACAGTTTCGATAAGTAAGGAGGCGCTTTACCATTAATAATTTTGTGCATCATGATGCATTTGTTAAAGGCCAGGTGTTTTTCCAGTGGTAGACAGTCTGAAGCCGTGATCTTTTCATCAGTGGTTAGGGAGGTGTCAGGAAGGATGAGTTTGAAAGCGCGACGATACAAAGAATTTAATTTTTTGAGATGGAGATCACCACAGTTATCCCAAAGAGTTGAAGAGTAGTCAATATGTGGCTTCACATACGCATTGAAAAATAGCTTCCGTGTCTTCAAGTCAATAACTGACTTCAACTTCGATAACAAAAAGAGTTTTTGCGAGACAGTTTTGCATACATTGTCGAGGTGGGGCTGCCATTTGAACTGGTCATCCACTGTCACCCCTAACAGACGGTGCTTACTAACCTGTTCTATTCTGGTTGCGTCATAAGAAAGATCAAGAAGCAAAGGATGGAGCTGGTGTTTTTGGCGTGTTGTGAGTACCATGCTTTTTGTTTTCGATGGATTGACTATCATATTATTATGGTCACACCAGCGAGAGATATCGTGAAGACTCTGCTGTAGACTATTATTTATTTTTGACATGCTAGTGCCGGATGAATGGATAGTAGAATCGTCAGCAAACATATCACAACTAACTTTGGAGTCGGTTATATGCAGAGGTAAATCGTTTATAAAAATGCAAAATAACAGCGGGCCTAATACCGACCCCTGAGGAACACCACATGCCATTATCCCATCAGAAGAGTATGTGCCGTTTACATAAACAGTCTGCTTTCTGTTGCAAAGGTATGATTGAAAAAAGGAAAGAGCGGCCGGACTATTGTAGTTAAAATAAGTGTCAAGCTTTTTGAGTAAAATTTGATGGTTTATGAGATCAAAGGCTCGTTTCAGATCGAGAAATACAGCGCCACACATGTTATTATTATTGATTTCACTAAGCCACAAGTTTGTTATACGAGCCAGTGCAGTGTGGCATGAATGCTTCGGCCGGAATCCCGACTGCAAATCGTTCAGAAGGGACTTCTCCTCTAGGTAGTGTAGAAGGTGTTTATGAATATGTTTTTCGAGTGGCTTAGAGACAACAGATAGAAGAGAGATTGGACGATAATCGTTTAAGTCTGTGGTGCATTTGCCCTTAGATTTTTGGATGGGAACAACTTTTGATTTTTTGAACACCGATGGAAAAATACATTTTTGTATACACAGGTTATATATGTATGTTAAAGATTCTACAACATACGGCTCAGAGAGGCGAAGAATAAACCCATTGATGCCGTCAACACCAGAAGATGTTTTACTACCAAGGCTGGAGATGTATCTGCCGACTTCATGCACAGCTATACTAGGAATGGAGAATGCGTCGTTACTGGAAAGTCGATGTTTGCAGAAATCAGTTAGAATGTCTGGTGGGGTGTAATTATTTGGATCGATACTTTTAGTGTGTAACAGAGATTGTGGAGTAGATATAAAGTGGTGATTGAATATTTCAGCGGTGAGATTTTTAGGAATGCCAGCTTTGTGCGCACGGGAATTACCTGTTAGGGTATTAAGTGCTGACCAGACAGAGGCCGGGTTATCCTCGTTTTCTACAGTCCTCTGAACAAAGTCTTTTTTAGCCTCTCTAACAAGGTAATTGACCTTGTTGCGCAATTGTTTGAACTCATCAAATTGTTTGTTTCGTCTCGCCTCATCTCTAGCCACCATAGTTTGTTTAATTTCTTCCGTCAACCACGACGGAGGATCACGGCGTCGGACACGCTTCCTTCCTAGCGGGGCGTGTTTGTTCAGCACCCCTAGGAACAGTTCGAGCCACAGCGAGAGAGCGTCGTCAGGATTAGTATAACTGTAAACATTATTAAATGGGACAAGACTGAGGTCGTACAGGAATGCGTCTTTGTTTAACTTTTTGAATGCTCTATAAGAAATATACGAATGCTGCTGTTGGTCTGTTTTGGGTGGTTTGGACGACCACGTACAGGTGATGGGAAAATGATCACTAATGGCGACTGTTGGAACGTTCGTTTCGAGAACTGCCTCAGGCGTGTTGGTGTAGATGTGATTAAGTAAAGTTGATGTAGCTGGAGTGATTCTTGTGGCTGTTTGGATGAGTTGCTTCAAGCCAAATAATGCAGTTGTTGATAGCCAAACAGAGTGAGATTTAAAAACATCAATGTTAAAGTCGCCTAAAATAAGAATTTGTTTACCAGTGTCATTTACTTTGTCCATCACCTGCACGAAGTCGTCATACCATTCAGCAGTAGATGCGGGATTCCTGTATACATAACCAATGAGCAACGGCAAAGAATGCGGAATTTTTAACTCCAGCCAGACACATTCCACCTCGTCGGACTCCAGGTCTTTTCGCCTGCGGATCATGTTTTGAATAGACTGGTGGACATACACAGCGATACCGGTATGCCTTGGAGACGAAGAATCGCGCCTGATGATAGAATAGTTAGAAATGTGTAAAGATTCATCAGGTACTCGCGGATCAAGGCGTGACTCTGTGAGGCCAAAGAGGTGGAAGTGTGTCGGCTGATTAAGTAAAAAACTAATATCAGGAACTTTATGGTAAAGATGGTAAACATTGAGGTGTCCAATTTTAAGTCCGTCAATAGGTGCATACGGCATCGTGCAGACTTCACCTCTACAGTCTTCACTTGGAAAGGTTGAATATGAAATATGAATATGAAAAATAATCTTGATAAACTGAAAGTCACACTACGCTGACTTGTTAAGATAAGCACACAAAGCCGCGGAGTGACACAACCAGTTCCAGACACAACACAGTTCACTAACGCAGACGAAACTGCACACGATAAATCGAGTCAAGCAGATTAAAAACTGCACACTAAAAATTGTCACTGCAAGCGCTGAGAAAGCAATATTGCTGCTCGCAAATGTCTTGCAGACCGCACTGAATGATACGTCAGTGAAGCTTGGAGTTAATAACTCAGACTGGCAATAAGTGCCCACAAAGTCAACACGGTATATCGCTGATGAACACTGCAACCACCGATATCACACGAGAGACACATGTCCACACAATAATCATGGCTAGTTTTCATGACTTTTCAGTCAAAAGTTTGCGACAAGTCATTTAAGAAAAAAAAAAAAAAATCTACACAACAGTATTACACAACTTTGTACACATGACTATGATCCCTACTACATCACAGCCTGGGGTTGAAATCCGCCAGTGTAGAATGGCAGCTGCCAGTTGGGGACTGGAGGCTGTAGTGGGATGTACGGAGGCTGGTGGACGGGAAACGCCGACACTGGTAATCCGTGTGGAGCGACCTGGTGAGGCCAATGCATAGGCGCGCGTGCCATGTTGCCCGCATAGAGATGGTAATCCGCAGGACTCACACCATGGTGGAATGAGGGTTGCCACACATCGCCAGCAGCAGCTAATCCGGGATTAGGACCAGCGCCGGCTACTGTGCGGAGACCTCCAGAATGAAGACCAGTGGCAAAGCGGGGAGAACAGCTAGAGAAGACAACTGATGGTTGGCTAGTTACTGCTGCTGTTGCTGTAGTGACGGGAAGTCCTGATGACGGATGACCACGAACACTAGCTGAGGAGACACCGGTCACAGTAGAGGAAGCGTTGCGTGCGCCGCCGTTGTTGTCACTCACACGTGTGGAAGTAGCAGCTGCTGATGCATAGCTCCTGCTGACAGGTTCCAAACGTTGTCCAGATGGCACAGGAGCCCCTTGATGTGCACGAGACTGTTGATCGCGGTGTACACCCTCGTGTGAGTGGTTGCCGCGTGTCACTGAACCCTTACTGTGCGTATGGCTCGCCACATGTACATCTTGCTGTTCACGGTATGGACGGTGTTGCTGACCGTCCCTACACATGAAACGTTTCACTTGTCGGAGCAGCAGAGCGACACCATTTTCGTTTAGGTGTAATCTGTCCCTGTTGAACAGCCCAGGTGCCACAGAGCCGGCCTGAGTGTAAAACGCCTTCTCGTTAAGGAAACTTATGTTGTCACTGGCACACAGTTCACTCAGACGTTTATTTACACAAGAGACAGTCTCTATAGTACTGCGGCCCTGTGGAAGGATGGCCGTGAACGCTACCGTAGAGGATGGGAAAACCCGGCGAACTTCTACAGCAAGATGTTTGAAGTCTTGTATGATAGTGTCCACGGAATGATGTGACGCGCAGTCGTTAGTGCCAACGTGGACCACGACACGACTGACGTCTTCACGGGGTGAACATTGGCCTAGGGACGCGGCGAGCTGGCCAGTCTTGACCCCGCGCAAGGTGCGAACACAGATTGACCCGCTGGGGTCAAGGCGCCGCTGGTCAACACGTTGTAGATTAGAGTCTCCGATCAGGAGGGAGGCGATCCTGCCGCTGGGGGGAAGCCGGATGTTGAAGGGCTTGCGCTGAGGTGGCGGTGTGTGGAGATTGTCTTCCTCAGCGCCCTCCGCCATGTTAGGCGCCTGCTGAAGCTGCCTGTGTGTTACCGAGTCGGTCTTTTCATGACTACTGGCGGGATTAGCAGCCGACACGAGTGGTGTTGAGCCCTGGGGCACGGGCTTTGCGACGCGCGGTTCAGTCGTTGGTTTGGCGGTACTTGTGTTCGGCTGGGGAGGCGAGACCGTCGACGTGGCCAGGGACGTTGAACCAGAACTCTCATTCGATGCAGCGGAACGAACTTCAGTGTCTTTCTTCTGTTTCGCAAGCAGTTGTTTCTGCCTGCTTTCAATGGCATCAATTTTCCCAAGCTTTGACGTCAGAACTGAGATCTGCTGCCTTAGAGTTTCATTTTCTTGTTTAAGGTCCATCAGTTCAGCCTTAAAGTTCTGTTTCAGCAGTTTATGTTTGCTGTCCATCTGTGCTTTCAGGTCCTGGAACATTTCAATCATGCACTCATAGCAACGTTCCGGCTGTAAGGACCGCGAGCACTTAACACAGCGAGCGGGATCTGGCGAGCATTGGGTCGCCGCACATGTAGATAAGCATGACACTGTAGGGTCGCCGTCCTTAGCCAGGTCATCTGTACCGATGTCGGAAGTATCGCCTGACTGTTCACACACTTCAGAGGACGGTGGTTGGTGAGTGTGGTCGCCGGCCAGTAGTGGTGGAGAGGTGGGAGGGGAAAGTCCTGTAAGATCAGCGTCATAATCGGATTCAAGTGGACGGGAAGTGCTGTCCGTCACGCCTGGTTGGGCGGCGGGACGGGACGAGCTGTCCGAGCTTGAGCCGACTGGAATGATCTCCCCTAGGTCATCCTCCACTTCACTGATAATCGGCGTACTGGCCACTCCATTATTTGAAGCCATTAAGTCTTCTGAAAGGGTGTCAGTTGGTGAAGGTTCCCCCTGGTGGTCCTCAGCTTCGGCGATCGAAAGCAGGGTGGTGTCCTCATCGTCAGACTCAGAGTCGATGATAGGGGATGAACTTGAGTTTGCCTTATGTGGAGGGGAGCCCTTAGGTGGCCGTCTTAGCGCCAGCTTATGGTGTCCTTTCGGGGATTTCTTTGGAGACTGTTTGGGTGGAGACAGGACGGGAAGACTGCGGGTCGGGCAGCTACCTGGGGCCATCATGTTGACAAGGCACTTGAGCTTATCAAATTCAGCATTCACCCATCTCTTACATGCCTTGCCCTGTATACGTACTAAGGAAGTCGTATAAAAGACAGTGATGGTGAATAGTTTTCGTTTGCCCTTGTAGGAGAAGACTTGTAGGTGGGTATGATGGGCGTGATGAGGGACCGTTTTGTCGGCAGAAGGCACAGACGTAGGGAGGGTGTTGTGGTTCACATCATGGTCAAACCAGTTTGATGTCAGCTCCTCTGGTATATTCTCCACATATCTCATCCACAGCACGAACCTCCAGGTGGCAACATGAGAAGGTTCGGTTTCAAAGTTGACCTGTATGGGGTCCAAGGTTCTATTTATGTTTTCTACACAGAGTTTGTATTTACGGTATACAGACCGTGTACAAAACTTGGTGCGCATGATCACTGGTGGAAGCTGGTGCCAGCCCCTGGAGGGACTGTCACTGAGAGCATGGCATGTTTGCCGCTGATGTAATCGGGCTTCAGTGAAGCGTGCAGGAGAGGAAACCTCCCCCAGCCGTTGTTTGCACAGATCAGATCAGCGTCTGGACCAGGGCACTCAAGTCCGCCATGGCACCGGGTCGTGACGTAACGGCGAGTGGTGATTCCACGCAGCTGTGCCAACAGGGATCAGCGCGAGCGTACCCCCGCCAATCAAGTTTCCACAGGGAGGCAGAAGAAATACAAAGTCTGAGATAACTTACAAGTTCATCATATTTTCACAAAACCAAATCGTCCATCAGGAAGCTGGTCGCAAGAGGAATCCGTAGATACGAGTTACAATGCCAAGCACACAGTTTAAACACATGTAATGTCCAAGTTGGCGGAGCTAGCACAAATGCGTCCTGACAGTAGGAAGTCACGAGAGAGAGAGAGAGAGAGAGAGAGAGAGAGAGAGAGAGAGTTTATAAGCCAAACTCCTTGTGTGATTTCATGATCTTTACGTGTCGGTGAAGCCGAAGACAAATTTCCTGTTTTAAGGACAATAAAGTTATCTGTATCTGTATCTGTATTATATGTGAGTCAAGCAACACTTGTCAGGAAAACTTTACAGCCCCGTTAAATCTATGTTTTACGTGGCTCTGAATTCCTACAGAAGTCAGATGGGAGCAGGATCCATTCTCACCATCGTCTTTGTCGCTGGCGTCAAATTCCCCCCACTGTTTGAAGCCAAGTCCATGGAGTTTTGTGATTCTGTTGTTACGCAGATCCACCTCCGCGATCGCGTTGTTTCCCTGTTCACAAATAAAAGTTTGTAAGTTGTAAGTCTGTACAAGTATGCAGACGATATGGCATTAGTTGGTCTTCTGCTGAAAGAACAAACAGTGTATGAGCAGATGTATTTTGATCATGTTCCTGCTCTACAAGATTGGTGCACCTCAAGCTCACTTCAAATCAATGTGGGGAGCCGGGGTGGTCGAATGGTAGAGCGCTGGACTTCTAATGCTCGGGTCGTGAGTTCGTATCCCGGCTAGGGCCAAATATTTGTGCTGGCTTTTTCATCGTTGCCCCGTCTTTGATATCACCCGTATGTGGTGAAAAAGGACGTTAAATCCCAAAACACCCACCCATCCACCCACAAAATTCTTGAGACATCTTCATATGTTTATGGTTGTATAGTTATGCACCTGCTTTCATACGTAAATAAATTATTCAGATTTTTCTAATCGGGATGGTACAGGATGGGGAAGGGGGTCTCAAATTTGAGGGGTGGGGGGTGGGTGGGGATGGGTGGGTGTTTGGGAGTTTAACGTCCTTTTCCACCACATACGGGTGATATTAAAGACGGGGCAACGATGAAAAGGCCAGCACAAATATTCGGCCCCAGCCGGGATTCGAACTCAAGACCCGAGCACTGGAAGTCCAACGCTCTACCGTTCGGCCACCCCGTCTCCCCTCTCAAATTTGAAATAAAAAATTCTTCCCGCCGTGCACGCCGTGAAAACTTTAATAGTTTTATGTTTATTGCTGTGTACCGTTGAACCGTTTGGGTTCTACTCATACCTGCAGTGTTACGAACGCCTTGCTGAAATCGTCGTTGAAAGTGATGGATTCTGGTTCAGCGTCGTTACTGAAGGGGTTGTTACCATTACTGCCTCTATACACCCAGCGGACTCCCGACTGTCCATATTGCTGATCAAAGCTGTAATAATTGTCAGTGCATTTTATGAGACGCCTACAAAATGTGAAAAGTCTAACAGAGCAAATTAATGAAGAAAATTTTAGTAAGATTCAACTTTTCCCCAGAGTAACGCATACGGACAAAACACAGTCTTGTGGGTACATCTAATGAGATGCCAACAAAAATGTGTCAAAAAAGTAACTTAAGAAGGACTTATATAGTCTGCTAGGGCTAGTGAAGAAGAGGGATTTTTAGTAGGATTTTTCCCCAGAGTAACGTGTATGGACAGACAATAAAACTGTATACTGCGACATCTTTGCCAGTCCATCCCACTGAAGGAGCCTCGGTGCCCCGTCTTTGATATAATAACAAAAATAATAATACAATGGATATTTATACGGCCAGCTCTGAGCGCTTACAAAGTTAAGAAAAATAAAACAAATAAAATAAAATGGCATGAAATAAAAGACAGCAATTGTGGCACACACACACACACACACACACACACACACACACACACACACACACACACACACACACACTTTACTTTACATTACTTCTGCTCGGCGAAGAACAAGTGTATTTTGACTGCGGTTTCAAAGGTGAGGACCGAATCTATATGCCTCATGTATTTTGGAAGGGTGCTCCAAAGAGTCGGTCGTTGGTGCGAAAACGACCACCCTCATCAACCTTACATGATAGAAAAGGACGTTAAACCCCTAACAGAACCAACTCATCAACCAACCGCTCGTGACACTGCAGGAGGTAGATGGCGCTACGAGTTGCCTTGCTGCGACATTAAGCACTCTAGAAGTTCTATTTATTAGTAGTAGCATTACCCCAGCTTAACATCTCACTTTTGGTCAAACGCCGTGAAATCTAGCTTGTTCGTTTGTGGCGCCTTGTCGTAACCTTGTGTGAAGCGGAGGATGGTGACCATCCCAGGTCTATCCGTGATGAGTCTGTTGATGACTTCACCTCCTGCTTCTGCCGCCACCACGATGGTGCAGTCATCCGTTGCCTCTATAGACTTAGGTTCCGCTCCGACTAAAAGGGTGGAGAAGAAGGAAGGAAGCTAGAAGGATGTGACTGGGAATTTCGTGTTTTGTGCATGGTGATGGCCGTTGAAGCCGGTAATGTGTCATCTCAGCGACATCCTTTCAAACGCCAGAACCTCTTGACCACATTCAATATGCCCCTCTGCCTTTCGGGTAAAAACAATTAAACGACAACAACAACAAAACAAACAAACACCCCCCCCCCCACCTACATCCGCACAAAAACCCCAACAACTCAAAAACCCGCAAAACACCACACAACAACAACAACAACAACAACAACAAAACACAAACAATAACAACAACCAAAACACTGCAAAACACAACACAACAAAACAAAACACCACAAACCAAAACAAAACAAAACGATAACCTTGGCCCAACCGGCCCCCGTAGTGTAGTGGTTAGCACTTCGGACTATGGACCGGGAGACCCGGGTTCGAGTCCCAGCCGAGGCAAGCGGGATTTTTCCTACCTAGGTCGGCTCCTTCCCAGAGCGGGTGTGCTATGGGCCTAATGGGGAGGCTGTTACCACACAGCCGAGATTCACCCACTTCACGGGTGCGACTTTGGGGGTGCTTCCCTTGGTATGACACGTCTTATGGCGTGGATGATTACAAGGCCGGCACCGCAGGTGCCGTAGTTCCCGGGCCTGGTTAATGCCGGGATATTTATGACAGGAAGCGTGGAATGCGGCCCTGTCCCGCAGTCCCAAACCACACGGACCTCCATAGCATCATCTTACCATCATCCTCATCTCCATCATCATGCATTGTAAAAATTGTCCCAGCTTCCGAGCCCTCTGTGGGTTCCACCCATTACCCGGGAGGAACACCACTGGAGCCGGCAAAGAGTTGGGGCAGCCAAAAAACAAAAAAAAAAACAAAAAAAAAAACAAAAACCTTGGCCCAACTAACCATCTAAAAAACAACTAATCTAAAAATGTCAACAAAAAACCCCAAACAACATCAAACAAATAAACAAACAACTTAAAACAAAACGAAACGAAACAAAACAAACTAACAGAGAAAAGACACACGATCTTTAAAAAAATCCCACACCAAACAAACAAATAATAACAACAAAAATAAACAAACAACCAAATAACCCCAAAACAACAACAACAAACAAACGAACAGAAAGAGGCCACATCAGCAGTTTCTAAAACAATTTTACGAGAGCACCGAAAGAATTCAAGAATAAATTTCCTGGCAATGAATTACTTACCATCAGTAAATGTGCTGATCTCTTCCATCCTCATGGCCGTCTTATCGTATGAACGATAGACGCGCACTCCGCCAAGCTGGGTTGACGTACCGGAAATGAACGTCACGAACACGTGGTCTTTGCAAACAGTGACGTCACGGAACTCGATGTTCTCCTTGCTCACGTGATCTAAGTAAGTCAGATCGGACGCGTTGCTGGCGTCAATGACGTGGATGTTTTTCTCACCTGTAAAATGATGTGGGTCACTTGTCGTATGAGAAAGGAAACACCCCTGATTCTTATACAATAAATAATATTTATGACTCTGGCATAAATTTAAATCTGATACAGCAACTGATGGAAACGACGCAATGAATGTTTAAATAGGTTTAGGATCATTTACAGGGGTAGATTTGGGGTTATTTTAAGGTTAGATTGATTGTTATTTTTAGGGTTAGATTGATTGTTACTTTTAGGGTTAAATTTCGGATTATTTTAGGGTTAACTTTCGGGTTAGGGTTCGTTGTTTTGGCCGCTGTTCTGTGGGCTGTTCCAGCACGCATTTACTCCCTCCGGACATCTCCGAAAATTTTGTCTCCGAACACACACACACACACACACACACACACACACACACACACACACACACACACACACACACACACACACACAGGCACACACACACACAGGCACACACGCACGCACGCACGCACGCACACATACACACACACACACACGCACGCACACACTTACCGACTGCGTAAATTATTTTCTTGACGGGATCAAGAGCAAACGTTTCTACGGCGTCTTTATCAAACCCGTATTTGGGTGTAGTGCCAACGAATTCGTAGGGAAGGTACACAGTTGACATGTGAGATAACTTGATGTCAAACCCCTCAGCGCCAATCACTGCCATCAGCACAAAGACCCGTGCGATGACACGCATGTTATCAGTCATGTTGACCCTGTGGAAAATCAAACCATAAGCTGAAGTGAACTGCACAATTTTACGATTTCAAACGAGCTTTTCTGGCTCTGTATGGGATGAATAAAGTATTTTGAATTGCACTAAACAGAACTATTTCAATTTCAGTTCAATCCACTTCAGCTGAATGCATATAAAGAATGCAGATTAAAGAAAAAAATCAACACCACATATTCCCACAAGAAAGAAAGAAAGAAACAAACAAACAATTATATTCAACAAACCGGACACAACTTTTCAAACCTTCGCTCAAACCACACAGGTGTTCTTATGATGTTGCTTTTGCATGTAGTCAGTCGATTAAGGTTTGTCTCGGCTTAGAATTAGGCGAGTCCCTATAGCAAAGCGGGTAAATGGCAAGCGCCCAATTGTCGTATAACGCGATAATCAAAGTCGAATCTTGTCTGATCTTGTTGATCAGTAAACGACCCCTTTCTCATGCAGTTTCATGTAGACAGACCGAAGTCCGTTCGAAACACTTGGTGCTATTCGAAATTAAAAATGGAAGCACTCGGCGTTACTGTTAAGAAACACTCTAATCTGGCGGTGCTACTCTTAAAGCGGGGTAGCCCCCCCCACCCCCTCGCCCCCCCCCCCCCCCCCTTCCCGTGCATTTGGGAATGGTGGAAATAGTGGGCGCAGATGTGAAAAGCCAGTAAACTTTAAACCAGAGCGAACACATTTCAGTATGATCAATTTAGAAATAATTTTCACCACTCACAAACCCCAGCACCAGAACAGCCAAGAAGAAACTTTGACCGGCCCCCGTAGTGTAGTGGTTAGCACTTCGGACCATGGACCCGGAGACCCGGGTTCGAGTCCCAGCCGAGGCAAGCGGGATTTTTCCTACATAGGTCGGCTCCAGAGCGGGTGTGCTATGGGCCCAACGGGGACGCTGTTGCCACACAGCCGAGGTTCACCCACTTTACAGGTGCGACTTTGGGAGTGCTTCCCTCTGCATGACACGTCTTATGATGTGGATGATTACACGGCCGGCACCGCAGGTGCCGTAGTTCCCGGGACTGGTTAACGCCGGGATGTTTATGACAGGAAGCGTGAAATGCGGCCCTGTCCCGCAGTCCCAAACCACACGGACCTCCATAGCATCATCTTACCGTCATCCTCATCTCCATCATCATGCATAATAAAAATTGCCCCAACTTCCGAGCCCTCCGTGGATTCCACCCTTGACCTGGGAGGAACACCACTGGAGCTGGCAAAGAGTTGGGGCAGAAAAAAACTTGCTGCCTTATTAGGTTTTACATAGGAAGAATTCTGTTTTGAAACACGCCTGAGCGCTCCAAACAGTCTATCTCAGAGATTAGTAGAACTCCGAATGCAACACACTGACGTTTGATGGCCGTGCGAACGAGGAAAACGCACAATTTCATTTTGTCGGTGTGTTCACAAGGGAAAGCCGACACGATTTTCCAATGATAAAACAAACACGACACAGAAATATACAGCCTTCACAAAAAGTTAAGGACCACTTGCAAATATCATTCAACTTTTGTCGTGGTGGCATGCTGGTGTAGTGTTGAACATCGCTGAAACGGCGGCTTATGTAGGCAAACAAATGAGCACAGTTCATAACCAGGGATGCATTCTTTGACCTGCATCTCATTTTTGCCGTGCAGAAAGCCCCAGGTATCGCTCAATGAACACTGAAACTCGGTCTAGTTTTGTCGAAATTGCAGATTTTCAAACGCGCCAAGCATGCTGTGTGACGCGCACGTGACATCCACACAGTGGTCGCCATGTTCACTAATTACCCCTTAACCGTCCTACCGAATTTTACGGGAAAAATCTTATTCGTTTATTTTTTTTTCTGATTTATTGAAACTGTCACCCATTATGTTGACTGGTCCATAACTTTTTGTGAAGACTGTATAAGTATCTGGTCCGAGCACCTACTCCATGCTTAGAGCAGGGCTTTTTAAAACCTGTATGTTCGTAACGCCGCTAAGATAGAAACCTACCGCTTTCGAAGCTTTACGGCTGTTTGCCCGATAAAAGGCTGTTTCATTTGGTCGTCGAGACCGTTTTCTTGACTTTGTGGCTTCTACTACTGGAGAAAAACGACTTTCTCTGTGCCTACCTTCCAATCCGGAGCGGTCGTGAGTTCGTATCCCGGCTGGGGCCAAATATTTGTGCTGGCTTTTTCATCGTTGCCCCGTCCTTGATATCACCCGTATGTGGTGGAAAAGGACGTTAAACCCCCCAAAACCCACCCACCCACCCTTCCAATCCGGAGCAGACTGGGACTCGAAAAATTATCTACAAAATAACCCCCAGTCAGCGCCATCTAGCTGGTCCTCTGTCCGCAAGCAAATAGCGTCGTCTGCTCAGTACACGGTAAACTTCTCGAACAACGTATCAGAGAGTCGCCACAATGGTTTCAGACGCTACATTGTGACCCCAGTGGCTGACTCTGATGCGCACATTAATTCAACACATTCCATGAATAGTTTTCTACACGCTATTGTGTGTCTGCAATACGTACTGAGACTTCAAACACGTCTATAAATTCAACATCGGTGATACAGCAGCATGCTCTTGTGGCGCACCGCGGATGACAGTTGATCACCTCCTACAAAACTGTCCAACGCACCAGAACCAGAGAGCGACAACCTGGCCTACTGACACACCGTTGCGGGAAAAGATCTTTGGCTCGGCTGTCTCCGCCGGACTGCACCCTTCATCAGGACTACTGGCGTGCCTGTCTAAGTGTTCGAGGAAGAAGAAACACGTCAATATTTACTCACCTCGAAGCTTTTTTTCTGTGAAAAATCTTATCTGGCGCTGCTTCTTTTGTTTTGCTTTCATGCACAACCCTACGTAAAACCGAACCCTGTGTGTGGTAGATCGGCTGCGGATGTTCAGAGACCCTCCACCACGAATACAACTCGCGCCCACTGCACAAGAAACAGGTAGAGGGGTGTGTTGTTACGGTTGAGCGCTGTCTCTCTCATATGTCAAATGCCTAGCCTGTGTATATTATACAATGATCGCACGAGGCTAAACTTACTCGTCACGCTTGGCTGGTTCTTTTGGGACAGAAAGGCCAGTGAGATGCGTACTCTGTTTCTTTTCACGTTGGACGCTCAATCGTGACTGTCACATGCCATCGGCGGATGCTAACTGTCAGTGAGAGACCTGCTTCTACACGGTACAACACAGGCACACACACTGTTTTGATGTAAGCTTCGCTGCACAGCGCACCACAGCTGGAATATAATTCGAGGGTTTCCTGCAGGCGTAATGTCACAAACTGAGCGTGGGGTTAAGTGCAGTGGTACTGATTTTAGTTGTCACGAAAAGCGTGATTTTTGTGATTTTTTTTTTTTTTTTTTTTGGGGGGGGGGGGGGGGTGTTGTTGGGCAAGATGCATGCCAGGGGGTTGCAACAGGAGGCTAACTGTAAGTGAAGCTGGGACTTTTTGCACAGATGGCAAGCAGACGTAACGCGAGTGGATTTGAGTGGATTGAGTGGCATAAACAGAAAGTGGACTCGCTTTACTCCAGTGAGGGCTGAGCGGAAAGGAGACATTCGAATTTTTTCGAACTCCTGTCAGGTGCGTGCCACTAAATGGTTTGTGTGTCACACAGTGGTAATTTTGGTTTCTAGATTAAAGCATTTTTAGGGGTGACTATGATGCCTGGGGCTAATAGGGAATATTTAGAGACATTTTAAGGCCTCGTGCATTTGTAGTACGAAACCTGTGCCAGACCGTCCTATATCTCTTCTGTTCATCTGTAACGATAAGAACTTCTGACAGAAGCTTTTGATACACGCGTATACGAAATCAGTAATCACTGCCTTCGCTAGGCCGGGCGACCCTCTCGTGTTTTCAATCAAATTGTAAGTAAGTTTTATGGCGAGCGCGTAGGCAGATGACGAGCTGCGGACACCTGTGGTTCATGACTTGGGCTATGCTGGTGTCCATCAAAGTTGCCCATTCATTTGTCCTTGTATAGCTACCGGAGCCGTGACAGGTGAACTGATACAGCAGTTTGTTCGTGCCCTTCTAAACACACACACACACACACACACACACACACACACACACACACACACACACACACACACACACACACACACACACACACGCGCGCGCGCGCGCGCGAACACGCACACGTACACACCATACGAAAATGGAAATCTGTAATTATAAACATTTTATTCATTTTTTTTCCTCTAGAATTTCATATTTCATAAAATCACTAGAAAAATATAAAAACCTGTGTGATACAAGAATACGATTTCTGATTACTAACGATACAAGTAAAGCTGATACCATTCTCTCCTTCAGTCTGTTCTTCGTATTAGTTCGACTGGATAGGTGTTACTTTTCTCTTTTCGCTATGGCAACTTCAAACCAACACCTCTCAAAGTTTAATCCCATCTGAGGTACGCATTGGCAAAACTGGACACGCCGGCAAAAAAAAACAACAACAAACAAACAAATGTACAATACAGGCAAAGGAGTACTATGTTTTCGATTTCAGCGCGGTTTACGAACTGACATTGCATGTCGACTTTCAGCTTTACTTCTTCTTCTCCATCTTCTGTCTCTCTCTCTTTCTCTCTACGTCAAAACTTCTATCGCTATCAAATAAAGAACCAAGGTCAATTTCATTTTCCCCACCCCCACCCCCTACCCCACGACCATAACCCCTCCTTCTCCCATCTTCGATTACATTTTCAACCATAGAAAACAATAGTCTGCGGTAGCACGATAGCGCAAGGGTCTGTCGGAAAACGGAAACAGACAACATTTGTTACCTTACGTAATTGTATGCGTTGAAGACCCACTTCGTAAGGTTATCAGTTTTTGTGGAAGACAGCTTTGGTTTTTGAACACTTGCACGTGTGATTGTGCCTGTCCGCTGGAAATAATTTTTAACCGATCCGTTTCAGGAGACTTCGATCAAAGTTTCAAGTTTCAAGTTTATTTCAAGTTTATTTATGTGAAGAAAACAAACAACAACAACAACAACAAAAAACACAAAGCCACACATAACAAACAGCAAAGGACGAAAACAAAACATAGACCGGAAGAAAGAAAGAAAAATACAATGTACACAGGAAAAAACTGAAGAATACACACACATACATATGACACTACGGCAAAAAGGTTCAGCCATACATCGCCCACATAAGCTTTTCCTTATCAAAATTGAATTCTCAGTCCATCTTTCATCAAGCGCACAACATGTAAAGTGTGTGCATGCCTTCAAGGAAGCGTACTGGAGAGGTTTGTTTACAGGTAAGTCAGTTTACTGAAGTTCCATGGCGGCCGGCCCATGCCAGTACAGCTATAACGCACCGATCCCCGTAGTGTAGTGGTTAGCACTTCGGACCAAGCAGGATTTTTCCTACCCAGGTTGGCTCCTACCCAGAGCGGGTGCCGCGCTATGGGCCCAATGGGGAGGCTGTTGCCACACAGCCGAGATTCACCCACTTCACGGGTGCGACTTGGGGGGGGGGGGGGGGGGCTTCCCTTGATATGACATGTCTTATGATGTGGATGATTACACGACCGGCACCGCAGGTGCCGTAGTTCCTGAGACTGGTTAATGCCGGGATATTTATGACAAGAAGCGTGGAATGCGGCCCTGTCCTGCAGTCCCAAACCATACGGACCTCCATAGCATCATCTTACCATCATCCTCATCTCAATCATCATGCATAATAAAAATTGCCCCAGGTTCAGAGCCCTCTGTGGATTCCACCCAAGACCTGGGAGGAACACCACTAGAAACGGCAAAAGAGTTGGAACAGCAAAAAAAAAAAAAAAACCAAAAAAAAAACAAACCCCACCAACAACAACAACAACAACAACAAAAAACAGCTATAATACAGCGGCAGCCCCGGTAAGAAAAGAGTTAATGATAAGTAGAATACAAAACTTTGACGTCTGCTGCCCACGTGCAAACTTGAACTCAGTGCCGTTGGAAGAAGAAACTCAGGATGACCACGGCTGCCACAACGACCACAGAACCTGACGCAGTCAAAACAAGGACACGTCAGTGATTAGTGGCTACTGTCCATTAACTCTCTCAACCGTTTTAGAAAACAACAACAACAAAATACAAATACATTGTGAGAGTATTGCAATGGCAGACTAAATCGATCCGTAATTATGGTAAAATCAACACTACAGGAGAGAGAGAGAGAGAGAGAGAGAGAGAGAGAGAGAGAGAGAGAGAGAGAGAGAGAGAGAGAGAGAGAGACAGACAGACAGACAGACAGAAAGACAGACAGACAGACAGAGACAGACAGAAAGAGAGAGCGAGAGAGATAGAAACCGACAGAGACAGAGACAAAGACAGAGAGACAGACAGAGTGAGAGACAGACAGAGGGGTGCTATGTGTACTCACAACGTCAAAAGACAACAACAACACAACAAACAAACAAACAAACAAACAAACAAACAAACAAACAAACAAACAAACAAACAAACCAAAACCAAAAACAACTCCATGATCCATTTCAATGGTAACGATGTGCGCAATAAAGGTAAAAGAACAGTGGAAGAAGAAGCAGAAGAAGTAGAAGAAGAAGAAAAAGAAACATAGATAAGAAGACTGACGAAACGAAAAGGCAGAGAGAAAAAAAAGGATTGAATGCTATTCAATCTTGTCTTCACACAGCCTGTGTACTAACCTTGTGGTGCCAAACTGTTGTCGGTTGGTACTACTTTTTCTGAAAGAAGAAACACACACACACACACACACACACACACACACACACACACACACACACACACACACACACACACACACACACACACAAAAGACATGCCGACACTCTGCGTGATTTGTGAGCACGACAAACGACTGAAGGATGTCACAGTAACAAAAGCTACTGACTCATCCTTCAGTCATAGTTATATGGAAAAAGCTTGAAAAGTTCTAGCAAATTTTCACACCTGCTTCAATATCTTTTCTAACTTCTCAACAGTAAGAGCACTGTCCGTGTCCCATCACTGGACCGGGTTTGTGTGTGTGTGTGTGTGTGTGTGTGTGTGTGTGTGTGTGTGTGTGTGTGTGTGTGTGTGTGTGCGCGCGCGTGTTTGATGGAAAGAGGAGACTGTCATAGATTACATCAAGGTGATGAACATATATATATGTGGTGTACCTTAACAGCTATTTTTAATGATGCACATAATTAACATTATTGATATAAAAAATTAATTCAAGTGATACTAGATAGTAGTCTTTAGCTGAGTTTAAATGTGTTATATTAGTGTCTGTGTAGTATTCATTTTATGCTGCATACGTTGTCTGCTTGTGCGTTTTATGGCCACCACGACCAAACTTCCCATTTGGGATAATAAAAGATTTATTTGAATTTGAATTTAACCTTCCAATACTGTAAACGTCGGATAATTTCAGTTATTTCTCCTGTTTTGTTTTGATTATTTAGTTTTATTACAATTTATTACATTACATTACATAATAATAATAATAATAATAATAATATTAATAATAATAATAATAATAATAATAATAATTGTATTGTCTCGGTGCTTTTCATGCGCATGACAATAAAAACCTTGAATTGACTTGAATTCAGTTATTTCAGGCCTGTTTAACCTTCAAATCCCTATAGACTTCACCTTATGCACCGTCTGTCTTTCGAACTATGTGGGGAGCCGGGACAGCCGAATGGTAGAGCGTTGGACTCTCAATGCTCGGGTCGTGAGTTCGAATCTCGGCTGGGGCAAAATATTTGTGCTGGCGTTGTTCTCGTTGCCCCGTCTTAGATATCACCCTTACGTGGTGGAAAAGGACGTTAAACCCCTAAACACTCCCCTACCCACCCTTTTGAACTATGATAGACTCCTTCGAATCTCCCATCGTTACCTGGCAGGAAAGTCACATTTAGTTTTGCTAAATATTTGTAGGAATGTAAAGTTGTGTAGAATAAAGTTCTCATTACTTAACACTTTTTTTTTCTAGTGTCTGTAATTGCGGTAAGTGTATGTTAGCTTTATTCCATGCAGTTTGTGATGAAAATATTGATCACCACTTTTGTTTATTGACCCTTACAGTGATTGTTGTTGTTTACATTTACTTTTTACCTTACACTACCTTGTCATTTGCATTTCTTGTTTGTTTATATTGTTCCTCCATGCCCCAGTAGGGGTCAAAGGAAATACAAATGTTTGAATCTTTGAATCTTTGCAAGTTGAAACGCCTATCTGTAATCTTCATTTTTTGTTTTGTTTTGTTCTTTAAATTCACTATGCCATGGCAGACCTGAAAAACTTTCACGCATACCTGTGACCTCGACCTTGTAAGTGGTTATCGTCCCTGTCACCGAGGCAGCTGTCAGTAACACCGGGTAGTCGGCCATCTCGTTGGCTGCGAAGAACCTGCCAGCAGTATAACTATATTCATCAGAAAAGGTCAAGGGCCACTTGCAAATTCACGTGTAACTCAATGAATACTCAATAAAAACGCCATACTTCATTGCGCCTCTATGCCTGCTTAGAAATACAATCAACGTTTCACGTGTGCACGAATGAACCTCAATTCAATAATAATAATAATAATAATAATAATAATAATAAATTTCATTTATACAGCGCACTTCTCAGACACAGTGACTCATTGCGCTAACACACGTCACTCATACACATTCATACCATACAGACCAACACGTCAATCAATACACAGAGACACATCAGTTGAAGGCCTGTTGAAATAAGCGGGTTTTCAGTGCAGATCTAAAGGCTGATAAAGATGGTTGTTGTCTCAACCCCCATAGGCAGAGAGTTCCAGACTGTAGGGGTGGCGAACCGGAAACATCGTTCACCATAAGTTTTCAAGTTCATCTTAGGGATTTTGAGTAGCTTGTCATTAGATGAGCGGAGGGTCAAAACAGTCTGTGGTGCATGTTCTGTGGGGTTAATTTCGATCGACTTTGGGACATTTTTGCTAAATCATTCAAACTGTGAGAAATTGTACTGGGAAAATTAAAAACAAGCGAGACGGCAACATCATGAAACTGTATCTGGTATTTTGTATGGCTTTAGCTGAACAGTTAAGGCTGCTCTTAACTGGGCACAGCGAGCGAAACACACATGTGCACATCACAGTCGTTGCGCTCGGTGCGTCTACTAACTACAAAACTGAACACAGCGGTGCTCGGTGACAAACCGATTGAAGATGCACTGTCCGCCATGTTTGCGCGCCGAGTGACGTAGTACAGCCAATCACAATCTGTTGTGGAAACCACAGTCACAGTTGTGGCTATTTGAAATCCAGGTTGCTGTGATGACGCCACAGCGACGGGAACCCCCAAAATCACAACTGTGTCACAACTGTGGACAGCACTATGGCGCTCCGCAGTGCCCAGTTAAGAGCCGGCTTTAGGGAGGAAGTTTCTTTTCGCACTTGTCATCTAAGTGTGTTTTTAACTTTGGTGTGAATGGGATTGCATATTGCCAACGTGAAATAGTAGTTGACCGACTACATGTACAGAAACCTCTCTAGTGCGCTTCATTGAAGACACTCACATACTTAACTTGACATGTTCAAGGTGATTTGTACTTCATGACAAGGAATCTTGAATCCAGTTTTGATGAGCCGTAGGCGTTCGTTGCATGACTGAACCTTTGATCGAAGTATCCCGTCACGAATGAGTTAAACCTTTGGGATTCTTATCTATGCTAAAAAAATCTATATTCACCACGATTAAAACACACACACACACACACGGGGAGCCGGGGTGGTCGAATGGTAGAGCGTTGGACTTCTAATGCTCGGGTCGTGAGTTCGATCCCGGCTGGGGCCAAATATTGTGCTGGCTTTTTCATCGTTGCCCCGTCTTTGATATCACCCTATGTGGTGGAAAAGGACGTTAAACCCCTAAACACCCACCCCACCCACACACACACACACACACACACACACACCAGTTCGTAAGTAGATACCCTATGTATTTGACCACTACTGGACTCGCCTCATATCCTCCGTGTCGGCGCCGTGCAGCTCTTTGGCGTCAAACATCTGTTGCCAGGTTCTTGTGGTATCCTTAGGAGCGCCAGCTACCATGGATTCGAAGCGCGGGTTCATCCCGTCCTGCTCAACGCTGTACACAAACAGCGTTCCCGTCCGCTCATTGCTCACAAAAATCAACAGACGACTTCCGAGTACACCAACCTCCAAAGTTTCAGTCTCAGGACCCTGGAGAACGAGAGAACAGCAGTCCTCACAAATCAAATAAACAAAAATCGAAATACTTAACCGGCCCCCGTAGTGCAGTGGTTAGCCCTTCGGACCATGGACCGGGAGACCCGGGTTCGAGTCCCAGCCGAGGCAAGCGGGATTTTTCTTACCTAGGTCGGCTCCTACCCAGAGCACAATAATAAAATCATTAGAGAGGAAAACACACTAACGCTCGCTCAGTGAGTATTTCTCTCTCTCTCTCTCTCTCTCTCTCTCTCTCTGGGCGAGGCGGGGTGGCCGAATGGTAGAGCGTTGGACTTGCAATGCTCGGGTCGTGAGTTCCGGATCCCGGCTGGGGCCAATTATTTATGCTGGCCTTTTTATCGTTGCCTCGTCTTTGATATCAGCCATTATTATGTGGTGAAAAGGGGCTTTAAATTCCTTAACACCCCACCCCAACGCCCTCTAGACATACAAATGCTCCTGTTGAATAATAATATAAATAATGACAGCTAGGTCGCCTGTCCCTGGGGCCCATCTCTAAGCGCCTTACAATCAACAGCATTCAATTGGATAATAATTCATCAATGAGCCAGCTAAAATCTTAAACGATAGCAGTGGTGAACAGCTAAAAGCGAGACAATATAACACTTGCTATACATGCACATGTTACAACCCGTGTGCATTCTGACGTCACAGATCTAAATTTGTAGAGAACAACAGACCACGCAGATGAGTCACTTTAAGAACAAAGCGTGTCTTAAGAATGTTGACACCATGTTCTGGCTGTACCTTATCATCGGAGCGAGTGTCCGTGGTCTCTTGGATTTTCAGGCCTTGCATCACGTTGGCGTTGAAGAGGTCAGGTCGGAGCTCCGCCGTCTTCTTCTCCATCTCGCTGCCGCTGTCGTACACTCTCTGCATGTCGGACACACGGAACACGGAAAAACCGCGTCCGCCGTAAGCGTAAAACTTTTCGAACAGCCCGTCGGAGTTTTTGCCATCCAAGGCGGAGAACTTGAGGCGTCCTGTAAGGAAAAATGTGAGGGAGTTTGATAAGCCTTTCAAGAAGTAAAATTAATTAATTAATAGTCATCATCATCATCATCGTCGTTGTCGTCGCCGTCATCATCATCGTCGTCGTCGTCATCATCACCACCACCATCGTCGTCGTCGTCACCATCATCACCATCGTCGTCGACGTCGTCATCGTCGTCGTCATCGTCATCGTCGTCATCGTCATCGTCGCCATCATCGTCACCATCGTCGTCGTCATCATTATCACCATCGTCGTCGTCATAATCATCGTCGTCATCGTCCTCCTCATCACGGAATGTTCAATACGAAAAAAAAGTACACTGCCTACTGAAATACTGTAGATATCGTTTGACAGAGAGCACTTTCACTTCAAACGCATACCAAGTTTAGCGTCGTCCTTCAAGGCTTGTTTCAGCTGGTCATCCACACTTGGGGCAATTTGTTCATCTGGAGAAAAGATACAAAAGCAACAAAACAAAGAAAAATACCTAAACAACCACAAAGCAACAAGAACACAACAACAACAACAAACAAGAACACAACAAAACAACTACAACAACAGGGTGGGCGGGTGTTTGGGCTTTTAACGTCCTTTTCCATCACGTATGCAACAACAACAACACCAACACATAACAACGACAACAAAACAACAACAGTGACAACAAACAACAACATCAAACAACAAACAACAAAATCGAACAACAACAAGAAGAACAAAAAACAACAACAAAAACAACAACAACAACAAACAAGCAAAGAAATAAAAGCGTTCAATAACTGAGTGAGACCAACCTGTGAATTCACCGCCTCTCCTTTCCTCTGTGAAGTCCACAACGCTGTATTCCTGCGCGTCTCCCTCATTGGCCGTTATGATGTAGTCCTCACCAGCCCACCTCACAAACTTGATATCGTCAGGCAGATACATGCCGTATACAGGCCACGCGGAGATGTTGATACCTAGCAAAGTAGTAATGATTTTTTTTCTCGTTTACAGTACATGCATACTGCATTAGTGGGAAAGCGCAAGTCGCCGAGCACTTACTTTTCAAAGACTACTTACCGCCTTTTTTTTTCTTTCCTACTTTATTATCCCTTTCGGGAAACTCGGGCTGCTTCCCCCGGGGGAAGCGCTTCGCCGCAGTGCAGCGCCACCCAATATCTATCCTATATTTTTTACAATTTTGCTGGGGGAGAAAAGCCGGATAACCCGGAGAGAAACCCCCGATGAGCAGCCCGGTAGCCAGGAAAAACCGGTATCACATATCACAAGCTCGACCTGGGCTCGAACCCACGCTTCATCCCCATGACATTGGTGACGGCCGTTCAGTAGCGCAGCGGCTAAACCCGACGCGATACCTATTAGACCACCGCTCACCCCCCAGTTTCAGTTTGCAGTTTTGAATCCTTGATTCTCTGGGGGAGCCGGGGTGGTCGAATGGTAGAGCGTTGGACTTCTAATGCTCGGGTCGTGAGTTCGATCCCGGCTGGGGCCAAATATTTGTGCTGGCTTCTTCATCGTTGCCCCGTCTTTGATATCACCCTATGTGGTGGAAAAGGACGTTAAACCCCCAAACACCCACCCCACCCTTGATTCTCTGCCGGTGAATCTGAGAAATGTGCCCACGCTGTCTATTTTTAAGAGCAATTTTAAAACGTTCCTCGTTTGTAAATCCTTCCAGTAATTTTCTGTGTAACTAGTCACCAGTGTATGTCTGTCCATCGTTTGTGAAATGTGCGTGTCGGTGAGTGAGTGGCGCATTGAGTTTTATTTAAAGAAAGGCGCCCTACAATGGCCATTCATTGTTATTAGTTATTATTACGAGTTCTACGAGGCTGAATCACTTCTGAGGCAGATATGCCGCCAGAGCTATTCAATCATGTGGAAGTAACAAACCCAGGTATGCCGCTGAAAATTAACAACAACAACAACAACAACGGCGACGACAACGAAGACGAAGACGACGACGACAACAAACTCAAATGGTTCCCCCTATAATGATTATGACCATATGATGTTACTTGTCACAACTGAATTCAAATGCGAGTCTTGAAACTTTGCATTTTCTTGTTTTTCGTGTGGATTTTTGCCTCGATTCCAGATCCAGTGATCACAAATCTTGTGGGTTGAATCCACGGAGGGCTCCGAAGCTATTCTTATACACACATGCACACTGGAAATGGGGTTTACTTTGCCTTGGAACTGGGATTAGGGTGGGTGGGGTGGGTGTTTGGGAGTTTCACATCTTTTTCCACCACATAAGGGTGATATCAAAGACGGGGCAACGAGAAAAAGGCCAGCACAAATATCTGGCCCCGCCGGGACTCGAACTCACGACCCGAGCATTGAGAGTCCAACACTATACCATTCGGCTATCCCAGCTAGCTCCCAGAGAGAGAGAGAGAGTATCCATTTCTGAGTTTCATTTCATCTAAATCAACAATGCGTTGCTGTGTGCCATTCTTCCGTTCCAGTTGTGGCAAACCCCCGCAACTGGGATTAGTCGAAAGTCGCTCAAATCAATGTTTTCAGCACACTGTTAGAATGCACAGTGAGACGATACGCATACCGCCGTCTCGGTCACTAGGGTCCAGCTCTCCCCACTGTTTGAAGCCCAGTCCTCGGACAGACGTGATGGTGTTGGTGGCCAGATCCACCTCGGCGATTGCATTGTTCTCCTGTGAAACAGTATCAAGGAACGCACAGAGCAGTGCAGGCCAATCATCAATGAAAAGAAAGGGGTATTTTTAGACGCATTTCTTTTGGAAAACTCAATGCGTGGATCACTCACCGACACTCACGCACATTTGACAAAGATGGACAGACAAACTGAAACACTGGTGAAAGAACAAAAATCACCAACAAAAACGAAACAAACAAACAACAAAAAAACAAACCCCCAAGACAAGAACTTCCACCATCATCATTATCAAGAACAAGATGAGCAAGAACGACAACAACAACAACAACAAAAACCACCACAAAAAACAACAACAAACAAAGGAAACAATCCTTATCAAGAAGAAAAAAAGAAGAGGATCAACAACAACAACAACAACAACAACAACAGTAAGAACAGTAACAACGGCAACAATAACAACTTGAAATGATGCTGCACACACTTAGCAATAATTATGTCAAATTACCTGCAGTCCGATGTAGGCCTTGGTGTAGTCGCTATTGAAGGTGACGTACTCAGGCTCCGCGTTATTACTGAACGGGTTGCTCATGCCGTTCCCTCGGTACACCCAGCGTACGCCGGACTGGGACAAGTCGTCGAACCTGAGACACGTCAAACACCTTTAATGCTTTATATGCATAAAACATTAGAGAACTTTCTTTTTTTTTAAAGCTTTTTACTCTTTGATCCCTCGTGCGTGCGTGCGTGTGTGTGTGTGTGTGTGTGTGTGTGTGTGTGTGTGTGTGTGTGTGTGTGTGTGTGTGTGTGTGTGTGTGTGTGAGAGAGAGAGAGAGAGAGAGAGACAGACATCATACTCACCGATCATCAAACTCGGTAAAGTCGAGGATTACGACTGCCGGTGTGTTCTCAACGCCTGTTGGGAAACGGACGATAGCAACGCCACCTGGTTGGTCAATCAACTCACCGTTGACCTCCACAGCCTCGTTTTCAATGGCCACCACACTGGTGCATTCGGGTGTGTGAGAAATCATTTCCGGGCGGGGGCCCACTGGTTGAAAAAGTATTGCACTGTATTTAGTATTTACAGCAACAACAACAGATCGTCAACACAATCCACGGCCGACTGTCGCCTGATTTGCCCGTCCCTGTGCGTAGGGTCAGATCAAGTGCTCTTCACGTGATATATACAGGCTTCGCACAGCGATTGACGGAATGTAAACGAGTTGTTACTGTTGATGATGATGACTGGCCATTTCTAGGGCAGAAACACCCTCACAAAAACACAACAACTTCCATGCCTGCTGATTGCTCACGGCGCCTGTTTCCAATCGGATTGCCCTGTCTGGTTTTGCATTTGGCCACGCTGCATGAACGCCGGTGACATTAAGGATACATTAGTAAGCTGAGGAATGGCGTTGGTCTGGCCCAAGTGTAAGAATTCTTCAGGATAGAGAGACTCACTGACAGGGAATTTGGTCTTGACAGGGAATTTGGTCTGACAGGGGATTTGGTCTGACAGGGGATTTGGCCTTGACCGGTAATTTGGTCTAGTGGTTAAGGCCGTTCTTAACCGGGCGAACCACCAGTCTGACGAACTTGTTCGGCGAACTGTGTATTGTATACGAACAGGGCAAGCGCGCACACATACCTAGTTCCAGAGGTTCGGCCGAACTAGTTCTCTTTCTTAACCGACCGTTAATGATATGCATACGTCATCGCCCGAACAAGCGCGGACTCGGAAGTTGAGACAATCGTAAACAACCAAAATGGCCGCCTTCGTAGATCGAGACGACCAGGCATTTGCGGTAGTTATCGTTTTGAGTGAACTCTTGGAAGCCGAGGAAGAGGAGAAAAGAGGAAAAGAGCGCAAAAGAGGGAAATGTGAAGTGAGTCGATAGCCGCCATGCCGTCCGCCATTTTCCTCAACTTTGTACATGCGCACAACAGCTCTCCCCGAGCAGCCAATCAGAGCGCAGGATCGCAAAAGGATCGCGAGGGTTCCCACGACACGCTATGCAGTCCTCGAACCTAGTTCGCCGATCCTTTCGAACCAGGGTTTGCGCACAAGTATTTGGTCGGTTAAGAAACAACTTGCGCGAACCTAGTTCGCCGTACTCTCCGAACCTAGTTCGCGAACCAAAAGTCTGCCCGGTTAAGAACGGCCTTTAAGGCATCCGACTTCGGATCCTGAGCTGCCCGGTTCGAGTCCACGATGGGCAGGAATGTGGTAGGATTTATCCATATCGAGTCAGATTCATGTGCAGACTCGTTTACGGTGCCTGTCTCGCCTTCATGTACACACGCACGCACAATATCAAGTGTGCACGTTAGAAATCACATTTCAAATGGGAGGGGCTGCAGAATGGAAAACGGTTAACCAGCGTGCACAACTACACGGACAATGGTCCTCAGTATGCTGAGGTTGGTCAGTTAATTGGAAGAAGAAGGACAAACGGTATGTACAATGTGGCCTGAAATGATAATACAGTGGAATTTGTCTTCTTCGTTTTTCTTTCTTTCTTAGTTTTTGTTGTTGTTGTTGTTGTTGTTGTTTGTATGTTTGTGTTTTGATCGTTTGTTTTTGCTTTCATATGTCTGTGCAAACAAGCATCATTGAATCAAGTGCGTAATACTTGTCATCTATCTTGGAGGGAGAATCCGACGGCAAAGTGTTCAAAAAGCTTTCCAAGGCCGCGATACAGGTAAATTTGAGCTGGAACATTCTGCAAACAAGGGATGCTCGTCATGCTGGGTTACAGGCGACCTCTACCCAAGGGGGACTACTGCCGCTGCTCGCGTCGTCTGTTAGGGCATTAGGGAATGAGAGAGCTCTTGCTCGAAATTAATTATTTGTCAATAATTTTCATTTCTTCTTCCACTTACTGGGGATGTTATGCAGAAGTTCCATGGATGCGTTTTCTCGTACATAGGGTCGGAAAACAAGCAGACCTCCGTTCAGCGTATCGGATGAGTTGACGTATGAGACGTACACGTGACCCCCGCAAGCCTCGATGTCAGTCATTTTGACGTCAGTCATCGGTAACAGTTTGACGTAGGTCAAGTTGGATGGGTCACTTGCGTCCACAACGTGAAGAACTTCCTCCCCTGGGGACACACACACACACACACACACACACACACACACACACACACACACACACACACACTAAAAACCAGTTACGGCAGCGGAGAGAACTGTGCTTCTAAGGGAACGCGAGTAGAGTCCCTTTCGGTTTTGATATTTTGGTATTTTATTCTGTGCTGCGGCAGTCATCTGTGTCGGTTTTTCCCTTTTTTCCTTTTTATTTATTTATTTATTTTGGGCGGGGGGGGGGGTTGGGGGTTGGGCGAGGGGCTCAGCAAAGATGAAATTAGACTGTTTAAACCGTTAGACACCTCGGTACTGGATTGTTTAATTATTTCTCCCGCGAAGGCCCTGCACGGACTTTCCCGCCATAAGCGTGTCGTCTCCAGACTAACCCACCGACTTTCAGCGGTCTGTAGCCTTTATCGGCCAAACAAAAGCAGCAGTCTTGTTCTTTTCAAAGGCGATGGCAGACTTACCTGCTCCGTAAATGAGTTTCCCGGTCGGTTCATACGCAATCTGTTCCAGTGTTCCAGACAGCAGAGCGTACATCGGCTGGCTGTTGGCGTCATACTGACTCGGTAGATAGATGGTGTCAAGCTCAGTGAGCCGAACCTCGGACTCCGACACCAGAACACGCGACAGAACAGTGGAGACGGAGAGAAGCAGCACACACGTGAACGCCAGTTGCTTGCTCATTCTAAACAGATTTCACAGTCGACAGGTTTAAAGGTCAGCAATCTCAACAAAAAACCCTCAAACATTTTTTTTTTAACTGCGACTCCTGCGACTGCGCATAATGCAGGCAACTCTGTCACAGTTGCAGAGTTTTCAGCGCTTCGGAGACACTCATAAAACCAGAACGTTACTTTGGGTGACTTCATTGTGCTTTTGGTTAGTGAGCAAGACACATCGCTACAGCGTCTTGCGTGTGTTGTGTGCTGCACGAGAAGACTAGCCACTGCGTTCTCCTCTCGCTCAGTATCGAAACGCAAACTGAGCTGTGAAATCAGGCTGTCCTTGGCTTTTATAGGGCTTTCAGGGACGCTGACAACTCTGTCACTATGAGTCGGATAGTGTCTTTTAAAACACACAATTTGTTGAGATTGTACACCTTCTCAGTTTACGCCAGTTAGAGCTGGCCCTACCAGCACTAGGCTCTCGACAATTTAGAGTGAACAGAAGCACACACGAGCGTATCCACTCCAACGGAGAAACTGCATTCTGTACCGAGAAGACTGACATTAGCCTTCCGTGGAGCCACACACATTCACGTCATAGTCAATTCTAGCTTTAGCAATATTGAGCAGAGGACGAGAATAAGAGTAATCGCCATAAGTATACCTGAATGATGACAAATATGCAGCTCGAGACCAGGTCCACACCAGCGCGTACTCCACACTTGACAACCTCTCAGTCTGCTGGCTATCCTTTTAACAGGTGAGTTTTCTAATTCTGCCAGCGTTCGTCTGATATGCAGACTGAGGTTTGAAGTTTGACGAGTGGCTGCACGCAGAGGGGCATTCGAGGGCTGTACCAACAGCCCTGTCACAGGGGCTGCAAGCTGGTTTCAGCGAACACGAAAAGGAATAGCAGGGTGGAGGTATGCACATAAAGTAGCGGTTAGCAGCAGCAGACTTTCACTGCTTCGTCCTCCAGCCCTGCGGCGCCATGAGAGAAGAGATGGATATGTGCGCCGAGGAGAAGTCTACCATACCATACCATACCATACCGGGAGCCGGGGTGGTCGAACGGTAGAGCGCTGGACTTCTAATGCTCGGGTCGTGAGTTCGATCCCGGCTGGGGCCAAATATTTGTGCTGGCTTTTTCATCGTTGCCCCGTCTTTGATATCACCCTATGTGGTGGAAAAGGACGTTAAACCTCCAAACACCATACCATACCATACCATACCATACCATACCATACCCAAAATCTGATTTGACCAAAGTATACCGCATGTCTTCTGTTTCATTGTGTATGATGTATAAAGAGGCGGACTGCTCGTAGACTCTTGGAGTATCTGCCCTAGAGATGCCACTCTACCTTATGAGGTCTGCTTTTATCTCACTTCTTTGTGTTTGGTCTTTTTTTTTAAAAATCATTTGTGCTTTGTCTCTGCTGGTCCTTTTTATATTTCACCTACGTTTTCTGTTCTTAGTCTGTGCTGTTTTAGTTTATAAGTTGTTATTCGTCTAGTGTATGATGAGAGAATGCGTCGTTTTATTTTTTATTTTTTACTTCATTTTTTTTTTACAGCCCGAAGATTGTAAGGCGCTTAGAGCTTGGTCCCCAGCGATAGGCACCCTGTAAGTGTTATGATGATGATGATGATGATGATGATGATGATCTATGCCTTTTTTTTTTCTTTTTTTTTTTTACAAATCTAAAAGGATAGAAGTTTACAAAAGGTCGCGGAACCCCTAAGAAGTCGCTTTTCATTGCTAAACACTATAAACCTGAGGGACCCGAAATATTTTTCATAAGTGAAGAAGGCACATAAAACATTGTCTGGCTGGTGGTAAGTTTCATGTCAAGAGTCTGTATGCGTTTTGTTGCGATACGTTCACTGGTTCGAGGGGTTTGACCCTTCCTGCACGTGACGCTACCATCATGCGTCTAGCAACATCTGCCAGATCTCATGTCGACATTACACCATATGGGCCAGATGATTTTATAATTAGGGGAAGTGTTGCTTAGATGTTCTACTTAACTTAGACACTACCCTTAGCAGGTTGCCAAGGAAACCTGACAGCAGACATGTTGAAAAGGGAGCCGGGTAAAATGTAAACAATAATAATAATAATGAATATTGTATAGGCGCTTTACCCAATTTCATGAATCGGCTCAAAGTGCCGTGAACTAAACCCACCACGCACGCTCACGTGAATCACACGCATTCTCTCACACACTGGACATTAACACATTACAATCACGTGATGCGAAGGGTCAGCTCAGCTATTTAAATTTCGAAATTTAGAATTGCATTTATGTTTCAAATTTGGTGGGCTGAACATTTCCAAATCAGAGGGGGAGGAAGCCGGAGCACCCGGAGAGAACCCCCGACGATCGGCCCAAAATGTTCCGACATAGTCGTAGCTCTGGTAGAATGAGTTCATTGCACGTGTGACAGGGCTTTTGGCACGCCCCTCGTATAAGTGTACACTGACACTTCTCAGGCTTTCGACCCTGTGACCTACTTTTACCCGTTCTCCTGCGTCGATTCAGTTACGCTTTACTCCACCTATTCAGTTCACAAGGTCGCTAAAGCCTTGCAGTTTTAGTTTTCTTTTCCTCGTCATGCAACAGATCCGTCGCTGTCACTGCAGTTGGGTTTTTTCAAACTATGAATGCTCCAGCTTGCAAAGCTCCTCAGAAGAATGTGCACACAGGGAAGGATCACTTTACAGGGGCGCCGGAAGATGTTGGGGGGAGGGGGGCAGAATCTCGGAGGGGGGAACGTTGCCCGAAGAAAGTGAAAAGCGGGGGGGGGGGGGGGGGGCGATCAAATGCTGCGTAGACAAAAAACCTTTACGAACCAGGACGTTGCCCGAAAAAAGTGAAAAGCGGGGGTGGGGGGGGGGGGGTGCAATCAGAGGAGCGGACAGCCTTCGGTCCGCAAAAACAGAAGTTCTCTGTTGGGTGGGATGAGGGAGAGAGCACTAAGAGGGGTAGGGGGAGAGGTAGGGGAAGGGGGGGGGGAAGACCATGGCTTTGCCCCCCCCCCTCTTGCCATAGTCACCTGATTTTCCAGGGGGGGGGGGGCGGGCAGAAAGACACTCTTGCCCCCCCCCCTGCTTGGGTACAGGGGGGACAGCTGCCCCCCGTCCCCTCCCCTCCCCCCGGTTCCGGCGCCCCTGCTTTACTGCTGCAGGTAGAGTCTTCTTGCCGGCCTCCGCGGGGGTAAAAAAACAAACAAACAAACAAACAAACAACAACAAATTTCTTGGCGTGCACATGCACGCAGAAAGCTCTCCCCCACCTAGCTACGGCCGGCCGTCTCCTGTAATCGAAGATGTGATTTCCCCGATCACTCATGGGTTACCCGAACTATCCCCCCACCAAGAGTGCACCAGCAAAACTAATAATAACAAAGGGCGCAATTCTTTACAGTAAAACTCACTGCGCAGATCACTCGCTGACACTCACGGACATTTTACAAAGACGGACAGACAAACATGGGTAAATGTGATTTGTTACACAGGAAATTACTAGCAGGCTTTGCGAAATAAGAACGTTTCAAGACTGCTCCTAAAATCACACAGGGCAGGTGTGTTTCCCAGGCAGAGTGTTCCTTGTGGTAGTTAAGTGCGACAAAACCGAAAGAGCGCTCACCAAAAGATTTCAAGGAATGCTTTGGATATGGGAGCACTGAGTCGACGGAGAGGTGGAGGAGGGGTGGTGGAGTGCGGGGAGGGGGTGTGGGTAGGTGTGAACGCGTACATACCATTCGAATCAGGGCGTAAAATGCTAAGTGTTATGAATGTAAAAGTTTCTCAAGTGCGAAGCAAATACCATACAGCGGATGAGAGGCAAGCATAGTAGCGTTTCCATTTTCCTCTTGAATGGAAATCCCGTGTTTGAACACACACAAAAGACAGCTGTGGAAGTGAGTAAGATATAAGTTTGAGTGCAAACATTTGTACATCCTCGGAATTTCTCGAGGGCTGACCGAGCCAGAAATAGGACATCCTTCAGTTTGCCTCGTTCACACATACATAGTCAGCTACAGTCAGCTGCAATTATTCGTAGCTCGGGGCTACATGAACGCGAGGTCTGAGTTCACACACACACACACACACACACACACACACACACACACACACACACACACACATGACAAATTTTATTTCAGTTAGGCTTTTGACCCATGACTGAAAGGGGGGAGACAGGCAACCCAAAAATACAACTTTATACTGCATAAATATACAGTAGACAGTATACAGTGGCATACATGCATATATATACATATACATACACACACACATCTACATACATCTACACACATATATGTCGACATACACACACACCCATGTATACACATATATAATAGGACATACGTGTACATGGCATTCACACACAGTAACACAAACCATACTTTACATGAACCCACAAGACACAGAAAGCCATGAATACATATATATATATACACACAAAATTGTTCTTATGGAAACCAGCATAATTATATGTAATACATACATGTACAACTTACATAGTTCTAACAGCAGGCACACCAGCTTGCAGCATAGAGCAAATACATGCATACCACAGTTCAAGACAGGGACACAACAGTATTACAGGACCCAAATACATGCCTTTTCCACACGCACACACACACACACACACACACACAGGGGGGAGTTACAGAGGGGGGTGGGGGTGGGGGGCAAACTGGGCGCACACACACACACACACACACACACACACACACAGAGACAGGTTTAACACTTTTCATATTTAATTGGCTGCAAAGTACAAAATACCTCGGTAAAAATTGAGATAAAGTTTAGCAATGAAGTCCATTGCAAATAGCTGAAACACAAACATTGTGTTGACATTTAAGAGTATAATGTTTAAAAAATTAATAATAGACGGAGGGGGCGGGGGGATCAGATCTACGCTTTTCTTTTATCAACAAACTACTTGACTCCTTGACACAAACAGCATAATATGGAACACCACACCAGCAAAAGCACAAGACACCACCAACCACACATCCATTGTCACAGAAAAGACCCCCCCCCCCTTCCCCCTTCCCCAGCGCTACTTCTACTTAAACACAGGCTAATTTCATCTTTACTAAGCCAGCTTATGTTTTGGAACAGTTTCGCTCGTGAGTGCGCCTGTACGCTCAAAATACTCTATCTTGATGATTAGTACAGCTCTTGATGCGATACAATGTTGTCTACACTTTACGCGAGCGGTAGAACATTCACATTCTACGACTGTTGTTACACTACTGGAGCGCTCAGTGTGGTCGCCGCGTCATCGAGTACCCTTCTGTTGGCTCAGTGCCAGCATGACAGACGCTGTCGCTGTCCAGGTGTCTAAGTGGTGTGATGATAGATTGCACGAAAACAGGCCAGAACGATCTGTGAGCATTAAAAAAAAAAAAAAAAATGGTAGCATCAGCCCCTTTAAATCAAGTTTACTCTCTGGACTTCACGAACTGTTCGACATTTTCTCGATTCTCTGGCACTTTACTAACCCTTTCTCATTAATTGCTCGATTCCCAGATAAATTTGCTTTGGTTCCTCGGGCCTGACTGTTGTCACTATAACCCAAGGGAGATCACCTATCCTCCATTAGGCACGGGAGTAACGGCCCGCTTTAGGGAAAAACAAACAAACAAGCAAACAAACACACAAATAAAAAAGAAACCATCAGTTTTCACGACGGTTGCTACCAGGTGAAGGCGTATGTATAAAACAGTAATGAGATTACTACCACTTTATTCATTGCTAGCTTGCTAAGTGGTATGTTTGAACCTTTTGCTCATTTGTTATACTACTCCATGTGCTTCATGAGAGATCACACATGCCTGATTAGTTTATAACTACTAAGGCTGAAACGTCCATGCCTGTTCGCCTTCACCTTGCTGTACATGTCTGTTTATACCAAAAACAAAATAATACTAATAAAATAAAATATAAAAAACAGCAAAGAGCATGGGCCCGTCTTCACATTGTAGAGCCCGGCTGCTGTCGAAGACTTTGGAAAAAGCAAACAAGGATAGCAATGGCTGTTACCAGAACAGCAGAACCTGAAACAAAACAAAATACAAACAGTATTAATGGCTAATGGTTCCTTAGCGGTTCTTAATGCAGCAAACACGAGTTTTATCCAAGTACAACACTCCAGCTAAGCTAAATTTAAATCCGAGCAAACATAAGTTAGACATGATTTTTTTTTCAGTGAGGGCACTGAAGAACAACCCAAAACTTTCTTGAAGTTGAGTTAATACACAGTTTATTGCACACAGCCTCCCCCATAATAGAAAAAAACATACACGCACGCACTCATGCATACACACGCACACACACACACACACACATGCACGCACGCAGGCACGCGCACGCACGCACACACATACGCACACGCACGCACACACACACAAGCCCTTGAAAACCCCCTCCCCCCCCCCAACACACACACACACACACACACACACACACACACACACACACACACACACACACACACACACACGTGTGCACATCAGAACATGAACAGGTCTTTCAGAACTTTTAGAAAACCCCAAGCTATTTGAAGCTCACCTGTAAGTGCCGTGCTTCTGCTGGGGGACGATGAGTCTAAAAGAAAGGAAGAAAAGTATGACAACGAATCAAAAGCAGTACAAGAAACATGAACTTCAGCTCACCTGTCATAAAAGTGAGACATTTAACACATCTGCAGAATAACGATCAGGGCCCTTATGTAAAACTCGAGGTTAATTTAACCCACGGCTACGGGCCTAACCCAGACTAGGACAAAAGAAACCCCAAAACAAAATTAAATTAAAAAAAGGAAGGGAAGAAAGAAAGACAAAAATCCTTCTATAACGGCAGAAGCACCTTGCTGGAATGGACCCGTTTCCTGATTTAAAAAAACAAAAACAAAAAAAAAACAGAAAAGTTAACCCTAGAGCTAGTTTAGTTCGAGGTTAGACTCTAGCCCGGGGCTAAACTCCCTAACCCCGACGTTTAAATGCGACCCGAGAGGCATATCTTAATCGGTACCAGCAGCACAGACATGTTTCCCCACACTAGGTTATATTTTTAAGCTTAATGAGATGTGCTGACATATATATGTAGGTCCTATCATTCAAAGTACGATTTTCCCCTCGGTTGCTCTAACTGCCATTGTTTTCATTGAATAACAATGGCTTTAAGTGTATTAATCGGTTTCATTATGATTTTCACTGTGATTAGGAAATCGTAAGATCAAATAATTTTCACCAAGATGTAAATTCTTTCCGTCTGTCTGTCTCTCTCTCTCTCTAGGATTGTGTCCTTGCGCGTGTGCGTGCGTGCACGTGTGTGTGAGTGTGTGTGTGTGTGTGTGTGTGTGTATGTGTGTGTGTGTGTGTGTGTGTGTGTGTGTGTGTGTGTGTGTGTATGTGTGTGTGTGTGTGTGTGTGTGTGTGTGTGTGTGTGTCCGCGCGCGCGCAAGGGAGGAAGCACTGTCCATCCAGATGGGAAAAGAAATGCAGTTACTTCCCCTCCACCGAACATTACAAGCCCCTCTTTCCAACAACAACGATAACACAATCTCAACCCCTGGAAAAGAGGGGCAAACAGCATCCCTGTGAAGGCGTTGTCAACACACACACACGCACACACACACACACACACACACACACACACACACACACACACAACAATAACACCACCGCCACCAACAACACAATCAAAGCAAACAAACAAAGAAATCATCACCACCACCAATAACAACAAAACCGAAGGAAACGTTTGCAGTATTTCTGCCCATCCCAGGTGGAGTGGAAAATGTAGGTGGATGTTTTGGTCTTTAACGTCTTTTTGCCACCACGTATGGGTAATATAAGGTAAGACAGGACAACGAGAAAAAAGGCCTTAGCCGGGATCCGAACTCACGCCCCGAGCACTGAAAGTCAAACGCTCTACCATTCGGCTATCCCGGCTCCCCCATTTGGAGAGGACTTCAGAAGGGAAAGGTAAAAAAAAGAAAAAAAAAGGGGGGGGGGGAGAGAAATAAAACTTTGTACTTACAGGGACTAACACCAAGATCACTTCCTTTCCACTTCCATTGCAGAGCGTCATAGCGACATTATAAATCTCGTATATCTAACCACCAATCCGAGATCGAACGAGACTTTTTGTCCTCACACATTTTTACACTTTTATTGCACATGTAATGGTATGTTTTGGTATAAACGCGAACGGTATTCGGACCATCATGATTTCAAACTTCATTCAGACTCATACATTCATTCATCGACACGCTGGTTGGTTTTTCATCCAATCAAATTACCGGAATCATCTGAAAAAACGAGATGTTATGGTTTGATGTAGTAAATGTAGTTTTATGAGCAAACCGATCATGCAGCCACGTCGTGGACAGCAATGCAGAGATGACGACGACGACAACAACAACAACATTCACACAATTATAAATCACAAACCATGAACAAACACGACGGCAACACATGTACAGCAGAAAGATAAAGAGGACAATGTCACCACCCTTTCCGTCCAAGCCCTTGAAAACCCCCTCCCCCCCACCCCCAACACACACACACACACACACACACACACACACACACACACACACACACACACACACACGCCCCCCCCCCCCCCCCAACACACACATACACACCCACACCCCCCACACGTGTGTTCCACTCACCTGTGACCTCCACCTTAAATGTAGTTATCGACCCTTCGACTGTCCCGGCTGTTAGTAATACTGGATATTGGGCCATTTCACCAGCAGCGAAGAATCTGGGTTTTTTTTAAAAAATCGTACAACTTTATTACTTATATTAGAATCACACAAAATAGACATTGCGGAATATGAAATAGAACCTTTGAGGGATGCAGTGAAAAGTTTCCTGAAAACAGCGAAATACGAAGACAGAAACTGTTTCTAAGGGAGATCACTCCAAGTGACGTGATGACGTCTAGCAACTGTAAAAACAGAACAAAGAGTTCGCACACTACTGACTGTTACGACTACAGTAGTAGCGTGGCAGTGGGGACTGTGGTGGGTGGTTGTGTGGGGATTTAACGTCCTTTTCCACCACATGCGGGTGATATCAAAGACGGGGCAACGATGAAAAAGCCAGCACAAATATTTGGCCCCAGCCTCGATACGAACTCACGACCCGAGCATTAGAAGTCCAACGCTCTACCATTCGGCCACCCCGGCTCCCCCCAGTGAGGACTGAATTTTTTCAGGCAGACTGAGTTAAACAGCGTTATTTTGGTACATTCAAACATGCAAATCTGGCTATAGAGACAACAGACGACTCCACTCGGATAGACCCGAGGCCAAAGCCCCGCCTCTTTACTCTGCCATGTATTGGCAAAACAGTACATCCATGACGTCATTGTGTGGGAAAAGGGGTGACTTCAAGATGAAAGACACTGACGTAATAGTCTTTTTTTCTCAAATGACGTCAACGGACTTACTGCTTTCTTACCATGTTTCAGTCACATCATATAAACTTAACAATATCTACTACTACTACTACTACTACTAACTGATACTTATATAGCGCTCTTTCTCGCAGAGAGCTCACAGCGCTTCACAAGAAAAGAAAAACATTAGAACAATGCAACCACTGACAAACACCCTCACAAAACACACAACATATCAGCACTACAATCAGGTCCCCTCCAACGAGAAGGTGACAGCCGGAGAACTTGCCTCTCAGTGAAGGGACATGACTCCTGGACTACATATGGTCAGGATGCTCAACGCCCCCCCCCCCCCTCCCCCTGGGGTACAAAACAGCAAAACTAAGCATCTCACCCAAGATACTCTAGGTCCAGTCCGTAAACATCCTTATCGTCAAACATCTGCTGCCAGGTTCTTGTGGTATCGGTGGGAATGCCGGTCACCATGGTTTCAAAGCGTGGCTCCATCCCTCCCTGTCCCACGCTGTACACAAACAGACTCCCTGGTCGCTCGTTGCCCACGAAGATCAGCAGGCGACCTCCGACCTCTCCAACTGTCAGAGACTCTGTTTCTGGACCCTGCAAAAGTTTGAAATTCAATATTCAGGATCCCACATTCAAGGTGTTTTACCCCTTTATCCCCTCTGGGGGTATAGGGTGGGTGTTTGGGGGTTTAACGTCCTTTTCCACCACATTCTGGGGGTATAGGGGGATACGTTCAACAACACATATCATGAGCAGGTGTGGAAAACTTCTGACACCGAGATCAGCAGGAGGCTAGAAGTATCCCGGGGTCGATGCAGCCCGGCTGAGGCTAGAAATGCCCCGGACGCAAAGGAGCCGAGGAGTACATCTGGCTTATTACACCGGCTTCCTTTCCATTGCAGAGACCAGATGCAAAGTCAAAAGAGAAAGCAAAACGTTTACCAAAAACACTGTGCCGTCTAGTACATGCTTCAGTAAAATCCGCGTAAATCGTAGTCGCAGGGTACAGCCTATTTACCACGATTTAAGCGAACAACGATTTAAGCGGATTTTACTAGTATTGTTAGCATCAGTCGGGACCTTGACGACGGCTACGATTTAAGCGAATTACACGTAAGTCGTATCCAGTTTATCTGAGTGATATTTACACAGCCAAACACCGCATCGTGCCGGGACCTGAAAAACCCTACGACTTAAGCGAAGTACGGTTTACCCGACTTCGAATTAAGCGAGTTTCACTAAATGGTACCTTTCACTCAGACGTCAGCGTACCTTATTATCTGAGCGGGTGTCCACTCCGTCCGCAATCTTGTCGTTTTCGTCGATGTTGTTGTTGAAGAGATCAGGTCGGAGTTGCGCTGTCTTCTTTTCCATGTCGCTGCCGCTGTCGTACACTCGCTGCATGTCGGACACGCGGAACACGGAGAAGCTACGTCCGCCGTACGTGTAGAACTTCTCGAACAGCCCGTCTGAGTTCTTGCCGTCCACAGAAGAAAAGGTGAGGCGCCCTGTGTGTGTAGTCAGTTTCAGTTTATTTCAAGGGGATATATATATATATATACACTGACTTTACAAAAGGAAGAAAGTGTCATGCTGGCTCCGCACATCCCCAAAAGAGTTTTAAAATGAAAGAATCCACATAGAATAATTAGAAAAGCATGGAACCCAAATTTTCGGGCCCTCAGCGGGCTCTTCATCAGGGGAATACAAATATATATATATATATTCAAACAGCATGGCCGTAGATGGTCTGTACACTAATAATAATAATAATAATAATGATAATAATAACTGAGTATTGTATAGATGCTTTACCCAATTTCTTGAATCGGCTCAAAGCGCCGCGAACTGAACCCAACACGCACGCTCACGCGAATCACACGCATTCTCTCACACGCTGGACATGAACACATTACAATCACGTGGTGCGAAGGGTCGGCTCAGCTATTTAAGTTTCTGAATTTAGACATGCATTTATTTTCATATTTTGTGGGCTGGACATTTCCAAAGTCAGCAACTTCATATGGAATATAGCATAACTATATTCCTACAGGTGAAAAGGCAACAACAACAAACCATTCACATTAGCGTATATACTTCTGTCTACTCATTCGCACCTATACAGAACACAACAGTAGAAAATCAAATAAAGAAGCATACATTGATTCATCCTGTGTTTAGGTGTATTGAATCAGTCTAGCATATATTCCTACCCAGGAAAAACACCAACAACAACAAATGGAGGGGGTAAGAAAACGTAAATGGAAATAGATCATGGTTATTACGGGCAATTATTATTCGCAATTTGCAATACAGCTGTCCTGCTGAAGTCACGAAATGTAGGTAAGACTGCAGGCGTAAGGACACAAATTGAGCATGGGGGAAAATGTGGTGTTTCTTTGATGGACCATGTTTTACGAGTGCACTGGTTTGCAGTGATTTTTGTTGTCATGGAAAAGCGTGATTTTTTTTATGATTTTTGTTTTTTTTGGTAGGACAAGGTGCATGTCAGGAGGTTGCAAGAGGATGCAAGCTGCCAGTGAAGCTTGGGATTTTTGCGCAGAAGAAAGGCAAAGGTGACGTGAGTGGATTTAGGTGAAGCGGCTTTCTGGCCTGAACAGAAAGTAGACTAGCGTTACTCAAGTGAGGTCTGAGCGAAAAGGAGACATTCGAATGTTTGTAGACTCCTGTCAGGTACGTGCCCTTGAATGATCTGTACATGGTAATTTTTGTTTCTAGATTGAACCAATTTTTAGGGGGGACTGATGCCTGAGGCTAACAGGGAATATAGAGGCATTTTGAGACCACTGTACTTGTATTCTTTGACCTGCAGAGCTAGTAAAGCTTTGGAATTCAAATTTTCGGGCAGTAAATTCGTGGGCTGGAAGAAAAAACAAGGGAAAAAAAAGGTGAAAAGGGGAGGGGAGACATGATGTATATATATTGTTCATTACAGGGACACTAAATACAAATTTACAAGTTTACCCAGTTTCGCGTCGTCTTTCAAAGCTTGCCTCAAGGTACTATCAACGCTTGGTGCGATGACATCATCTGGATGAAAAACAAAAACACTTGAAAATGAAAATCTTCATGTCAAGGATATCATTCCTCTTTTGGGAATTAATCTTCTTTTTTATTATTATCTTTTTGGGTTTTTTTATGGCACAAAAACAGGAACACAGTGACATGGTAGACAAGCAATACAGAGACGTCAGGACAAGTAGACTGACAAAATAAAGACGTGGGAGGCTAATATACATGGACATAACATAACAGGCTAGCAATACAAGTACACAGTACAACACCAACAAGAAAGGAAATAATAATAATAATAATAATAATAGGGCGCCTGTCCCCGGGGAACGAGCTCTAGGCGCCTTACAATCTAAAACCCAAGTAAAAAAAACCAAAACCCAAAAAACAAAAAAAAAACATTCACTCAAAGTACACTACGTAAGAACAACTATAAAAGTAAAAGAGAGCACACACACACACACACACACACACACACACACACACACACACACACACACACACACTGAGTAGAAAAAATAAAGGACAGGCAGAGACCAAGATTAAAAACCAAGAACAAGTACCAGTGATAAAACCAAAAACAACAGGATAGATTGAAATGCGCCAGATAAAACCTTAAAAGATAGCAGTGGAAAGAAAAACTGAATAAAATTAAACGAAAAGAGTTAACAGGGCGGAGGGGAAGGGAGACAGCAACAAACAAACAAAAAGTGTGTGTGTGTGTGTGTGTCTGTGTCTGTGTGTGTGTGTGTGTGTGTGTCTGTGTGTGTGTGTGTGTCTGTGTGTGTCTGTGTGATAATCTTGTTTAAAGTAATGCCACGAAGATTAACTATAACTTACCTGGGAAATGTTTGCCTCGCTGTTCCTCCGAGAAGTCCACGAGCTTGTATTCCTGCGCGTCCCCCTCATTGGCCGTGAGGATGTAGTCCTCATCAGACCACCTCACGAAGTGGATAGTGTCCGGAAGGTACATGCCGTAGACTGGCCAATCGGCGATGTTAATACCTGAAAATAATGTGAACTAAGTGAAATGATACGGTTCGTTTCAGTCTCTGTGTATGAGACCTAACCTATCAGTGGATCATGGAACCAATGTAGATAATTTTAGAGCAGACACTGCGTGTACACACACCGTGTCACACACACACACACACACACACACACACACACACACACACACACACACACACACACACACTTCAACAGGACTTCATTCTCCTATTGTAGACACAATACCGTGCTAATTCACACACACACACACACACACACCAAGGCACACACACACACACACACACACACACACACACACACACACACACACACACACTAAAAGGGAACGAATCGCAAAGTGAACACTGCATGGGAGAGAACTGTGCCTGTATGGGAAAAGTAATCTTGCAGTTGTTCAACCCTGTACCCGGGTCCTCGCTTCTCTTGGTCCCTGCGACGATGCCCAGATCGGGCTAACCGAGACCGAGCCGAGCTAAGTGATACCTAAGAAGGAAAAAAAACAACATAAATACTCGGTGACCTGGAAAGTGGACAGTTGCGAACAACTTTGAGGTCCCAGTGTTATTTCACAGTGTGCACAGAAGCGGTGAAAACAGTCGCATTTTACGAGCACAGTACATTTTCAGCCTGGTTAGAGAGTATTTCCTCCATGAGTTGTCCCTCGTGCATACACAGACCCGCAGCAAGCATGCATTTTTCGTGGAAGCTTTGTGCTCTGCCACGAAAAATGCGTGCTAGTTGCGGCAAGGGAGACAACACGTGCAGGCAATACTCTCTAACCAGGCTGAAAATGTACTGTGCTGGTGCATGCGACAGTTTTGATGGCTTCTGTGCACACTGTGAAATAACACTGGGACCTCAAAGTTGTTCGCAACTGTCCACTTTCCTTGTCACCGAGTATTTTTGTTTTTTTCCTTCTTAGGTATCACTTAGCTCGGCTCGGTCTCGGTTAGTCATGGTCTCCCCTCTCCTGAAATCCAGGATGTGTCTTCCCCGAACACTCATGGGTTAGCAACGAACTAGGTCTCGGTTAGCCTGATTTGAACGTCGTCGCAGGGGCAAAGAGAAGCGAGGACCCGGGTACAGGGTTGACAATTGTTTGAGACTGACCAAACACGGATGTCATCCCTACTACACGTTTTTATGTTGTTTCCATAGTAATGGAAACAACATCATAGGACGGGCTAAATTTTCCACGTTCATGGGCAAGCATCTGTGGTACAAACGCACGTCACTGCCGATCTCCCGCAGAGACGATTATGCAAGTGTAACTCTGACAATGACGTAAGAAAACGTACGTCATCGATGCTGGCATGTATAGTGCGCCGAACGCACTTCTCCTCCTCAGTGAGTGCCGTCTGTGTGGATGTGTGTGCGTGTGTGTGTGAATTGTGTCCGGGCCCGTTTCTTCGAAAATACTTAACCGAATGGCTTCAAATTTGGGGTATCCAAATATATCAAAATGTTACATTAGAGGAACCAAGCGTGTGATGATTGCTTAAGTGATTTGGGAGTTATCGCCCTTTTGAGACAAGTTGGTTGTCTTTCGTGTACAGGCGTAATATTTATTTAAATCACTCAATTTTTTGGCAGTAGATAGCTTGAATACGGACTCTGAACAGAGTCACTACTAGAAAATGGTCGCTCTTATAGTTTTCATGTAAACCGAGCCTGAGTTGACATTGCATGTGAACCCAGTTCAGATGCCTATTTCTCCGAAAATACTGAACCGATCGATTTCAAATTTGGGGTTTCTAAATGAATTAAGATTGTTGAATAGAAGGCCCGATCCAGGGTACGATTGCACACATGATTTGCGAGTTATCGCCTTTTTCAGAAAAAGTGGCTTTCTGGCGTTTAAAGGCGTAATATTTACCTAAACCACTCCATTTTTGGGACATAGATAGCGTGAGTACGGACTCTCAACTGAGTGAATTTTGGAGGTTGTCGCTTTTATACTTTTGGCGTAAGCCGTACCTGATGAAAGTGCTGGTGAACACACTTTAGATCTCAAAATCGCTCCTACTATACATAGATAATGAGCCTGGGGTGCCATAAAAAATTAGAAAAATTCACTGCAGCCGTTGTCGTCAGTTGACTCGAAAATTTGTACTCGAAGCACATTTCCTTTACACAAGCCACACGCCTCACAAACATCGCAGAAAAGGCACACGCGCACTGACGCAAAACTGTATCAGCGTCAGTTTGCCGACGTCATGTTTGATTGACGTGGGGGTGTGTCGTCACTTTTCGGAAGTTCTCTATTTGTAGACGGGGAAAGCGGGAGTTTCATTGATGTAGTGAGCTTTGTTTTTCCCACTGACTCTCACTCAATAGCATAGTAGAGTGAGAGAACACCACATAGGTCTCAATGGAGCACATGCACAAACGCGGCTCGCGCAAGTCTGCGTGCGTGCGTGCGTGCGTGCGCGCGCGCGCGCGTATGTCTGTGTGTGTCTATGTGCGCGCGCAGTGAAAAAACGTGAAAAAACGTTCGCCGCGCAGACTTGTCTGTTAAACACATTGAGCCGGTATAAATTCGATCTTTACACTGCGCAGCAGCAACACTTCAATTTTCATGGGGCTGCTTTCATTGCAAGAATTGTATCCGAGTCAAAGTTATTACGTCAAATGTATTATGCGTCATCCCAATGAGGAAAACGTCATAGATTTCAAAGAAAACAACTTGACGTCTTCCAAAACCAAGATTGGTCTGACAAGCCCGGTCAGTTGTTTCCAATCAGAGAGAGAGAGAGAGAGAGTGTAGTGTGTGTGTGTGTGTGTGTGTGTGTGTGTGTATGTGTGTGTGTGTGTGTGTGTGTGTGTCCTCCCGAATACATGGCATTACAAAAGAACGACCGTGACGACAGCAGGTGATTAAATGGAAACAACATATTGGGCTGGTCAGTGGCCATCTTGTTTTGTACATACCGCCGTCTCGGTCACTAGGGTCCAGCTCTCCCCACTGTTTGAAGCCCAGTCCTCGGACAGACGTGATGGTGTTGGTGGCCAGATCCACCTCGGCCACTGCATTGTTCTCCTGTCAAGGGGAGTGATATACGAGATCCGTAAGAAAACAGGTCAGCTTCTCTTCACCAGTCATACGAGGAAAATGACCAGTTCAGGATGGCGCGGCCGGTTCGCCGGGCGGGGGCAAACATGTGACCAGCGCCAGTACGACGGTCGACGGACAAGACCCGACTGATTTTAGCGAGATACAACAACTACTACTACTACTACTACTACTACTACTAACGATAATAAATTTTGTGTAAGGGTTCTCCTCTGCTTGCCCTGTGTATAGACTACCAAGAACGTATTCACAAGCGCAACTACCGCCTTCACAAAAAGTTAAGGACCACTTACAAATATCATTAGACTTTTGTCGTGGTGGCATGCTGGTGTAGTGCTGAACATCGCTGAAACGGCGGCTTATGTAGGCAAACAAATGAGCACAGTTCATAACCAGGGATGCATTCTTTGACCTGCATCTCATTTTTGCCGTGCAGAAAGCCCCACGTATCGCTCACTGAACACTGAAACTCGATCTAGTTTTGGCGAAATTGCAGATTTTCAAACGCGCCAAGCATGCTGTGCGACGCTCACGTGCCATCCACACAGTGGTCGCCATGTTCACTAATTACCCCTTAACCTTGCTACCGAGTGGGTGTTTGGGGGTTTAACGTCCTTTTCCACCACATAGGGTGATATCAAAGACGGGGCAACGATGAAAACGCCAGCACAAATATTTGGCCCCAGCCGGGATCGAACTCACGACCCGAGCATTAGAAGTCCAACGCTCTACCATTCGACCACCCCGGCTCCCCGGCCTTGCTACCGAATTTTACGGGAAAAATCTTATTCGTTTATTTTTTTCTGATTTATTGAAACTGTCACCCATTATGTTGACTGGTCCTTAACTTTTTGTGAAGACTGTATTCCAAAACATAAGCTGACTTCTGTGAAGCCAGGTTATCATGGAGGATGCGAACTTACAGGTCTGCAGTCTCAACAAGAAGAAGTCACCGCAAACTCACGAGGGTCTCCAAAGCGCTAAAAACTCTGCAACTGTGGCAGCGTTGTCTGCATAATGCACAGTCGCTGGAGTTTTTGATAAACGCACAATATGCGGCTTTTTGTTGATATTGCAGACCTTTAAACGTATACCTGCAACCCGATGTAGGCCTTGGTGTAGTCAGTGTTAAAGGTGACGTACTCAGGTTCCGCGTTGTTACTGAACGGGTTGCTCGTGCCGTTACCTCGGTACACCCAGCGTACGCCGGACTGGGACAGGGCGTCGAACCTGAAGGACATCAGTATGAATGAATGACAGCTCCGGTGATAGGAAAGCTCTGTCTGTCTGTCTGTCTGTCTCTCTCTCTGTTTTTTTGTTTTTTTGGTGGACTTTTTTTAGTGTGTGTGTGTGTGTGTGTGTGTGTGTGTGTGTGTGTGTGTGTGTGTGTGTGTGTGTGTGTGTTCTTTCTCTTACAACTGTACATTTAGCTAATCTTTGCCCCATGTCATTGTGAGCTAAGGCAAAACGTCATGACCTCGAAGTTGTACCTCTCTCTCTCTCTCTGGGGTACCTGTGAATGAAAACGGCCTGTGCCGTCGCGCATGAATAAGTAGGCTGAGGATTGGGTTTGATCTGACAAAAATCCGTCACACACACACACACACACACACACACACACACACACACACACACACACACAGAAACTCACTGATCATCAAACTTAGTAAAATCAAGGTTGATCACTGTCGGCAGGTTCCTAACGCCTTGTGGGAAGCGGATGATACCAACGCCCCCTGGCGGATCGTAGAATTGACCGTTGACCTCCAAGCCCTCATTTTCGATGGCGACCACGATGGTACAGTCGGGTGTCGGATACACCATGTCTGGTAGCGCCCCCACTGGCAAGATAAATCATCATCATCAACATCGTCGTCGTCATCATCAACATCGTCGTCGTCGTCATCATCATCATCATCGTCGTCGTCACCACCACCACCACCATCATCATCGTCGTCGTCGTCGTCATCATCATCATCATCACGGTCATGCTTATCGTCTGTATCATTTCATTCATCATCTTGGCTGTCTTAATCATTATCATCATGGCTGAACTATCACTAGCAAGTGACCCATCGAACAACAAGGACTGACACATGAGCTTAATCCCCCCTCCCCCTTCCCCCCCCCCCCAAAAAAAAGGCCACCATCCCCTCGCCACCCCTCAATCCCCCCCCCACACACACACACACCCCAACCCCCCCCCCCCCCCCAAAAAAAAGGGGGGGGGGAGGGAAAAACTGCAGAATGGATTTGCTGTGATAGATGCGACGTTTTTCCATTTTTTTCCATTTTATACCTGTTATTTAATGGACAATAAAGTAATTTTGAATCTGCATTTGAATTTGAACTGTGTGTGCAGGTTTTGCAGGTTGACTCACTGGGTATATCGTGCAGCAGTTCCAGGCTCCCGTCGTCCTTTGAGTAGGCTCCGTACACGCGCACCCCGCCATTCAGCGGGTCCGACTTGTTGACGTAAGACACGAACACGTGACCTCCGCAAGCCTCGACGTCAGTCAGGTCAAGCTCGGGCAGCACCGTCCCGTTGAGGTAGACCATATTGGCTGGGTTGCTGGCATCGATCACGTGGAAAATGCCATCGCCTGCGCAAGGCAAAAAATGTGATCTACACATCCAGATGATGAGGATGATGGAGACTTGATATAGCGCACGGCTCCACCCGAACTGAGTGCTCACGGCGCTTAGGGAGAGGTTTTGAAAGGAAAGATGATTACTGGCATGAGGCACTGAAGAGATGAGTCTGCAGGCGCTTCCGCAATGCGGTGATGCTGACTGTCTCCTTCACTGACTCAGGGAGCGAGTTCCACAATTTTGGCGCTGCATTTTTGAAGGACCGTGCACCATGCCTCTTCTTACTGGTGTCTTCAGTTGAAGGGAGCCGCAGACGGAGAGAACTTGCAGAAAGGGTGTTAAGAATGCAGCCTACTTCAAATTGTGCTATGGACCATACAAATCATGATTGGGACATGGTATGGTATGGTATGGTATGGTATGGTATGGTATGGTATACCTCCTCGGTGCACATAATTATCCATCTCTTCTGAAATACTTATTGCACCGCGGGGAGCCGGGGTAGCCGAATGGTAGAGCGTCGGACTCTCAATGCTCGGGTCGTTAGTTCGAATCCCGGCTGGAGCCAAAAATTTGTGCTGGCCTTTTTCTCGTTGTCCCGTCTTTGATATCACCCTTACGTGGTGGAAAAGGACGTTAAACTCCCAAACACCCACCCACCCACCCTTATGGCGCCGCAGGGCTGATGGACGAAGCAGTGAAAGCTTGACTTAGAAAGAAAAAATCCATCCAAATTCCTGCCCAACAGGGATTCAAACCAGGCGGCTCAGGATCCGAAGTCGGATACCTTAACCACTAGACAACTAGACCTCTTGTCGGGATCCAGCAGGTTGGATAAAGCGGGGAAGAGGAGGGGTTGGAGAGGGGGAGGAGGGATCGAGAAAGGAGAACCAACACAGCATGCGGGTTGGAGTCTATAATACTAGCGGATGTACCCGACTATGCCCGGGCTGATGCTCTACAGAGGTTCTGGTACCGCGGGAACCGTTTGAAGATAAGGACGAAATGAGAAATTGCACAGATACTGCGGGACGCGTTTGGCGGACAGACAGACCGCGTTTGGCAAACATGCGTGGCAGACAGACAAACAGACAAAACTGTTCATATATATACATACAATAAGTAGAGAACTGAGATCAGAACAATACTGCTGGCGTAAGTACACAAATTAAGCGTGGGGTCACTGATGTACAGGGTAATTTTTGTTTCTAGATTAGAAAAGCATATTTAGGGGGTGACTATGATGCCTGAGGCTAATAGGGAATGTTTAGGCATTTTGAGGCCCCGTCGGTGCATGTGTGATCTTTGACCTGCTTGGATTTTCCGTACACACAAGAGGCCCCATAGGGTTCAAGCCACTCACCCACACCATAGATGAGTTTGCCCGTGGGTTCGTAAGCGAGCTGTTCGACCGACCCGACAAGCAGCTGAAACTGCGGCTGGTTGTTGTCGTCAAAATCATGAGGCACGTAGATCGTGCTCAGCTTGGTCAGTTTCACTTCGTACCCGGCAGCAAGGGACAGAACCGACAGCAGCAGTGCCCATTTACTCATCAGTTGTCTTTCCATTCTGCAAAGGTTCAAAGAGAACGACCACGTGATTCTAATAGAACGATAGCAGTAGCAGTATGCTGGGACATAATGATCACATCAGACACTAGTCACTGCACAGAATAAGAAATGATGAATACTATTTACCGGAAACACACAAATCCACATTCAATTCAATTCAATTCAATTCAATATAACTTTATTGTCTGTCGATGGCAGAAAATTTTCTTCTGGCTCACACACACACGCACACACACACACACACACACACACACACACACACACACACACACATTAATTTATCTAGACATACAAATCCATACATATTAAACACAGATCCTAAAGTAATGTGTGATGCCCAAGTCTAATACTATGCAACTAAACTAAGAAATCTAAACTAAAAGATGGCAAGGGCATTGACTAGAAACCGTGTACTCTGTGTGTGTGTGTGTGTGTGTGTGTGTGTGTGTGTGTGTGTGTGTGTGCGCGCGCGAGCGTGCGTGCGTGCGTGCGTGTGTGTGTGTGTGTGTGCGTGCGTGCGTGCGTGTGTCACGGTGTGCATGTGTGTGTGTGTGTGTGCATGCGTGCATGCGTGCGTGCGTGCGCGCGCGCGCGCGCGTGTGTGTGTGTGTGTGTGTGTGTGTGTGTGTGTGCATGCTCGCGCGCGCGTGTGTGTGTATGTGTGTGTGTGTGTGCGTGCGTGCGTGCGTGTGTCACGGTGTGCATGTGTGTGTGTGTGTGTGCATGCGTGCGTGCGTGCGTGTGTGTGTGTGTGTGTGTGTGCCTTGGTGTGTGTGTGTGTGTGTGTGTGTGTGTGTGTGTGTGTGTGTGTGTGTGTGTGTGTGTGTGTGTGTGTGTGTGTGTGTGTGTGTGTGTGTGTGTCTGTATTTACCGGAGACCGGGGACACACACGGACAAACTTTTCCACAAATCCGGGACACTCCGGAACCGGGGACGTCCCCGGTGTGTCAAAGTTCTATTTTTTAATTTTATCGTATTTCTTGACTAAAAATGATGTTACTAGTGAAATATGAGCAAAATCGGACAATGTCCCCGGTTTGATGGTAGAAATGCCACGGAGCGTGTGTATCCATACACAATTTTACCGGAGTATACACACAGGCTGTGTATATGTGTAACGAAACGGGTTTTATATTTCTGTCTGGCTAAAGCTAGATAGACAGTCAGAAAGTATTGTAATGACATGTCTGACTCCCCCAACAAACCCTTTCGAACTTTAGTCCCATGGCAGTATTTATTACATTGAAACAGAAACAAACACACAATCAGACTGAAGCAGAGACAAGTAGACAATCAGACAAATAATCAATGTAAAAACATATGAACAAGACTGACATGACACATGGTACGGTTACAGTACATGTAAACTGACATGGAGACGACTGATCATTTGATCATACTGAAATGATGACAAACCCCTCGGTGAGAGGTGAAGTCTGCGAGACGATCCGTTACCGCACTCCACAGCACAACGTCACAAAACACCAGGAATCGTTCTTGGCCGATCACTACGGTGTTGGGAGATCACAACCTCCTTAGACTAGGCAGGTAGACTCAGGGGCGAGGGGACGGTATCTGCTCACCGGGCCACGGCACGGTTTAGAGGGGACACCCATCGCAACTGCCCACTACCCGTTACACCACACCATACCGCACGTCATCTGAAACATCGCAATTCGACGAACTAAAAACCTAGTCTACCAGCTGACTGGCTATTCGGGTCGATATTCGATATACGATAATTTCCGATCGCGATATTTAACTATAGTTACCTCGGTTCTCGGTCCGGGATGACTACAACAGCTACAACAGCAGCAACAGCTCCACAGCAGTTATAGCTGCAACAACAACACAGGCCTCGACATCTGAAATCGGACGGCCCTCGACAGTGCTGGAGTCGGATAAAAACGGTCGACCCCTCGCTTCGTCAATCGCCTCAGAAATGATACAAAATTTTTCGTCTAGTGAACGAGCTCACGCGAATACAAGTTCACCTGTTCGCGCGTCACCGCTTTACAACAATAGAATTCTATAGCGCGAGTAGGGGTGCCCGTGAAACCTCTGTCTCGGGTAGCGACTCGGCGTGTCAGTCACAGGCGCGTGATAATACGGCCTACGTTTGATACAGAGCATAGGCTCTCGATAAAAAATGACTCACAGAATTTCTTTACAATATGTCCCCGGTATGTAGGTATGGAACTATTGACAATATCTGAACAACGGAATCATATTCTCGTACCTGAGTTACCTCAGCTCCATCTCCTGGTGTTATTTTGTCTTTATGATTGTTTTCACGTGACAATAGACTGTGTTTCGCACGATATAAGCATGTAACTGCAAACCAGCGATACACACAGGAAACCGGGGACACACCTGGAAACCGGGGACACACCCGGAAACCGGGGACACACCCGGAAACCGGGGACACACCCGGAGACCGGGGACACACCTGGAGACCGGGGACACACCTGGAAACCGGGGACAGACAGAGAACGCTGGTTATCGGGAACTCAAAAAATACTCTGGAAAACGGTGTCACGTTGGAAACCTGGGATGCACTTAAAGCCCTGAATATCGTGGACAATTTAACATTACTTTGTTTTTGCTTGTAGAGATAACTGTGTAAATTCACACTTTTTTCTTTTCTTTCTTGTTTTTTCTTTGGTGGTGGTGGTGGGGGGGGGGGGGTGTCGTGGGGGATAATACGGCAACATTGGAATTACAATATCATGCAAAACAAAACAAAAAGTCTGTAGATGCTGTCTGCTATTCCTATACAAATATATAAATTAATCTCTCTTTGCTGAAATAATACACAGAATACAAGAGACATGTATACCTTAAATAAACGAAATCAAGGGTGCTTTGACGACAAGAGACAGTGATAAATGTCTGAATTCCCCCCACCCACCCCCACCCCCACAAACGCGCGCACACATTTTGGAATGAATTCATTGATTTCCCCTTACACACAGCCCCTCCACCACCAACCCCTGTCTTTCTCTGTTTCTCATCAGAATTCTCTATCTCCTCACACTACCCCCTTCACCACCCCCACCCACCCCCCGCGCCTTTTCAAAATATAATCCCTCTCTCTTTCTCTTTCACCAGAACATCCTCTCTCTCTCTCTCCACCCCTCCCCCTTTCATCCCCCATCCACCTCGCTCTCTGTCACTCATCAACAAACGCCTTCCCTCTCTCTTTCTGAACAGATCTCCCCCACCACCCCCTTCCCCTCCCATCTTTTATTTCACCAGTCGTGGAGTAGGAAGTAAAGGTCCTCAACTTGACAGGTGTTCAGCAGCACCAGCAGGGTGCTGCGAACAAAGCCCGCCAGGATGAAGACCAGGTGGGGGGAATCCAGTGAAGTCGGCCTTCAGAAGCGACCCTCAGATGTCACACTGGACCAGGGGTCAGCATACACCTGCTTACTGATCCCCCCCCCCTCTCCCGGGAGATTTTAAGAGAGCAAAAGACAGGTGAATGGACCGATGGAGGCAGAAATAAGAGTAAAGAAAGAGCAAAAGGGGTGGGCAAGCTCAGCGAAATCAGCCCCGCCGCGTGAAGGCAAGCCTATGGGGCCACCAGTCGTGGAAGAGGGTGGGTGGGTGGGTGGGTGTTTAGGGGTTTAACGTCCTTTTCCACCACATAGGGTGATATCAAAGATGGGGCAACGATGAAAAAGCCAGCACAAATATTTGGCCCCAGCCGGGATCGAACTCATGACGCGAGCATTAGAAGTCCAACACTCTACCATTCGACCACCCCGGCTCCCCCAGTCGTGGAAGAGGACGCTGAACTCCCAAACACCTACCTACCAGTACCTCTCTGTCTCTGTGCAAAATACCCTTCCCCTCTATTTCTCTTTTGTTGGAACATGCTGAACACACCATCTCTGCCTCCACCCACTCCCTGTCCACCCTCCCCACTTCTCGTTCTTGCTCACACACATCCCAACTCGACTACCCCTCCTCCCCTCCCCCTTTCTTTCCAACCAAATGAAGCTGATTCTGGCACAAACATTCACTCCATGCTTATATCCGGCGTAATGACCCTGATTCCGACATAGAGATTTATTCCATGTCTGTTTCCGGTGAAATGAAGCTAATTCCGGCACAGATATTCACTCCGTGTTGGTATCGTATTTCTCGGTTGTAAAAGCACCAGTCTCTCTTTGAAATTTCTAAAAACTACGGGTACTTCGTGTGCAGTAAAGCGTCTGCAGTAAAGCGTATGTGGCACATACTGTCGGTGACGCATTGTAAAAATGGAGGAAATGTAACGTGACATCGACCTGGAGCTTAAATCTGCAGGGGCCACAGATAAATTTCGTTTAAATGTGCCAAATATTCACCAGGGAAAAGAATCGGTGCTTTTGTGCGGCATGTTACGAGTTTTTCCCTTACAGACCGGACTAGGGCGTGTCTGCAGTGGAATCGGTTTCATTTAGACGGATACCAACAAGGAGTGTCTGTACCAGAATCAGTTTCATTTAGTCAGATATTTACACGCAATAAAATGTTTGAGTGGAATCGGCTTCATTCAGCAGTAGAATAACATGGTGGAAATTTCACCACAATCAGCTTATTTCATCAAATACGGAGTGAACTACATGGAAATCAGCTTCATTAGTCAGCATCATAATCAGCTTCATGTCATCGGACACTGTAATACGCATAATACGTGTCTGCATCCGGATCTGCTCATGTATCTAAACGGGAAAAATGTCACTTTATTACTGATAGATTTCACAGGTAAGTGCCAATTCGTAATTGCTCTGGTGACAGTACCGTAAGACTTTCTCGTGGCCGAGTGAGAAGGTATCTGCCATGAACACTACCACTACACTACCTAAAAAAAACAAAATATCAAAACAAAAAAACAACTCTCTTTACAAGAAACTCGCTTTCTCAGGCTCAGGAAAATATCGGCCATCAAGATTATCAAGCCTCCTTATAATTAGCAATACTGACGTGGCTTACAGTCTTGCATAGTTTGTGTACAGAGCCTTAAAGATCTTAGCTCCCAACAAAAAGCTTTCAGAAGTGCGAACAAATTTTACAGAGTCTACCTTGCAAGCACAGTCAACTCTGTCACAGTTGCAGAGTTTTCAGTGTCCCTGAAACCCCAATAAGAGCCACGGGCAGCCTGATTTCACAGCTCAGTTTACGTTTTGACACTGAGCGAGAAAGATCGTGCAGCACTAAACATCCGCTAGACACTCTAGCAATGTTTCTCGCTCACTAACCAAGAGCCAAATAATGTCACGGCAAACTCGTGCTTTGGTTTTATAAGCATCCCCGAAGCGCTGAAAACTCTGCAACTGTGACAGAGTTGCCTGGATTGTGCACAGTCGAAGGATTCGCATTAAAAAAAAAAAAAAAAAAACCGCAATGTTTACAGCTTTTTGCTCAGATTGTAGAACTTTAAAGCAATGGGCATGTGCATTCAACAACAACAACAAAAAATTGTCTCCACTTGACCTTCATTTGGTTTCTCTCTCTCTCTCTCTGATAAGGAAAATAAACACAATGAAACGCGCACCCCCAGTGTCATTTTTAGGTTACCTCGTCTTTGATTCCACCCGTAGTTGGTGGAAATGGACGTTAAACCCTCAAACACCACCCCACACTGAAGCACTGTGCGCTTGAAACGTCAGAAGCAATACAACCCCGAATTTAGTCAGTACGCAATTACTGCCAGATTCCACAGGTAAGTATCAACTTGTACTGAACAGCGCCACGTCAGAAGTTGGCCAACTCACCTCCCCTTCCTGTTTCTGTGTTTCAGTGGCCACAATGAAGAAAGTCATTTTAAAAAGAGGTTTCTGTCAGAAATGTGCGTTGACCGGCGTTACACCGGAAAAAAAGGGAACACAAAAACACGATGTATGGATACTGCTGTAAAATATCTAGTCAATGTTAAATACAGAATGAGGGACATTTGCAAATAGTGCTATTGTTTGCAACTGCAACTTCAAGGGAAGGGTTCACTAAACAGTGCACGTAAAGCATTGGAGTAACCAAGACGACATCCCCGCGCTAGATCAGTTTGGCATCACCTAAAGATTTCACAGGTAAGTGCCTACTGGCAACTTGTGTACTGAGCCACGCGCGCAGGAGAGCGAGTTGTGATGTGGCGCTACACGGTCCATTGGTGCTGCTTGATCAAGACTCAACAATTCAACTTTGCTTTGTGCAGCCGTCAGAGTGGACCTTTAGTCTCTTGCTCCAGTGACAGTACCGCGAGACTCTCACTGCTGAGTGAAAAGGCATCTGCCATGAACACTACCATTACGCTGCCTAAAACAGAAACAAAACACCTCTCTTTACAAGAAACCCTCTTTCTTCAGCCTCAGGGAAATCTCACCTGTCAAAAAATATCAAGCCTCCTTATGACTAGTAATACTGACGTGCTGTACAGTCTTGCAAAGTTTGTGTACGGAGCCTTAAAGCGACAGGCATGTCCATTCAACTAAGAAAACGTTTGTCTCCACTATACCTTCATCTGGTTTGTACCTCTCTCTCTCTCTCTCTCTCTTGGGGAGCAGGGGTGGCCAAATGATAGAGTGTTGGACTTTCAATGTTCGGGTTGTGAGTTCGAATCCCGGCTGGGACCAAATATTTGTGCTGGCCATTTTCTCGTTGCCCCGTGTTTGATATCACCCCTACGTGGTGGAAAAAGACGTAAAACTCCTAAACACCAACCCATCCTCTCTCTCTTCCCCGGCTGGGGCCAAATATTTGTGCTGGCTTTTTCATCGTTGCCCCGTCTTTGATATCACTCTATGTGGTGGAAAAGGACATTAAACCCCCAAACACCCACCCACATACACCCTGCCCCTTCTCTCTCTCTGTGATAAGAAAAACGCACAATAAAAAACACGCATTCCCTGTCATTTTTAGGTTGCCTCGTCTTTGATTCCACCCGTAGGTGCGCTAAAAGGACGTAAAACTCCGATACACCCACCCACCTGCCCTCTCTCTCTCTCTCTCTCCGTGATTAGAAAAATACACAAGCAAAATAAAACATGCATCCCATGTGTCATTTTTAGGTTGCCTCGTCTTTGGTTTCACCCGTACGTGGTGGAAAAGGACGTTAAGCCCCCCCCCCCCCCCACACACACACACACACACTCACTCACACTTAACCACTGTGCCTGCGCCCCTCCTCTACCAATTTCTGTCTTTCAGTGATCACAATGAAGAAAGTCAGTTTAATAAGAGATTTGTCAGAAATGTGCATGGATCGGCGTTACGGCGGCGTTACATGGGAAAAGGGGAACACAAAAATGCTCGGTATGGATACTCCTGTGGAGTAGTCAATATTAAACACAGAATGAGGGACAGCTGCAAACAGTGCTATTGTTTACAACTGCAGCTGCAAGGGAAAGGTTCACTAAAAGGTGCACGTGAAGCACTAGAATAACCAAAACGACATCCTCGTGGTATGGTAAAGTAGCTTGGCATCACCTAGAGATTTCACAGGTAAGTGCAAATTTGCAACTCGTGTACTGAACCACGAGCGCAAGACAGTGAGGTGTGATAACGATAACGATAACGATAACGATCCTTTATTTTACAACGGAAGAAGTTATAGGCACACAAAGACCATTTTCAAACTTGCCGTTGCTACACTACCATAAAAAAAAAGAAAATTAAAAAAAGACTAAGAAGAGAAGGAGACAAAAGTTACCTAAGAAAAGGAAATCACACACACACACACACACACACACACACACACACACACACACACTTATATATATATATATATATATATATATATATGCGCACTCGCGCGGCAAGCATAGTTATACACAAAATCATGGTATCACTTATGATGTACATACTCATGGAACTAGCGCAGGTGTATCACTGTTTATGTAAATTGCGTGACAGGTTTTGTTGGTAAGAAGTGAACTTTGGTGAATGGGCAAGACGGATGGGTTGTAAATAATTTATGCAGTTTCTGATGCCAGGTGGTTGAAGAGACTTTTCCTGAATGATGTCTGCGATCCATTGTTAGTAATGCTTAGAGGGAGTTTGTTCCAAAGAGAGGCACCGGAGAAGCAGAGACTTGATTTAAAAATATATATTCTCGGACGTGGCGGTATAAAGCGCTGCGTTGATGAGGGATAGCGTGGATCAGACGAGGTAAAGAGGCTGCTGATGTACTCTGGCAGGACGCCTTTGCGGATTTTGAACATAAACATACCTTTATTTAAGATCAGATGTTTCGGAAGAGAGAGCATTTCTAGCTTTTGGAGTTTCTGGTCAGTTGTTAGTGTGGGGTCGGGAAGGATCAATTTTGCTGCTCTCCTGTGTAAGGAGTTTAGTCTCTTCAAATGGACATCACTGCATCCGTCCCAGAGTGTGGACGAATAGTCAATGTGGGGTTTAATATTGGCGTTATAAAACAATTTTCGAGAATCGCTGTCAATAAAGTATTTCAGTTTTGACAACATAAATAAATTTCTTGACACAAGTTTACAGACTTTTTCTATATGCGCTTGCCATTTCATCTGACTGTCAATGATCACACCCAGTAACCGATGTTCTGTGACTTGTTTAATGGGCTGGTTTTGGACAGACAGCCTGAGCGTAAGTGGGTTAAGCTGATGTTTCTGACGCGTGGCAATGACCATACATTCCGTCTTAGCTGGATTTAGAACCATAGAATTTCGGTGACACCAATCAGACACGTCGCTTAAGCCCTGCTGTAACCGTTCGCCTATTGTGTCGATGTTCTTGTCAGGCGTGTGAATGGTCGCATCGTCAGCGAATAAGTCACATGACAACTTGTCACTTAGATGAAGCGGTAGGTCATTGATGTATAAACAAAAAAGGAGAGGCCCAAGGATTGAGCCCTGGGGCACGCCTCGAGCAATCAAGCCTTTTGACGAGTATGAGCCGTTCAACAAGACACTTTGGTTTCTATTTCTGAGGTAGGAACGAAAAAATAAAGACACATCACGACTCGACTGAGACGTTGTTACTAAATGTGTGTTTCCTGTGTGTGCGCTGTCGGTGTGGGTGGTTGCTGTGTTGGTACTTGGCGTGACGTCATTAAGATAGAGTTTCAGTTTTGTCAAAAGGATGTCATGGTCGACAAGGTCGAACGCTTTTTTCAAGTCAATGAAAGCAGCACCGGTTACTTGTGTATTGTTCATAGCAGAAAGCCAAACATCCGTCAGGCGTGCTAGAGCCGTGTGACATGAGTGTTTCGGGCGAAAGCCGGACTGAAGCGAATGAAAAAGCTTGCGACTTTCAATAAATTCCATTAAGTGTTTGTGAACATGCCGCTCTAAAGGTTTGGATAAGACAGAAAGCAAAGATATGGGACGGTAGTTATTTATGTCGGAAAGATCCTTGGATTTTGGAATCGGTATGACCTTGGCGTTCTTCAGTTCTGCTGGGAAGACGTTGTGCTGAATACATAGATTATATATGAAAGTTAATGAATCAATTATATAGGGAAGCAACATTTTGAGTACTTTGGGGCTGATCTCATCTGGTCCCGCTGATTTCTTACTGGGCATTGAGGTGATAAATGTGCCAACCTCGTGGACTGCTAGTGGGGGGATGACGAATGGCTTCGTGCCCGCTGTTCGCTTTGTACAGAACTGAACGAGTGTATCGGGACAGGTGTATGGGTCAGTGTTACTATGTGATGGGGCAAGGGATTCGGCGACGGAGAGGAAGTGTTGGTTAAATTTGTTTGCAGTCAGGTCGGATGGGATGCCTGTTGATTTCTTGTTAGCGCCTCCGGTCACAACGGCTATAGCACGCCACAAAGAGGACATGTCCTTGTCTTGTTTGATAAGTCGGTCAATGATGGATTTCTTTGCCTGCCGGACTAGAGATTTTACACGGTTACGTTCCCTTTTAAATTCACTGAAGCGTTTCTCTTGTAGCAATTTATCCCTTACCTTCATGGCGTCTATAATCTCTTGAGTTAGCCACGGTGGAGTAACAGTGTTTTTTACTCGTTTGCGTTTAAGGGGTGCATGTTTGTCAAAAACTTTTAGAAACATTTCATACCAAACAGAGAGGGCACGGTCAGGCTCGTTCTCATTAAACACTGCTGCAAAGTTCGTACGGCTAAGATCAGATAGGAAATCACTTTCATTAAAATGTTTAAAAGATCTGTACGAGATGTATGTGTGTCCTCCTTTCTTCACTTTCGGGAGTTTTGTTTTCCATGTACAGCTGATAGGGAAATGATCACTAACACTAAGATTATCAACGGTGACGTCACTGACGGCTTGGGGGTTGTTGGTGTAGATGTGGTCTATAATGGTGGACGTTAGTGGGGTGACTCTAGTGGGAGAAGTGACTAGCTGTTTCAGTCCTAACATGGTGGTGGTGGAGTCCCATGCGTTGTGTGGTTTTAACATGTCAATATTGAAATCTCCCATTAGGAGAACATCAGACTTACACGTACTGGCTTTATCGCACATGCTTAGGAAATGATCGTACCATTCTAAGGTCTCTGCGGGGTTACGATATAGAAAACCCAGAAGTAATGCTCGTTTCTGTGGTGTTTTCAGCTCAAGCCACATACACTCAACCTCCTTTGTTTCTAAATCATGGCGTCTGCGCGTTATGTCCCGTATAGAATCATGGATGTATACGGCTAGACCTGTTTCTCCAGGTGATGCAGGGTCTCGTCTGATGATGGAGAAATTGGGGACAGTAACGGATTCATCGGGAATGTTTGAATTTAGGCGTGTTTCCGAGAGACCAACAAGATGAAAGTGATCAGGCCTATTCAAGTAGAGACTAACATCAGGTAGCTTGTTAAAAAGATGAAATACATTGAGGTGTCCAATGCGTATTTTTTGGCGTTTCATACTGGTACAACTCTAAACGATTCAAGAGAAAATGTATGTGTTGAGTGACAAATAGAATGGACAAAACGAAGGCAAAATTCAGGATAAGAAGACAAGATAAAAAAAAAAAAACCAAGATGAAGGTGCTAGCCTACTTATGACAAACGCTAAGTCACTACGAATAGAATGGTCAAACAAAAGACAAAATTCAAGATAAAAAGACAAAATGAAAGTACTCGTCTACTTATGACAAACGTTTAAATCACTACACTACAGTCGTTTGTAGACTAGACGTAAGATAAAGAAGAGTAGAACCACAAGGAGGGCAGACACTTACGAATAAGGTGTCACAGTCTGTTTACTCAGCCAGAAGTGATCTGCACAGCAGATGTTGAAACTGAAAGCACACTTACGGTTTCCGGCGTATCCGTCACAGGGAGACGCCTCTGTCCGGATCGGTAGGTAACACAACAGCCTTAAAGTCACTATGTGCAGGTGTCCTGGTAAATGGCTGACACAATACGTAATTTGTGAGAAAGTTCGCTCTATGTCCTCTATGCACACATCCAGTTTACACACGTGTCCAGAATCACTCCAGTCCGGCGTGAGTAGTAAGTCACACAAGAAATACTGAGTATACTGAGAATGCTGAGATTCAGCGCGCGATGTGTGGTTCGCTTTAAGACCGAGGCAAGATACACTGTCTTTACAAAAGCCAAATAATCAGTTTCTCAAAGTAAGGATGAGAACTAAGTAATCAGTTTCTCAAAGTAAGGATGAGAACTAAGAGGAGTTGTCTATGCAGGTATTGTATGAGTTTCCACACACAACTACAGCAAAACAAATTTGACGACTTTGACAGGTTTGACCAGTTCCATCTGTCACTGAACAAGTCGTTACTTCCACGAGAACAGAACAACAGTGCGTTTGATGCACAACACTCGAGGGTAAATACAGGCAACGTCCACTGAAATGTACGGAACAAGTAAAGAGACGATAACGACTACACACTCGACTCGACTCGACTATATGACTCGACTACACACTCGACTACACACAATTTCACCACAATGACACTTGAAAATCGTCATCACTGAAAGAATGGTTGCATCAACTGCGCAATCATTCTCAAAGCCTGCAAGGGATCTGAGGTGTTGGGGGGTCCTTGCTGTTCCCATCCTCTGCTTGGACCTGCAGCTGCAGGGGGGATTATGGGGGCGTGAAGAGGGCGTTGCGGTTGAAGGCGTGGGTAATCCGTGTCCGAGATCAGGGGCGGCCCGGCGTGACCGCGATCAGGACACGGAGGTGAGCGATCTGACTGCTGCAGTAAGTGTATATGCTGCGAGGGCTGTGGCCGCTGTTGCAAAGCTGCCTGTTGAGAGAGAGGAGGACGCTGCAGGACGTTCTGATGAGTGGCAGGATTATGTCTGCCGTACGTAGAGGGCGCAGCAGGCCCGTGGTGGTCGTGGTAAGGCTGGCTGCCCTGCCTCTGGTTTTGCTGTGAGGACCCTGGACGGCGATACTGTCTGGGGCCGTCGCCCTGACGCTGGTGTGGACTGAGTCTGTCCTCATTTGAGGACGCTCGGGGTCGGCCAGCGTTGCGAATGTTCCACTCCAGCGAACGCACACCCCTGTCACTCGGGTGAAGTTTGTCGTAGTAGAGGATCTGTTTGGGGGCGCCACTGGAAGCAAGAAACGTTGGGACATTGTCGATGTAGATGGTTTGTTCCTGTTTACAAGCTGACTTCAGAGACTGGTTCGACGTAAATGCTGGTTTGCTGAGGGGATGCAATCCACCAGGAGGAACAATGGAGGACATGATAAGTATGGCCCGGGGAAACACTGTTCTGAGCAAGTCCAGTAGCTTGAGCCATGTTTGCTTTGTAACTGGCCCATTTCGGCAACTGTTTATACCGACGTGCACCGTTACACGCGCAATGTTCGGTGTCGGAGGTAGCGTACTGAGCCATTTCAGTAGATGTTCGATACTGAGTCCAGATACAGACATGTTTTGCACAACAGCACCGCCAACAGACACCCGTTTCTCGTCCACATACTGTGTGACCGAGTCGCCGATGAGGAGTGATGTAGCTTCGCTGCGTATTTTCATGCGCATGAGGCGCTCCAGTGGTGTTGGTCGTTGTTTGTGGTTGGCGTTTTCAGTGATTTTGTTCTGTCGCTTATCTACCTCCGACTTCTTCTTCTCGGCATCCGAAGCAAGGTTTTCTTCGCCGTTCAGTCTAGTGAGGGCGTCATATCTGTTTCTAATTGGCACTTTGACAAATGTTTCGTCGTCAGCTTCCTGAACAGAGGACGGCGTCGGGGAGGATGGGCGGGAGAAGGGCTCCATTCCAGTTATTTCATGGGTGGATGGAGTTGGTGATGGGGATGACGAAGGGTTGTCGTTGTCACGAGAGGTGGGAGGGGAACTACTCTCGTCTCTCTTCTTGTCTGTCGTCGTACGCTCTGACACCACAAGATTGTCGATCTGTTTTTGCAGGTCCCTTAATTTGTCACCGTGACCGTTTTTACAAGAGGTGAGTTGACTGACTTTGTCTGCGAGTGTGTTGTGGTCTTTGGTCAGGGCGGCTGTTGTGGTTTGTAGCGTATCTCGCAGGTCGATTTCAGCTGCTTTCACTACGTTCTTTGTTTTGACTTCACAGTCTAGGACTAGTGATGTCACCCTCTGTTGTTCCTGCCGCAGTTTGGCACACTCATGCTTCACACTGGACAGCTCAGTGCGAACTTTGTTTAGTTCAGTCTGGAGGGTGTTGATTACGTTCACTGAGTCTGCTAGTTGCTGCTGCATGGTCAGGATCAGTTGGTGCGTCCCTTCGGTGACCGGAAGAGGAGTCGGTGACTGTTGGTTAGCATTTCCTTCGGCGTTGTGCGAAGCGCTGTTTGCTGTTGCGTTGTCCTCTGTGGCATGGTGTTTGTCGTCAGTATTAGGAAGGACAGGGTGGGGGGTGTCCTGATCAGGTGAGAGGTCGCTGATGTAGGGCCCGTCGCTGTTGGTGTCCTCGGGCTGTTTGGTCGCGGAAAGAGGATCATCTCCTCTTGTGGACGGGATGGCTGGGTGCTGATCAGGTGGAGGGAACAGCTGGGGATCAGGCAAGGGGTCGGTGTCACTGTCCCGCGGGCGACGTTCTGGTTCGCTGCTTCCTCTATCCCTCTGGTTTTCGCTGTAGGTCTCAGACTCAGAGCTGTCCTCACTTGTGTCGGAGATTGTGAGTTGGCCGATGAGATTTAGCTTGTCTGAGTTGGGAGGGGGGACGGGTGGCGGAGCCGGCAGGTTAGAGTTGAGCTCTGTGTTGGTCGATGGAAGTGATAGCATTTCCACTGCTTGCATCTCCTCGATCGTTTCTTTCAGCTCTTCGAACTCTTCGTCAATCCACTTCTGGGAGCCATGTCCTTGAGCTCTAATGAGATGAGTGGTGTAAAATATTGTGATGGTTATCAGCTTACTGGTTTTGTGCCATATTTGCACTATTGTATGATGCAGTTCGGGAGGGTGGGGTGGCGATACTGGGGCTTGGACTTGTTGGTGGTGTTTGTCGTTGTCTCGCCAGGTAGCCGTAATACCACAGGGCAGGCACTTTTCAATGTATCTGTCGTACAGTACTTTTCTCCAGTTATTAACTCTGTTGTGCTGAGTGTGAAAGTGTTTTTGAATGGGGCATCGTGTTCCAACAATTTCCTCCAGTGTGGCGCCACATCTGGCTGTGGTGGACCGCGTCACAGGCATGTTGGTGTGGTCGGTGTCATCTCCATGGCACGTTACACAATGCAGGCCATCGTGTAGGCCTTCGTGTTTGCTGATCGGATTAATCAGACGTCAGGCGGTCAAGCGTGACGAGGCACTAGGTCTGTGGAAGGCATCAGAGACGGGTTGTGGGCTAACACAAGGCAATGTAAACACAGCTGCACTGGCCCTCCAGGAAGCGAGCCGGCGGGCGTAGTCCTTCTGGCGCCAGTTACGTCATTGGTACTGTTCAACCGCCCGATGGCGTGGGTAGCAAAGAGTCAGTGTGAAAATGATCACGTGTTGTGAAAATATTAAAACACAGAATACTCACGAACCTCCATGAATATCAGTTCCACATCACACTATTCACACAGCACGTTCCATTACGAGTCCGCCAGTATAAAAATGTCCAAGCTAAGCACAGTCTTTCTACACGAAATACGATGAAGTTGGAGAGAGATTTGACTAGCGTCCGACTCTCAGGGAGAGAGAGAGAGAGGTGAGGGGACACGGTCGATTGGTGCTGCTTGATCTGCAATCAACAATTCAACTTCGCTGTGTGCAGCTGTCATAGTGGGCCTTTAGTCTATTGCTCTGGTTCACCAAATTTGAAAATTCAACTCAGCTTAGAGAGAGAGACGGGTAGGGTGTTTGGGAGTTTAATGTCATTTTCCATGGTTGATATCAAAGACGAGAGAGGGAGTCTATGACGATATTATGAGGAGACACATTGTATCACACGGCGTTGATGAAGGTGGGGGCGGGGAGAGAAGAAAGAGAGATAGACGGGGACAGAGCCCCCCCCCCCCTTCTCTCTCTCTCTGAATAATTATGTGGCTTTACCTGTCAAAGAAATTCTCTCTGAGTAAAACACAGGTATCTAGCTGTATGACTCACGACACTTTCTTTCCTAGTCTCACTGATACAATTTTGTTGGTTGTAATCTCTTTGTCTCTCAGTGATATAATTCCGTTAGTTGCAAAAGTTAGCTCTCTCTCTCTCTCTCTCTCATAAAACTTTCTTTCCCAAAATCTCCCTGATACAATTGCGTTAGTTCTCCTCTCTCTCCGAATGATTATATGGCTATGGTCATGAAAGAAATTCTCTGTCTCACTAAGTAAAACTCAGTTGCAAACTGTGTCATGAACAATGTATAACATACAAAACTTTCTCTCGCACAGTTCTCAAATCTCTCTCTCTCTCTCTCTGGCAGTATAACTCACGAAACTTTCTGTCTCAAAGTCTAACTGATAGAATTCCGTTAGTTGCCTCCCCCCCCCCACCCTCTCTCTCTGATACAATTCCATTAGTGGTCAAAATCTCTCTCTCTCTCTGCCCCCCCCCCTCCCCCCCTCTCTCTCTCTGTCTGAATAACTAGGTGGCCATAGTCGTCAAAGAAATTGAGAGAATTTCTTTGACTACAAAAGACGTATAATCATGAGGGGGGGGGGGGAGGATTTGACAACGGAATTGCATCTGGGAGACTATGAGAAAGTTTCCTGAGTTATACCACCAGTGAGAGGGAGCGATTCGACAATTAACGGTATTGTCTCACTCAGTAAAATACACAAGCGAATTTTGTCATGAACTATGTATCTGAGAGTATAACTCAGGAAAGTTTCTCTCTCAAAGTCTCCCTGATACAATTCCGTTATTTGTCTCTCAAAGTCTCCCTGATGCAATTTTGTTAGTTGTCAACTCTTAGTATAAATCCTTTAGTGGGCATAGATAATATCTCTCCCCCTCTCTCTCTCTTTGAATAATTATATGGCCTCACTCGTCAAAGAAATTCTCTCTGTCTGTTTCACTGAGTAAAACACAGTCGCGAATTTCGTCATGAACTAGTATGCATCTGATAGTATACCTCAGGAAGATTTCCCTCTGAAGGTCTCCCTAATTCGGTTAGTTGTCAAATCTCCCCTCCCCCCCCCCCTCTCTCTGTGATGCTGTTCCGGTATTGTCAAAGAAAATTTTCTCTCTCTCTCTCTCTCTCTCTCCCGGGTAGCCGAATGGTAGAGCGTTGGACTTCTAGTGTTCGGGTTGTGAGTTCGTATCCCGGCAGGGTCCGAATATTTGTGCTGGCTTTTACATCGTTGCCCCATCTCTGATATCACCCGATATGTAGTGGAAAAGGACGTTAAGCCCCTAAACACCCACCTACAACTCTCTCTCTCTCTCTCTGTCTGTGATACAATTCCGTTAGTTGTCTCTCTCTCTCTCTCTGAATAAGTATATGGCTTAAGTCATCAAAGAAATTCTGTCTGTCTCACTGAGTGAAGCACAGTTGGCAACATTCTCATGAACTACATATCTGAGAGTATAGCTCAGAAAACTTTGTCTCTAAAACTCTCCCCGATACAATTCCGGGGTTGTCAAATCTCGCAACCCTCCCCCCTCCCTTCCCTCTCTCTCTATCTGGTTGCATAATAAATCTCGAAACTTTCTCTCTCAAAGTCAAGTGCGTGTTCAGTTATGGGCTCTGAGCCTGCTGAATAAAAGTTAGTTAGTTAGTTATTTAGGGCTTAACGCCGTGCAAGCAACAGAGGCTAATTCGCGGCAACTGCTGAATAAAAGATTGTCATTGTCATTGGTTGCATCGTAACTCACGAACCTTTCTCTCTCAAAGTCTCCCCGATACAATTCTGTTAGTTGTCAAATCCCCCCCCCCCCCACCCCCCTTGGTCTCTTTCTCTCTCACACTTATGATTATACGTCTTTAGTAGTCAGACAAATACTTTCAATCTGTCTCACTCAGTACAACACAGTCTCAGCTCCCCCCCCCTCCCTCTCTCTGTGATACGAATTCCATTAGTTGTCAAAGAAAATCTCTCTACTCTCTCTTGACAACTGACGAAATTGTATCGGGAGGGTTTGGAGGAGAAAGTTATACCATCAGATACATACATGTAGTTCATGACACAGTTCGCGACTGTGTTTTGCTCAGTGGAACAGACAGAGAGAATATCTTTGACGAGTACAGCCATATAATTATTCAGATAGCGAGAGAGTGAGAGAGATTTTCTTTGACAACTAACGGAATTGTATCACAGAGAGAGGGAGGGGGGGGGGGAGACTGTATTAATACTGAGTGAGACAGATTGAGAGAATTTCTTTGACTACAAAAGACGTATAATCATGAGTGGGGGAGGGGGGGGGCGGAGGATTTGACAACGGAATTGTATCTGGGAGACTATGAGAAAGTTTCCTGAGTTATACCACCAGTGAGAGGGAGCGATTTGACAATTAACGGTATTGTCTCAGGGAGACTTTCAGAGACAATATTTCCTGAGCAGTACTATCAGATACGTGGTTCATGACAATGTTCGCAACTGTGTTTTACTCAGTGAGACTGACAGACAGAATTTCTTTGATGACTAAAGCCATATAGTTATTCAGAGAGAGAGAGAGAGATAGTTATTCAGAGAGAGAGAGAAATTTTCTTTGACAATTAAAGGGAATTGTGTCACAGAGAGAGAGAGAGGGGGGGGGGTAGGTTGGGTGGGTGTTTGCCGGAGGGGTTTACGTCCTTTTCCACTACATACGGGTGATATCAAAGACGGGGCAACTATGAAAAAGCCAGCACAAATATTTGGCCCCAGCCGGGATACGAACTTACGACCCGAGCACTAGAAGTCTACGTAACTTAGTGTGTTTGTCCAGGGAGGGGAGGGGAGGGCAGGGGGGGGGGGAGGTCTTTAGTGTAGCAAGGGCATTGTAGTCAGGTAATCTTGTATCCTTTTCAAGGAAATCTCTCCCCCTCCCCACTCTTACCAGCTCATTATCATTATTTACCACCTCCTCCACTCCCCATGTCCCAGCTCACGTAATGCCCTCTTCTCGCTCGTCTGGCTTAGCCACAACCCGCGCGATCATTGGCGGTGGGGGTCACGTGGTCTGTTTAGTCCCGCCCCGTTCCCCTGTGTGCCCCTGAGACTCGACACGCGCGCAGCGTCATGGACCTCTTTATCACGGCTGTGTCCAGAACCTGTGTGACCCGACGTAACCGGTTTTAACTGACTGTGTGACCTCCCCCTCCCCACCCCCCTCGGACACACTTATTTGTGTTATTGCTACTCATCGAAATCAAAGAAACGTGAAAGTAAAATGCCATATGCACTACTTAGAGAAAATGCTCTACTTCTCTTTATTCTTCCTCAACAGTTTTCTGTAGAAAACTACGAAATAAATGCCCACCTCAACTGTCAGTTGCACAAGTAAATGGTAAAGTGCGTTTCTCAAATTAGTCGCCGATAATCAGTTTTAGTTGATAACATTTTAAGGAGCCTTTTTCGTATATATGTACCATCAGATACATACATGTAGTTCATGGCATATATATATATATCAAAGAGAAAACGTTGATCCTGGCGTGGTGACCTGATGTATTTCATGACAGCTCGGGTTCTCTGTCTTTCTATTTCTTCTAAACCTACGTGAAACAAGCCCTGACTGATCTCATCTTCTCAAAATACTTAAAATTTTACTTCTCTGTGGATGAAGGCGTGAAAAGCGTGTTGCGTGGATGCGGAAATTTTAAGTACCGTGAAAAAATCTGACTTTGTTCTCCATATCAATCTGGCGGTAACTCTCTCTCTCTCTCTCTCATTACTAAAACAGTCGTGCACTGTGCCATTAATAGAAAATCTCTCTACTCTCTCTTGACAACTGACGAAATTGTATCGGGAGGGTTTGGAAGAGAAAGTTATACCATCAGACACATACATGTGGTTCATGACACAGTTCACGACTGTGTTTTGCTCAGTGAAACAGACAGAGAGAATATCTTTGACGAGTACAGCCGTATAATTATTCAGATAGCGAGAGAGTGAGAGAGATTTTCTTTGACAACTAACGGAATTGTATCACAGAGAGAGGGAGGGGGGGGGGGAGAGACTGTGTTATACTGAGTGAGACAGATTGAGAGAATTTCTTTGACTACAAAAGACGTGTAATCAGGAGTGGGGGGGGGGGGGGGTGACAACGGAATTGTATCTGGGAGACTATGAGAAAGTTTCCTGAGTTATACCACCAGTGAGAGGGTGGGTGGGTGGGTGTTTGGGAGTTTAACGTCCTTAGGGAGCGATTTGACAATTAACGGTATTGTCTCAGGGAGACTTTCAGAGACAATGTTTCCTGAGCAGTACTATCAGATACGTGGTTCATGACAATGTTCGCAACTGTGTTTTACTCAGTGAGACTGACAGACAGAATTTCTTTGATGACTAATGCCATATAGTTATTCAGAGAGAGAGAGAGAGATTTCCTTTGACAATTAACGGAATTGTATCACAGAGAGAGAGAGAGAGAGGGTGGGTGCGTTGGGGGGAGGGGGGTTAACGTCCTTTTCCACCACATACTCAGTTTCCTGAGTTATACTATCACATACATAGTTCATGACAAATGCGCGACTGTGATTTACTCAGTGAAACAGACGTGAGACGTCATTAGTAGTCAAAGAAGTTCTCTCAATCTGTCTCAGTCAGTATGAAACAGCCGGGAACAGTGTTGTGAACTATGTATCTGGTAGTGTAACTCACGAAACTTTCTCTCTCTTCCAAAGTCTCACTGATACAATTCCGGTAGTTATACGGCTCCTACCCAGACGGGTGTACTATGGACCCAATGGGGAGCTGTTGCCACGCAGCTGAGATTCACCTACTCCACGGGTGCGACTTTGGGGCTGCTTCCCTTGGTATGACACGTCTTATGATGTGGATGATTACACGGCCGGCAAGACAGGTGCCCTAGTTCCCGGGCCTGGTTAACGCCGGGATATTTAGTGTAGCGTGGAATGCCGCCGTCCCAAACCACACGGACCTCCATTGAGCATCATCTTATCGCTATCCTCATCTCCATCAACATGCATAATAAAAATTGCCCAGGTTTCCAAACCCGCCGTGGATTCCACCCTTGACCTGGGAGGAACACCACTGGAGCTGGCGAAGAGTTGGGGCAGAAAAAAATCTCTCTCTCTGCCTTAATGATTACATGGCTTTAGTAGTCGAAGAAAGTCTCTCTGTTTATTGCCAGATCCCCCCCCCCCCTTCTCATACAATTCCATTAGTTTCCAAAAACAAGTTCTCTCTCTCTCTCTCTTTCCACAGCTGACAAATTGTTAAACAATGTTGTCACGGACACCCCCTTGCCGCGTGTGTCTGAAAAGTTACAAATGTTTTGTGATCGGAAGGGTTTGGAGATGAGATGAGATGAAAAACAAAAGGTCCTCCGGTCACGATGGAGTTAACAGTTTTTTCATAAAGCTAGCGCTGCCGTATATAGTCGACTCGCTAACGTATATCTATAATCTTTGTATTCACCACGGAAGTTTTCCGGCCATATGGAAAGTTGCCAAGGTAGTCTCTCTTCCCAAAACTAAAGACCTCACGGACCCCAACAAGTTTCGACCCATCTCCCTGTTATCCTCTCTGTCTAAACCGATTGAGCGCCACATCCACAAACACTTAAGCCTTTTTCTTGAACAACACAATCTCCTTCACCCCCTACAGTCAGGTTTCCGTGCCCGGCACTCTTGCCACACGGCTCTAGTTCATTTAACTGACAAGTGGCTTACTGCAATTAACAATGCAGAGATGACAGGCGCTGTGTTTCTGGATTTTACCAAGGCTTTTGACTTAGTGAATCACGGCCTCTTATTAATGAAACTTTCTTTGTACCGCGTTAGTGACAAAACTCTGGAATTTTTCGAGTCATATTTAGACAACAGACATCAATATGTCTCTATTAATGGCAAATGCTCATCGATGGGGAAAATCAATCATGGCGTACCCCAAGGGTCTATTCTGGGACCTCTTCTATTTTCCATTTTTATTAACGATCTTCCTCTACATATTTCAAACCCCAACGTCACATGCAGCCTTTTTGCCGACGACACCACCCTTGATGTTTCCTCGTCGGATGTATCGGTAATAAACAAGTCTCTTCAGGCGAGTCTAGATGATGTATCTGAGTGGTGCAGACAAAACTACATGATCCCTAATCCCTCAAAGACAGAGTGTCTCCTTGTTACCACCAGACAAAAACACCAGTTGAAGCCCCCACCCCTTATTTTGTCTCTCAACTCAACCCCAATTAATCAGGTTCATGAACACCGTCTGTTAGGTGTTATCATTGATGACCAACTTAGCTGGAATGCTCACGTTGACCACATGTGCAAGACCCTATCGAAAAACCTTTGTTTATTGTCGAAATTGACGTATTTTACCGATGCCGAAACAAGAAAACTTTTTTATCACGCCCACATTCAACCAATCATAGATTATGCCTCCTGCACCTGGGACGGCTGTAGCGACGCTAATCTGAAAAGAGTCAAATCTCTCCATCGGCGAGCGGCCAAGTTAATCCTTCGTAAGAGCTCTCTGGGCACTGACGACCGACTTAAGTCCCTCCAGTTGTTGCCCCTCCGTAAACACTTGCTATTCAATAAGGGTGTGATGATGTGGAAAGTCCGCTCTTCTAAATCTCCACCGTACCTTTCGCGTCTCTTTAACACCTTCACTACACCGTACAAGACCGCGAGGAACAATCTGGTGACGGCAAGACCCCGCATAGATCTTTTTAAGTCTAGTTTTTCATATTCTGGAGCCTGCATGTGGAATTCACTACCGGCACACATTATTTCAGCTCCAACCATCAACACCTTCAAGGCCCGGTTATTTACCCATTTGTCCCTATCATAAACTCAATAACACCTGCCAAGGGTTTTTTTTCCACTACAGTTTTCCTTTATTTTTATTTTTTATTTTTTTTTTCTTCCTTTATTTTCTTCTCTTCATTACGAGTTGTGTAATTATGTGTTTGTGCTACATGTACATGTATTAGTGTGTGGTGTTTGTTTTTGAATTTTGAAACGTGCTTTGCCTTGTTTATATATTACTGACTATGAGTTCACCTTATTACTGTAGCAGCTGATAGTAGTTTAGCAACCGTGTGTGTGTGTGTGTGTGTGTGTGTAGAGTAGCAAGGACAAGATGTAAGACAGGTCTGCGCACCTAATCTTCTATCCTTGGAAAATAAAGTGTCATTGTCATTGTCTCTCTCTCTCTCTGTGATACACTTCCGTTAGTTGCCAAAGAAAATCTGTCTGTCTGTCTGTCTGTCTGTCTCTCTGTCTGTCTCTCTCTCTCTCTCTCTCTCTCTCTCTCTCTGTAGAACTATATAGCTATAGTGTTTGCAGCTTGTGCAGAGTGAGTGAGGTTTTCAGGCACAAGCCACGCAAAGTTTATGCAGAGTACAGCCCTAACTAATTAACTAAGTAATTGACTGGCTTTAGTCGTTAAAGAAATTCGTTCTTTCTGTCTCACAGTCACGCATTTTGTCATGAACTATGTATCTGATACAGCCTTCACAAAAAGTTAAGGACCACTTGCAAATATCATTCAACTTTTGTCGTGGTGGCATGCTGGTGTAGTGCTGAACATCGCTGAAACGGCGGCTTATGTAGGCAAACAAATGAGCACAGTTCATAACCAGAGATGTATTCTTTGACCTGCATCTCATTTTTGCCGTGCAGAAAGCCCCAGATATCGCTCACTGAACACTGAAACTCGGTCTAGTTTTGCCGAAATTGCAGGTTTTCAAACGTGCCAAGCATGCTGTGTGACGCGCACGTGCCATCCACACAGTGGTCGCCATGTTCACTGATATCACCCGATATGTGGTGGAAAAGGGCGTTGAACCCCCAAACACCCAACCCAACACCCACCCCACAGTCGCCAACTTTTTCAAGAACGATGTATCTGATAGTATGACTCACGAAACTGTCTCTCAGTGTCTCCCCGGTAAATTCACTTACAACTTCACGCCGTGTAAACGGCTACAAGCTGCTCCATCCAACTTCGCTGTTCGGCAGCGAGTGCGGCGCGCAGCAGGGTGAGTGCTCTCATAAAATCGACACCGCTGTTTCCGTAAAACTTTGTATTGATTTAAATTTGATGTTTTTTAATAGCAGAAAGGTTCAGGCTATTCTGTAGGTACTTTTTGTTGTGCTGTGTGTACGTAATGGTAAAGTTGTAAGTGAGTGTTTTTTTGCTGGCCAGCATTACAGGTATACCATTATATGTTGCGCTAACCACTCTGAAATGTCTCAGATCTTCCAAAGAGAAAGGTGTGTGTGTGTGTGTGCAGTGTGTGTGCGGCATGTGTGTGTGTGTGTGTGTGCCAGCAAAGAAAATACCAATGGTCATACGAATACAGTCAAACACGCTTAAGCCGAACTCGCCCGGGGAAGGAAAAATCGTTTCGCTTATCCGAGTTTCTGCATATCCGAGTTCGGATAAGCCAAACTTTTCCCGAGAAATTACCCTGCAGTTCGGCTTAAGCGAGTTTTTTTCAGGATAAGTTGTAAAATCACTAGGAATGTTTGTGAAAAGTTTTTTAAAAGAGAATATCTTTGCTTCCCTTTGCAACTGAAACATCGAATTGATAATTTTGCGAAAGTTTGTAGACGTATATGCTGCTTTTCTATAGGCAAATGTATATGTATATGCAAATGTGTATAATGGCAACGGTCTGAGACACGGGTCGAGCTTTTTGATTCCCGAGACTAGTAATACAGACAAAACTTTCTCTCTCTCTCTCTCTTTGTGTGTGTGTGTGTGTGTGTGTGTGTGTGTGTGTGTGTGTTTAAATGAATAAGATAAAAACAGTGACAAGTTACAAGTGTTTTCTTCAGTGGGGCTTTATTTATGAAAAACAAAAACCTGTAAAACTAAATGGTGAAAACACACACACACACACACAAATGCGCGCGCATTACTGTCCGCACAAATCAATGCACGCTCCACTCCGTTCCTGCACTCCCCCCCCCCCCTCACACACACACACACACACATGCGCGCGCTTCTATACGCACAAGCCAATGCACGCTCCATCTCCCCCCCCCCCCTCACACACACACACACACACTGGGAGACTGCATGTTACACACTCCCTCCCTTACACACACCAAAAGAAACAATCGTGCACGCACAAATCTAAGCCCGAGCTCACATCCTTTCGACTAGCCGATAAACCACGCCCATCGCAAATCTCCCAAAGTTACCTTTCGATCTGCGCCTCCCCTGTGCCCCTCGGCCATCCCATCTCTAGCCCTGAACCCACCACCTAATTCACGCACGCAAACTTACCACTCTTTCTGTCCAAACAATAGCGCCTGCAAAACATGTGACACGCGTCATCAGTTTCCCGCATACTGAAAAACAGGTGACGTGTTCGTTTCCGTGGGATAATTATAGCCGTGACGAAATATGTTTATCTTCCCGGCGTGTTTTTCAAGCAAAAATTAAAAAAAAAGTCTCTCCGACAGTGTTTAGAGTTCGGTTTATCTGTCAAAATCACGTTTGAGATATCCGTGTTTGAATTAGCTATTTTTTGACAGAGTTTGGCTTATCCGAATTAGAAATAGTCTTACAAAGAGGGGGGTCTGGCGGGGAATTGGTTTTGGTTTCTGTTATCCGAGGTTTTTGCTTAAGCGTGTTTCGTTTAGGCGAGTGCGGCTGTACTATATTTCGCCCGTAGAGCTTGAAATGAAGTGATACGGAAACGAAATCAAATTCCTTCTTGCTTCTCTTAACTTCACTAATGTCATTGTTCTACTGCTCTGTGCGTGTCATTTGCAGGAAATAAACAGGATGCAAACTGTCGCCCACACGGAAACTGATCTGCGGAAGTCGATGTTGCCCGAAACTGACTTCACACGCACTTAACTTTTCAATTGTGGATCAGTTGGAGATGTCAGTTTCAACTCGAGTAGTCTCGACCTTTCTAAAATCCGAAATTTAAATAGCTGAGCTGACCCTTCGCACCACGTGATTGTAATGTGTTTATGTCCAGTGTGTGAAAAACTGTCCTTAAAGGTCTGCAATGGCAACAAAAAACGCCGCAAACATTGTGCTTTTTTAAAACTGTGTGACTGTGTAAAATGCACTGTCAGTTCTGTTACAGTTGCAGAGATTTCAGTGCATCAGGGGCCCTTCTAAAACCACAGCGTGAGTTTACGGTGACTTCACTGTGCTTTTGGTCAGGGGGCGAGACACATAGCTACAGTGCCTAGCGAATGCTTTGTGCTGCACGAGAGGATTGCGGGCTTTCTCGCTCAGTGTCGGAGACTGTAATTGTGACAGAGTTGATTGTCCACTCCGCATAGTCGGATTTATTTATTTATTTATTTATTTATATTTTACTGTTACAGGCTTTTTGCTAAGTGTGCAGGGGGAGCCGGGGTGGCCGAATGGTAGAGCGTTGGACTTCTAATGCTCGGGTCGTGAGGTCGTATCCCGGCTGGGGCAAAATATTTGTGCTGGCTTTTTCATCGTTGCCCCGTCTTTGATATCACCCGTATGTGGTGGAAAAGGACGTTAATCCCCAAATACCCACCCACTGCCCCCCCCCCCCCTCCGCTAAGAGCGCAGACCTTTAATCTCGAAGACATCTTAAACTCAGGCTAAACAAAACCGAGCCGAATAAAGTAATGGCAAAGGGGAAAAATTAACAGGTGGGGTGATAAATGAACAGTTCTGCACAACTTTGGACTTACAGTTACAAAAAAAGGCTTAATTCACACGGTCAGAGGAAACGGGCCGAGTTAGAAGAAAGCACCATGTTACACGCACGGCTGGGCTGACCTCGCACGGCACGCGGTGCACACGAACTGTGACACAAGCGAACAATAAATACGGAAGTGCCCCCCCCCCCTCCCCGATCGACAATCCCCACAATCCCTACTTGGCGGGACAGAAGTACAGTCATCGTGCATATACCGGACAGCGTTTGGAGTACAGGGCACACAAGGGTAAAACTGCTGGGTGCACACGTACCGGCGTCAGAGGAAAACCCTCAGTGCAGATGAACCGAAGCGCGAAAACGACCCAGTTTTGTTTAAATCGTGAAATAGGTAGCCTGTTTGAGAATTAACCAGCCTAATTCATGAAACAGGGCACTTTTCAAAATTTTGAATTTTTTTTTTAAATACTACCATTTTTTATGCTCACGTTTTCGTGGACGGTATCTACCATCACAACACTTAGATACCTGGACAGTGACAGCGTCTGTAATGCTGGCACTGAGCCAACACTAGCGTACTCGATGACGCGGCGACCACACTGAGCGCTCCAGGAGTGTAACAACGGTAGTACTGAGAGTTTGAATGTTAGACCGCTCGCAAACAAGACTGTATCGCATTAAGAGCTGTACTAATCATCAAGATAAAGTATTCCGAGCGTACAGGCGCACCCTGACTCACAAGTGAAACGTTTCCGAAACCTAAGTTGGCCCAGTAAACATGAAGATAGCGTGTGTAAGCAATGCACTGCTGCTTAGATCACAATTTAGGCAAAGTCACTCAGTGCCTCTTTCACGAATTCCGCATTTCCACAATGCAGGAACGACACCGGTATACCACAGACCTGCCAGTTCTGCTCGAGTGAATAGTCGTAGTGCACTGACAAGACGGTTCCAGTTCAGTGGTTCGGCAGGCTACAGTACAGAGCAAACCTACTCAACTCAGGGAACCCGCGACAGGCCGCTATGATTGGCGCGCGCATAGCGAAAACAGATAGGCAACGACCGGGTTTCATTTCTGGTCATTCCTTCATTCATTGTTCACAGTCGCTCTTTATTCATACTGCTGTGCATATTGAAACATAGCTTTGCACCTCATACGTGCATGGTCTGACAGAATTGTGACAATCAGTAATAGTTCAGGGATCAGTTATCAAATGAGATCGACTCAACTTGATATTGATCAGTCAAGGTGACACTTCGTGGTCTGATCAGTATAGTATTGGCACCACAGACATACGGCAAATCATTACGATATGATTACGTCTCTGAATACCTATAGAGCGCGCACACACACTTACCTCTCTCTCTCTCTTTCTCTCTCTCTAGCCGCGAAATAGTCTTTGTTGCATGCGCGGCGTTAAGCCCTAAGTAAGTAAGTAACTAACTAACTAACTAACTCTCTCTCTCTCTCTCTCTCTCACTCTCTAGCCGCGAAATAGTCTTTGTTGCTTGCGCGGCGTTAAGCCCTCTCTCTCTCCCTCTCTCTGTAATTATTACGTAAATCTTCCCGTGCACATGTCAGTGTATCCAGTCCATACCCAACCGCTTTGCATGGGCCCAATGGCCTACTGGCCACATAAAATAATTCAGGTCAACGCTCTCTCTCTCTCTCCTGGACCTGACCATCCACAAAAAAATCAGACCCCAGATACTATCTATCTTCATGGGCTGCAGCAGATCCTGGCCGACTTCCCGGGCTTCCGCCGGATCTTTACCGACGGGTCCAAGTCTGAGGATGGTCGTGTTGGGGCTGCTGCAGTCATGGACGGTCGTGTTTTTAGTAGACGCTTAGGGAACGGTAGTTCTGTGTACAGTGCTGAACTGCGGGCCATTTTACTCGCACTTCGGTAATTATACAGCTTTTTTTCTGTCTGTCTCACTGAGTAAAACACAGTCGCGGAGGGGAGGCAGGGTGGCCGAATGGTAGAGTGTTGGACTTGTAATGCTCAGGTCGTGAGGTCGTATCCCGGCTGGGGCCAAATATTTGTGCTGGCTTTTTCATTAATGTCCCGTCTTTGATATCACCCGATATGTGGTGGAAAAGGGCGTTGAACCCCCAAACACCCAACCCAACACCCACCCCACAGTCGCCAACTTTTCTGTTTCATTCAGTAACACACAGTCGCGAACAGTGTCGTGAACTATGTATCTGATAGATGAAGTATAGGTCGCGAAACTTTCTCTTCCAAAGTCTCCCCGATACAATTCCGTTAGTTGTCATCCCCCTCTCCCCCCCCCCCGCCCCTCACTCTCTCTGTATGATTATTCGTCTTTAGTAGTCAAAGAAATTCTCTCAATTTGTCTCACTCTGTATAAAACAGCCGGGAACAGTGTTATGAACTATGTATCTGGCAGTGTAACTCACGAAACTTTCTCTCTTCCAAAGTCTCCCTGATACAATTCCGTTAGTTGTTACGTCCCCCCCCCCCCCCGCTCTCTCTGTCTGTCTGTCTGTCTCTCTCTCTCTCTGTGATATGATGCCGTGAGTTTTCAAAAGAAAATCTCTCTCTCTCTCTCCGTGAATAATTATATGGCTTTACTCGTCAAAAATTATTATCTCTGTTTCACTGAGCAAAACACAGTTGCAAACTATGTCATGAACTATGTATGAGATACTATATCTTTCTCTCTGTTTCCCTCTCTGGTAGTAGGACTCACAAAACTTTCTCTCCCTGATACAATTCCATTAGTTGTGAAATCTCTCTCTCTCTCTCTCTCTCTCTGTTTGTTTCTCTTTGCGATACAATTTCTTTAGTTGTCCTCCAAAATCTCAGGTTTCTCAGGGTTTCTTTGGGGGTTTAACATCCTTTTCCACTACATACGGGTGATATCAAAGACGGGGCAATGATGAAAAAGTCAGCACAAATATTTGGCCGCAGCCCGGATAGGAACTCACGACCCAAGCATTAAAAGTCCAACGCTCTACCATTCGGCCACCCTGGCTCGTGGGGGAGGGGGAGGGGGGGATCTCTGCTGGGCTGAGACATAACCTCCCCCACCTCCCCGTCACTCTCCATGGCAGTAACGTCGCACTTTATTTGTTCCACCCTGAGTATTACTACAAACTCTTGTTTTTGCTTATTAATTGTTCTGTTCATAAATCTGCTGTGGAAAAAAAATGAAAATATCTCTCTCCGTCTCTCTCTCTGACTAGCTGTATGGCTTTAGTCGTCAAAGAAATTCTCTGTCTGAGTAAAACACGATCGCAAACCCAATATCTCTCTGTCTCTATCTCTTGTTCTCACCTTTCTTGGGGGGGGGGGGGGGGGGGTTGTAGCTTGAGGTGGATAAGTTATCATTGCTGCCATGACTGTTTTGTCACCGGTTTCCTGGGTTTTGAGTGTGTCCCCGGTTTCCGGTTTTCATGGCGTTTAGTGTGTCCCCGGTTTCCGGGTTGTTGTGTGTGTCCCCGGTTTGTTGGTGTAAATGCCATGACGTTTCTGAGTATTTGAGTAAGAATAGAGGTGATTTTAAAGTTAAAATGTCTTTCGATAAGCATTTACAGCATGCTGTGTGAAGTACAAGTCCAAGAGATCAATATTTTATAATGTCCCCGATGTGTTGGTTTTTATGCCAGTCTCCGGTGTCCGGTAAATACAGCTATGTGTGTGTGTGTGTGTGTGTGTGTGTGTGTGTGTGTGTGTGTGTGTGTGTGTGCCTTGGTGTGTGTGTGTGTGTGTGTGCCTTGGTGTGTGTGTGTGTGTGCCTTGGTGTGTGTGTGTGTGTGTGCCGTGTGTGAGGGAGAGAGAGAGAGTGTAACACACCAGCCCCCACCAGCCAAACGACAGCGGCACAGCAGTATATACTGTTAACGCTGTTGTGAAAAGCGAAAAGCTCGCAAAGCCAAACACCACATCTCATAATTTAAAACGGCGGCAGCTGTGTCAGCGCAAAACTAAATTGTGTTGATTTGGTCACTGCGGATAGCAGACCCCCTCAATCATTTCGAAGCGCGACGGATGTTGGTGCTGAGAGAGAGAGAGAGAGTTTGTGTAGCAGAATGTAGCAGGGACAAGACAGGAGAAAGGACGCTGTACCAAATCTTACATCCTTGAAAAATAAACTTTGTCATTGTCACTGTCATTGTCATTCTCTCTCTCTCTCTCTCTCTCTCTCTCAGTTGCTCGCTCCCTCCCTCGCTCGCTTTCTCGCTTAACCTTTTCTGTAGTATATGCAACGGCAAGGTTGAAAAGTGGTGTGCCGACAAAAAATTTTGTTTGGTTACCGTTGTAAAATAAATCATTCGTTCGTTCGTTCGTTTGTTCGTTCTGTATCTCTTACCCACTCGACATAACCCTAATACTTCCCTGTGCTTCTCCAGGGCACACCGGTGTGTCACTACCGCGGAGCACGGAGAACACTCGAAACATTTCAACGTACCTTACTTATAAGTCTTTTCAGTCAACACAGGCCGTATGATCATATTGTCCATACATGTTTGTGCATTCTCGCGATGAGTGCATTTTCAGAATTCAGCCCGACCTATCCAACTCAAACCTAAAGTGGCCGGCGTGCTGCACACCAAAGAGAGCATGTGATTTGTTTGCCGGGCTTAGCCCTGAACTGAGCTCTATGGTTTTGCAATTTAAGGGCTCTCTGACGTTTATACAAGGTGTGGGAGGATGGGTGGGTGTTTGGGAGTTTAACGTTCTTTTCCACCACGTAAGGGTGACATCAAAGACGGAGCAACGAGAAAAAGACCAGCACAATATTTGGCCCCAGCCGGGATTCGAACTCACGACCCTAGCATTGAAAGTCCAACGCTCTGCTATTCGGCTATCCCGTCTCCCCGTATTGTACAAGGTACAATAGCTGTGTATACCAATAATTTCCATTTTTTTTTTTTAACTTATTGCAATCATGTCTGTTTACGAAGTTTTTGTGGGGGGATGAGTGGGTGTTTAGGAATTTAACGTCTTTTTCCACCACACACACACACACACACACACACACACACACACACACACAGAGCGAGAGAGAGAGAGAGAGAGAGCCTGCCACTCGGAAGACCCATGGTAAACTAGTCATAGGACAGTCTGGACAAGAAGGTTTTCAGCTTGGTTTTAAAATCAAGCGAGTTAAATGCATGACGAATGCACTGGGGAAAGAGACAACAACAAGAAGCTTACAAAAGGAACACAGCTATATACTATAAGCAAAGGGCAGAACAAAGCAAGAGAAGAAAGGAGGAAAACAAGTCATCATACCTGACAGGTGTGTAGTCTGTGGCAAACTGTGAGCGACACTTGACGGGAACGTGCGGTCGTGCGCCAGCCTGTGAACGTCACAAGCAGGATACGGGCCATCGCTTTTAATGGGATCTGTCTGACCTTAAAGATCTGCTGAACCTGCATGAGTGATGGGATCTCTGTCATCGTAAAGATCTGATGAATCTAAAAACAAAACCGGATCTTTTAAAAATGTGTGTCTATGATGGCATGAGATGGGAGCTCTCTGGTCTCAAGGATGTGATGAATGTGAGAAAACACACACGCACACAGACACAGACACACAGACACACACACACACACACACACACACACACACACACACACACACGCACGCACACACGCACGCACGCACGCACGCACACACACACACACACACACACACACACACATCTCCTGTCACCCCTCATGGTCAGTCACGTGTGGTTCCATGCTCGTTGTAACGGGACTTGCCTCTTGTCGTCTACCTCCCTCACGCCAGTGGGAAGTGGTTGGGGCAAGTTGTAACGGGACCCATCAGTGTGCCGTTAGCTATTACGTGGTCAATACCCGAACAAACCAGTGGATTTTTTTTAATAACAAGTATGTGTCTGTGAAGGCATTTTGATGGCATCTCTCTGATCTTAATGATGTGATGACAAAGCCTGCAATTGATTTAGAAGCCTGTGACTGGACCTCTCTGACCTTCCTATTGGACAAAAACCTGAAATTGGTATTTTAACGTCTCAATACATAGGGCGCGCATAATACAACGTCACAGTTACATGACAAACGCGGCCTAAAGGTCGAAGGTGCGCGTGTATAATGTATAATCAACTCTGCCACAGTGACAGAGTTTTCAGCGTCTGTGAAACCCCAGTAAAAGCCGAGTGGAGCCTCTGGTTTTGCAGGGATCCCAGATGCACTAACAACAACAACAACAACAACAACAACTCTGCCGCTTTGACACACTGAATCGATGTGACACTGTCCGCGGTCGTGTGTGTGTGTGTGTGTGTGTGTGTGTGTGTGTGTGTGTGTGTGTGTGTGTGTGTTATACACTGTTTGCTAATTCTTCTTGAGATTGCAGACCTTTAATCACGTCCTGTGTATAGCTTTTCGCTCATGGAGCAGATCTTTAAGCTCGGGGCGTGTCACAAGCGAGCGTGACGTGACATTCCAAAACAGCATACACACCATGCGCTCACATTCTGCCAACAGATATGCAAATCGTTTGACTGACACGTCATTTCCATCACGTGACCACCATCACTGACCTCCCCCACCCCTGCGCCCTCCAATGGGACGCTCAGTCGGGTTTACCGGGGTCTGCATGCACGTCTGTTTGGCCGTCCATCGGTTTACTGTACATATCTATACATTTGTGTGGAACACGTGGTTCTAATTCTTTGTACTCGGGCTGTTCTTAACTCAAGTCCCATCAAGTAAGTTTTGGGTTGTGGGGTGGAGGGTAGGCATATGCTCATGGAACAACGTCTAAACCGCTGGTACCAGATTTAGGTGACAATCTTTTCTTTTTTTTTTCTTTTTTTTTTTTTGCTGCCACAACTCTTTGCCGGTTCCATTGGTGGTCCTCCCTGGTAATGGGTGGAATCCACGGAGGGCTCTGAAGCTGGGGCAATTTTTATTATGCATGATGATGGAAATGAGGATGATGGTAAGACGATGCTATGGAGGTCCGTGTGGTTTGGGACTGCGGGACAGAGCCGCATTCCACGCTTCCTGTCATAAATAATAAATATCTCGGCATTAACCAGGCCCGTGTAATCATCCACATCATAAGACGTGTCATGCCAAGGGAAGCACCCCCAAAGTCGCACCCGTGAAGTGGGTGAAGCTTGGCTGTGTGGCAACAGTCTCCCCATTGGGCCCATAGCACACCCGCTCTGGGTAGGAGCTGACCCAGGTAGAAAAATCCCGCTTGCTTCGACTGGGACTCGAAATCCGGGTCTCCCGGTCCATGGTCTGAAGTGCTAACCACTACACTACGGGGGTTAGGTGACAATCTTAGTTTAACTCAGTTCCTACCAAGAAAGTTTAGGATTGAGCCCCAATGGGCTCACAAAAAAAATAAAATAAAAATCGTGTCTGCATGGATTAAAATCTGGCTTATTTGGAGTGTTGCACTTTGATTATACTTGCAGTAAGAACCGCCAAAGAACCGTATCCCATGTGTTTGACTAGTTTGTCCCTGTATGCGAAAAAACATGCAAAACTTTCGATTCCTTAACGGCTCCTATTACAGCAATCCAAGTGCAACACTCTCACTGAGCCAGTTCAATCCACGCAGACACGGTTTTCTTGTGAGCCCATTTGGTGCACAGCCCTAAACGTGCTTGGTAGGAACTGAGTGAAATTAAGATTGTCACCGAAATCTGGTACCAGCGGTTTAGATGTTTTTCTATATATGTTGCGCATAGGCGTACCCACTACCACCCTTACCCCCCTCCCCCCCCACACACCCCTCACTTCCTCCCCCTCCACTACCCCTCCTCTCTCTCTCTCTCTCCTCTCTCTCTCTCTCTCTCTCTCACACACACACACACACACACACACACACACACACACACACACACACACACACACGGGTATGTGGGTGGGTGTTTGGGGGTTTAACGTCCTTTTCCACCACATACTGGTGATATCAAAGACGGGGAAACTATGAAAAAGTCAGCACAAATATTTGGCACCAGCCAGGATTCGAACTTACGACACGAGCATTGCAAATCCAACACACTCTACCATTCGGCCATCCCAGCTCCCAAACACACACACACACACACACACACACACACACACACACACACACACACACACACACACACACACACACACACACACACACACCTCTAGCTCCAGTTTGTGCCAGCTGTAGTGAATTTCGCGAAACATCAGCGAAACAGCTGGCGTTAGCGAGCGCTTCATTTGTTTCACATTTTAACTACACTGAAATTGTCACCTAAATCTGGTACCACTGATTTAAATGTTCCGTCAGTATCTGCGTAAACGCCCCCCCCCCCCCCTCAACCTCACCATCCCCCACCCCCTCAAACCCACCCTTAACCTCCGGCCCTCAGTTCCATACTACAATTCCACCCCACCCACCCCCCAACACACACACACAACCTCTCGACCTCTTGCTCATTCCAACCGTATGGTGAAATTTGCCATCAGCGAAACAGCTGGCGATAGCGGATAAGATACATTTTCTTTTTTAATTTTTAAACTGAAAGGCGGAGACGATTAATTCCAAAGCGTTTGTAACCCCCTTCCCCCCTTCCGATTCCCTTACCCCCGACACAGTTACGATAATACAAGAAAAGGAATGACACAGGTGTGAAACAGCATGATTGCATCAAGTTACCACAATGACGTACAGCGGATATGTCGGGAATGGTTTATTTGTTTACCCTAGCAGTTTTAATTCATTTGATGAATTAACACTGCACCCTTTGATGTCAACGAGAGATGCATTAAACAAACAAACAAACGAATTGATTTAGTTGTCACGGTTTCACGATCAACAAAGTGCAGTCTTTCATGAATGGTTACATGTGTTGACATGACACGGCCAAGATAACACGATGAAAGAATGACTGTACCATACGGTGACAATGAGGTTTGTGGTGAGCTTGTTATTGGGCAGAGGGGAGGGAAGAGGGGAGGGGGTGGGGGGAGGCGGGATAGCCGAATGGTAGAGCGTTGGACTTTGAATGCTCGGGTAGTGAGTTCGAATCTCGGCTGGGGCCAAATATTATGCTGGCCTTTTTCTCATCGCCCCATCTTTAATATCACCCTTACGTGATGGAAAAATGCGTTTACCCCCCCCCCCATCCCCAACCCCCAATCGTTGTTATTTGTGGGTTTGTTGTTGTTGTTGTGGTTTTTTCTTCTTTTTCGGATCCCCGACCATCCTGGAACAAAATAACGAAATAGGTGCTCGAAGTCCTCTTCGAAATTTTTACCTTATCCGTCGTCACGGATAAGTCAAACTTCGGATAAATCGAACACAAATCCAATTCCCTTGAGAATTCGACTTAAGCGTGTTCGACTGTACATGTTTACGCATGTTTATCACAGCAGCACCAGCTGACTGACCTCCTGACTTCCTGACACTGGACTTTCGACTTCCAAGGAATAGCTGTTCAGACCTCAGAATGAACCCCGCTGACCTCTCATTGGTTCCATCTGACCAGAGCCACACCATTGGTGACGTTCTTCACACAACGAACACGTGATCCACAAACCAAGCAGTTAGATCATCATTAGGTAAACCTGTTATGGCATTTACTGGTTAAATGCCCATATTCTAACATTACCAGGCTTGACACACAGAATACAATTCTGTTGGGCCTGTGAATCCGCATGTACGCTCGAATTAGTCTCTTTTACTATGAATGCAATAAACTCCCACTGCTGACCGAGCGAAGCTGAAAAGAAACGGTCCGAAGCTCTGCTAGTCACTGTGTGACAGCAACGCATTAACAGCCTTACTTCAGCCTTGCCTTTGATTTAATACTAATATCCTTCGTTTGAATTTCGGCATTCCGTTCATTTAATTTCTGAAGATCAGAAATCTGTTTTCAGAAGACCCCATCCGCAATTTACTTTTGGAAAATGTCGTCTGTCATGAACAAGGGCAGTAATTATCAAATAGTGTTACGATTTCAGTGCCGTTTAGACTGACCATGATTTTTTGGGGGGTGGGTGGGTGTTTGGGGGTTTAACGTCCTTTTCCACCACAGAGGGTGATATCAAAGACTGGGCAACGATGAAAAAGCCAGCATAAATATTTGGCCTCAGTCGGGATCGAACTCACGACCCGAGCATTAGAAGTCCAACGCCTCTACCATTCGACCACCTCGGCTCCCCCCCTTTTTTTGGGGGGGGGGGGGGGGGCAGGGGGGTCACAAAAATAATTATTGAAACTGAACAAATGTGCAAGCGTTGTCAATTCGTTCTGGACTGTATATATAAGGGTAGGGTGGGTGGGTGTTTGAGGGTTTAACGTCCTTTTCCACCACATACGGGTGATATCAAAGACGGGGCAACGATAAATGCCAGCACAAATATTTGGCCAAAGCCCTGTATATATATAAGAAGGGTGGTCGGTGGTTCGGTTTTGAGTCCCACTTAGAGCAAAGAATTTGTTTCAGCTGAAGTATGCGGCCGACCGTCGTGGGTTATCTCCGGGTACTCCGGCTTCCTTTCCCTCTGCTTTAGAAATGTTCAGCCCACAAACATTAAAAAATAAATGCAATTCTAAGTTTCGAAACCTGCTTGGCTGAGCTGACCGCTCGCACAACGTGATCGTAATGTGTAATGTCCGGTGTATGCGCGTGATTCACGTGCGCGTGCGTGTTGTGTTCAGCTCGCGGCGCTTTCAGCCACTTGTGGAAATCGCCAACATACACCACACATTATTATTATTATTATTATTATTATTACTGCAGGTCGGTCAGGTTCCACTCCCAATCGGAGCGAATAATATATCTTTCTCGTACGTACGGCTTCCTCCCCTTCTGCTTGGGAAATGTTCAGCCCACAAAGTTCGAAAATAAATGCAATTCTGACATTTCGAAACTTAAATTGCTGAACTGGCCCTTCGCAACACATGATTGTTATATGTTCATGTCCAGTGTCTGAGAGAAGGCGTGTGATTCACGTGAGCGTGCGTATAGGGCTTATAGTTGTGATAAAGTGCCTATATGAATGCGATTATTATTATTCTTATTATTGCCATCATCATCATTGTTAGTATTGTTATCATCATTATTATCATTATAATGAGAATTTGTGTTTAGTTCAGTGCTCGTATGGTGGATAAGCTTTAGCAGTCTAGAGCCTAGATCCGCCCATAAGTGCACAAGATGATGGCGGCAAGCTGACGAAAGTACTAGTACCGACGTAAGTACTAAGGCATAATTTATGCATGTACGAGTATAAAAATGCCATAACCTGAAAGGTCTGCCCATAAGTGATGAGATAAAATACATGAGTGAAGCATTGAACTTGTCACTGTCAGAAAATCACGAAGGCACACGTGAGAAGGCTAACAACTGTTTAAAAACAATGTGTGATCTAAGATTGCCAGATTTTACTTTGAGGATGCTTCCCTTGCTATGACAAACCTCACGATGTGGATGATCACACGACCGGCACCGCAGGTGCCGTCGGTTCCGAGCCTGGTTAACGTCGGGATATTTATGACAGGAAGCGTGGAATGCGGACCTGTCACGCAGTCTAAAAGCCACATGGACCTCCACAGCATCATCATACAATCATCCTCACCCTCACCATCATGCTTAATGATAAATGAAAAAAAAAATGCCCCAGATTTCGAGCTGAGTGGATGCCATCTACGGCCTGAGTTGGGGCAGAAAGAAAAAAGAAAAAAAAAGATATCACAGAAGACAACTTGTTTTGGAAATGTTCAGCCACAAAATTCGAAAATAAATGCAATTCTAAACTTTCGAAACTTAATTTTGCTCAGCTACCGTCGCAGCACGTGACTGTTATATATGTTCATGTCCAGTGTCTGAGAGAATTCGTGTGATTCACGTGGGCGTGCGTGTTGGGTTTAGCTTGTGGCGCTTTGAGTCAAAATATTTGGGATAAAGCGCCTGTATTAACGCGATTATTATTATTATTATTATTATTGTTATATTATTATTGTTGTTGTTGTTGTTGTTGTTGTTATTATTATTATCATTATTATGAGAGTTGGTGTTTCACTGGTGATTCTGCTGGATAGCTTCAGCAGTCTAGAGCCTGGAGCCGCCCACAAGTATCAAAAGCCACAGCGTGAAGGTCCGCCCATAAGTGACGAGATAAGATACATGAGTGAAGCACTAAGATTGTCACTGACAGAAAAATCATGGAGGTACACGTGAGAAGACTGTTTTCAAACAAAACAAAATATGACATTGCCTGATTTTACGTTGAGAGTGAGACGGCCGTTCAGTAGCGAAGCGGCTAAATCCGACGCGCTACCTACTAGACCACCGCTCACCCAAGTAAGTTTGGGGTTGTGCACCAGTGGCCTCACTAAAGTTAAAACAAAAACAAACAAACAAACAAACAAGAGCAACAACAACAACATCCATAATTAATTCACTTCCGCATGGATTTACATTTGTCTTGGTGGGAGTGTAGCACTTTGATTTAGAGATTAAGATTAAGATAAATTTATTCGTTTCTTAGTTACAAAGGAGAATTTGTTTTGCTCCTCTAAATAAAAACACATGCATACACAAACATACCACGGAAAAACTAAACCGACGTACATGCATACATCATTACACACTCACACACTCAGTCATTGGCTAAAACACGATTTAAGAAATAGGCATTGGCATTGCCTCACATTAACTATGTTAAACAAGCACTAAGAGCAACAATGAAAATGGAGGGGCAGACCTAGCACAGGATACAGATCACAGATAACAGCTCTCTCTATATATCCTGATTCCTTCCTCATACACACATCCACACACATCTTCCGAACTCACACAAGCATCCGCACCCACCCACCCACATCACAAGATGAGGTATTGAAATTATACTCGTGTTTACTTGTGTTGTGTTGTTTCAAGAAAAAAATGCGTACTTGCGCACTTTCAAGCGTGACTGCTCACTCACACACACACACACACACACACACACACACACACACACACACACACACACACACACACACACACACACACACACACACACACAAACAACAACAGAACAAACAAAAATTGTTGCCTGGTAATCTTGGAATATGTCCATTTATTGTAATCAAAACCATGCATGTCATTATTATCATTATTATTATTATTATTATTATTATGTCAATTCAAAGAGGGAGCGAGGAAACGGAATAGCCGAATGTTAAAGCGTTGGACTTTCAATGCTCGGGTCGTGAGTTCGAATCTCGGCTGGGGCCAAATATTTTCTGCTGACCTTTTTCTCGTTGCCCCGTCTTTGATATCACCCCTACTAGTACGTAGTGCAGAAGGACGTTAAACTCCCAAACGCCCACCCTGAAAAAGGAAGAGTTACCACGCAAAGGACAATAAAAGTATTTAAAAACAAAAAAAAAAGGTCACAATATGTGAATAATTTCGAAGCAGAATAGAACAGTACTAATCTTGCACGCGGACACTTGAAGAGTGACCGAACCGAGAGGATTTTCAGCTGACTCAGCATCGCAGGAGCAAGATAATATATATGTCGAGGCGTAATACGTAGTATTATTAGGTCATTGAGGACTTATCGTGCAGACCCAAGTGACACACATGGTGATCATGCATGACCCATTGACTAGTTGTGACCTATTGTCGGAGTTAAGTTATCGCGAAAATGGAGTAGATTAGGTGAGCGGAGGTAGGGGGAAAGAGTGCCTGCGCCTCTACACGCCCACGCACGCACGCACGCACACACACACACACACACACACACATTCAGCTGTCTACGCGGGACAGTCCGACAAGGGACTTAAGTTGTAAGCAAAAACATCTAGCCCATGTACTGAGAGAGAGAGAGAGAGAGAGAGAGAGAGAGAGAGTCAATGACCTTTTCTCAAAATGTTCTAAAGGGGCTGACCAAAATAACGATATACAAATTTAACGACCTTTGTTCTGTACCTTGCAAGGGTTTTGCCACACCCCAAACGTATAGCCTAAAACATACATAAAAAGCACTTAACGCAAGTACAAGTATGTCGCAGGAAAGCTAAGATGGTTCAGTTTGGTACAAAAATAAGGTCGTCTTTAACCCTTAAATTGTTTTGTTGCTTGTTGGTGGTTTTTTGCTTGTTGTTGTTGGTGGTTGTTTCTGTTGTTGGTTGTTGTTTGGTGGTGTTGGTTGTTTATTGTTTGTTGTTTGTTGATAGTTGTTAATTGTTGTTGTTGTTGTTGGTGGTGGTGGTGGTGGTTTTTTTGTAGGTTGTTGTTGTTGTTGGTTGTGGTGGTAGTTTTGGTGGTGCTGCTGTTGTTGTTTTTGTTTGTTTTTTTGGGTTTCTATTCTCAAACTCTACTTGTGATGGCCCGTTCTCAAAACAAATCACACAGAAAAGTGTTTGTTCCAAACTTCAGCCGTCACCAGGTTTAAAAAAAAGGAAGAAAGTTGTCAATGATCAATCGTCAAAATTTAATGGTAACAATAAGGGCCTGTAAGCATAAGATCTTACGCCCTTTTACTAAATGATGGCAGCTATGAAACTGACAGCCATCAAAACCCATCTCCAGAAAAAAAGGGGAAAGGAATTCTCACAATTCCGAAGCGAAAACTGCCGGAGAGCGCTCTTTCAGCTTTTTAGCCCCGACTGTCTGGAACTCCTTGCCAATCGAACTCCGCCTTCAGACCTCACTGCCTCTGTTAAAATCGCATCTGAAGACCTACCTCTTCCGCCAAGCCTTTGACAGCTAAACCTCTGTTAAGTGTCAGTGTCTGTGTGCATCATGAGTTCGTTGCCAAATTGTATGTAAGCCGAGGGGATGTATATAGCGTGTGTGTGTGTGTGTGTGTGTGTGTGTGTGTGTGTGTGTGTGTGTGTCTGTGTGTGTGTGTGTCTGTGTGTGTGTGTGCTTTAAGCGCAGCGAGTCCTTAAAGCTGGAGAACGGCTCTCTATAAAAGCCATGTATTATTATTATTATTTAAAGGGGAAAAACGGAAGAGGAAGAGGAACAGGAACAACAAACCATTGTCATGGAGTTACACAAACCGTCAAATGCTAACAGTAAAGGAGTAAGGACTGATCAAATCAATGATACTTAGGTCCTTTTACTACTACGGTAGCTACGAAGCTGCGCTACAGCCAGAAACCTATCTCCAAACAAAAGGGAAAAATGAAGAAGAAGAAGAAGAAAAAAATCTTCTGTCATTGCGGTTTGCGTTACACAAACCCCAAACTATGGTAACAAAAAAAGGCTAAGGGCTGATAAAATCCATAGCGTTTAGTTCCGTTTTGCTAAAAAAAAAACAAAAAAAAACAACTACAAACACTTGTAGCAATGAAGCCGACGGTCAAAAGTCCATATCAAGACTGATCAGGAAGCAAAACAGTTTGCACACAGCATCTGCCTGTTTCTCGTTCAAAGGCATTGTCTGGCTCTGGTCATCCAGCTCTGGTATCCATGGCAATGAACGTTGACCTTGAAGCGTTTCCGGCACCTGGACGTTGCCCTTGACAACGGTGACAACCTGCTTGTTGGAATAGGCCAAGTTCTCTGAGCTTGCAGGGTGGCCCTCTGCTGGTGTCTCCATAGCAACGGCTTCGGTAATGAGACGTTTGAAGTTCGGAGAGGTGTCGTCTGCGTAGCAACATTTAAAAAAATTCTAATATTTGTTCATCATTTATAAAATATTTATTCACGGCAATGATACATCGTGTTCTTTTTGTTGCTCATCATTATATTTCTCTTTTAAAGAGACCTTCATACGTATCGGGGCGGTCGGTGGTCTAGTGGTTAAGAGACCTGTCACCAATGCGAGAGGTCAGGGGTTCGAGTCCCACTCGGGGCAAAGAATTTTTCCTTCTCGTATGTGGCACCGTTCATTCGGGCCGATCGTCGGGGGTTCTCTCCGGGTACTCCGGCTTCCTCCCCCTCTGCTTTGGAAATGTTCAGCCCACCAAATTTGAAAAATAAATGCAATTCTAAATTCCGAAATTTAAATAGCTGAGCTGACCCTTCGCACCACGTGATTGTAATGTGTTTATGTCAAGTGTGTGAGAGAATGCGTGTGATTCACGTGAGCGTGCGTGTTGGGTTCAGTTCGCGGCGCTTTGAGCCGATTCAGGAAACTGGGTAAAGCGCCTATACAATACTCATTATCATATCATTATGATTATCCCAAGAAATTCAAAGAGAAAACAAAAGGAAAGATCGCTGGCAAACAAGGACAATATTCGCAGTCTGCTTGTGGAGACATAACCATCTGTGTATTTATCAGAATTTGCACGTTTTTTTCTTCTGGTAACTCACCATGAATTGTATTTTATTGTAGTTTGATTACCGAAATGCGTTTCTGTGGGAGACTTTTTGTGTATCTCGAGGGCAAAAAGAAATTCGAAAACAAGGTGGGCATTCTGACAACACCACACTCACTCAACAAATCAACATTCGCAAAAACATCATTGGAAAAACCTGTCTGGGGAGACAAACAACTAAGATGTGATTTTGAAGGTTTCAACCAACCAACCAAAGAAAGAAAGGAAGAAACAAACAAACCTGTGGTCAAAAGGATGAGCACAGTGTCAACTGCCTGCAACATCCGCACATTTGAGGAACTGTCGGCGACTTCAGAGGACGCGTCGCCAGTCAAACATGACGTCTTCAGTCCGCAAGAGTTTCGCAGGGTGCTTTGGAGCGTAGCGGCGTCCTCGCGGTCAAGTGGGTCATGCACGATGAGCACGTGCATGTCGTCGACCTTGTCAAAGTCAGGGACGTCATCCGGAGCTGATTCTGAGAAAGACAGGATTCAAACGCTAAGTCAGTAAGTGATTCTCATCTGCAAACTTCAGGCCAAGTTATTATGAAAACTTTTCAGGGATAGGCTAAAGTGTACACACATTCTGGCACTCAAAAAAAAAAAATACTTACATCATTATGAAATTCCGGCAACTTTACCCAACAAAACAGTGCACGGAGACAGTTTAAAGTGCCGGTCAAACAGTTCTCTTTATCACACATCTCCTCTCCGGCACAAATCACAAAAAGCGCAAACCATTTTAAAAAAAAAAAACTAAAAATAAACAACAACAACAACAACAACCAAAAAAAAAAAAAAAAACAACAACAACAAAACAGTGTCACGAGAAACGTTTTATGCAAAGACTTTTATGCTAAGTTTCAAACACATATGATTATTGGACATCTCGAAGCTAGAAATGGGACACCTTGTTATTATTATATCAGAAAGATTTCTTTTTTTTTTTTAAATCCCCAAAACGGAGAGTTCTTAGCATCCCAAATCTCGTCTCCATCAATTTTGGGAAATGGCCCGAACACTTACGGTGAAAGCTGTCTGGAAGTTGCAGGGAGTCATTCGCGTCTGCTTCAGTCTGTCTCGATGCTGTGTCTGCTGTCTGCACATCAGAGCCGAGCTGGTCTGGGCGATTCGCTCTCTCGGCGCAGCGACGGTCCTCAAAAACCCACCTGAAGAGCATCTTTGCGATTGTCGTCCGCAGCATGTAGTACCGGTCCTTTCTCTCTCTCTTGCTCAGCAGCATTTCTCGCGCGGCTTGCACGTGCACTTTGGGGTGAAGGTCGGGGTCGTGCCAGGTGCTCAGCACGTGCTCCATGCTGGTCAGCTTGAGAAGGGTGACGAACATGACGGCGTCGTCAAAGCGCTTCTCACGCTGCAGATCCTTGACTCTCGCTTCCAGGAACTCGGGGCCTTCTGCCTCTTGCTGCGTGTAGCGAGACATGTCCTTGAGAACTGGAAAGGGGTGGGCCTTCTCCTGCAGAAGTCTGAGCAGCCAGGCCTCGTCCACGGGGGTGTCTTTGTCTTGCATCAGCGTGTCCAGGGAATCTCTGAGGGATTTGTCCAGTGCGTAAAAAGATCTCCAGACCCTGACGTTGTGGGGACGGAACTCTCGTTCTTGCTTGACGTGTCGGGCCTGGTAGATTGCGGCCATTTTAAAACTACGGAGACCTGTCTGTCGGAATTCTTCTTTCCACACTCCCCTCCGCTCCTTATTTGCCAGCTTCATCAGGATCAGCCCGCACTGCTCAAGTGCACAGACAAATACTTGTGGCCAAATGCCATGATGGTCAATGATGTGCTGAAACTGGTCCAAAGCCGCGTCAAATTCGGCGAGAGCTTTGTGCATCAAGCCGAGATCGTAATGAAGAACTAGATAATTCCCTTCGCTAAGCTCCACAGCTTTGCGGAAGTTTTCCATCACGTCCTTCACGAACGGGTCATCCCTGAAAAAGACATCGGTCCTTGGGGACTTCATGGTCCTTTCCAGGAAAGAAGCTTTCGTGCGCTGCAGCTTAACCCAGCCTTTATCCTTGAACGCTCTCACCTTCTGAATAAGACCTATCTGATAGTAAATGTTTGCCTGGGAAGGCTGAAGCACCGCGATCTTATTGAGAAGTTGAACAGCTTTCCCGTGCTGCCCGGTCCACCTGAAATACCTGGCAGCTCCGTACATCACTTTGATATCGCCCCCACCCATTTCCAGCGCCTCGCCGAAACACATGCTGGCACTCAAACCCATCTTCTTGGCTTTTTCTTCCACAGTTGTTCTCAGCTTGTCGTCATTCATGTGACGGGACAGAATGGTGCCTAATTCAAGGGCAGCCCGTGCTCTGAGGCCCCGACTGTTTTTTCTCGTGTTTTTCACTTCCAGCAGGAGGTCGATAGCGCGTAGGATTTCACGAACGGGTCTGGCGCTGTGGTGCTTCAATTTAACGTGATCGGCGTTGCGTCTGCGTATGACATGTGCAAGGTAGAGTTTGGTTCTGTGGTGCTGAGGTCTCTCAGCGATGATGCTTTCATAGATGCCCGTAGCGTTGTCCCAAAAGTCGAAGCCCAGAAGATAGTAGAAGAATGCTATTCCCAGTTGGGCTGCAACGAAGAACAAAAATACATTGAAGTCAAATGGGCAAGGGATTACTCTCGTGTGTGTGTGTGTGTGTGTGTGTGTGTGTGTGTGTGTGTGTGTGTGTGTGTGTGTGTAAAATATATATACATGTACTACACCAATCCATAACAGACGACAACGACGAGAGAGAGAGAGAGAGAGAGAGAGCTTGTGATACCGGTTTTTCCTGGCTACTAGGCTGCTTATCGCGAGTTTTTCTCTCCGGGTTTTCCGGCTTTCCTTCCCCAGAAAAATAGGACAGTTAGTGAGTGGCGCTGCACCGCGGCGACGTGCTTTCCCCGGCGGTGGGGGGGGGGGGCTGCCTAAATTTGCCGAAAAGGAAACTTAAGTAAGAGAGAGAGAGAGGGGCAGACAGACAGACAGACAGACAGACAAGACAGTACCTCCGATAAACAAGTCATCAAACTCCTCCACAGAGTTCTCCCGCAGTTCTCTCAGCGCCTGCAGCTGCTCCTCGGCTCTGGCCACGTCTCCTCGCTGCCACGAAAGGAACGCCATGTTGGTGTGGGACAGAATGCTCTTCGGGTGCTCTTGCAACGCGCTCTCGGCTTCTTGCTCTGCCTCCTTCACGTGGCCAAGCATCCTCAAGACGTAGACAAGGATGTTATTGAAGCTCTCTGCGTTGGACTGACGGTCAAAGCCGTTGTCCAGCGCTTGCTTTGTTTCTGAGTTTTGCTGCTTGATTTGCACGATCTTTTGGCGAAGCCCCTCCAGTCTAGAAAAAAAAAGGTTATCAGTAAGTGAAGGGGGCTTGCAATATAATAAATCAGAATTTATATAGAGCCTAGAATGGGGAGGAGGAGGAGGGGGGGGGGGGGGGTATTTACACTATAGTCACAGGTCAGGTACCACCTCGCAGTTGCACTTTGTAGACAAGTAACCATACTTGCTGCGGTGGTTTGGTATGATAGACTTCTCCTCGGCGCACATATCAATCTCTTCTGGCATTCTCATGGCGCCGCAGGGCCGGCGGACGAAGCAGTGAATGCTTGCTGCCGCTAAGGGCTACTTTATGTGCAAACCTTCACCCTGCTATTCACTCTGGTGCGTGCGACAGTATTTCTGTATTCCAGCCTACTCTTCTTCAAAGATTGACTTTGTAGTGTCTGGCGAAAGGTTTGAGAGACCATGTGTTGTGCTCATTATGCCGCGGGACGCAATTGGCCGAATTCTGGGGGCTCGGCCCTTTTGCTTGACAGTGTGGGGTCGTTCGTTTGACCCCGTGCCTGTCTCATACGTGATTATGAGAGCGGCATTTGAGGAAACAGTTTGAATTTCGCAATTTGCATGTTTGCAGATTTTTGGAAGGTTTTTTTTTAAATCAAACTAGCTTACGCGGGAAACTGTGGAATACTGCGGATGTACCAAACAAATAGAGGTTTTGAAATTTTCACGTCATCGAAACTGTGTCGAAAATAACGTAGAAAGCGCGCACAAAATAGAAATAACATCCATATCAAGTGCACCACACACACACACACACACACACACACACACACACACACACACACACACACACACGCGCGCGCGCGCGCAAAGTCATACTTGACAGCTGCGATGTTGTGGACTGGCTGAAGCAGGAAAAGACAAGGGAAGGCTGATAGACGCTGACAGAACTCCTGCTGGTCTCCTGTGACGTCATGCAGTGACGCAGTGTCACGTGGGCCTGCTTCTTTAGAAACTGAAGAGACTTTTCATTAGTACGGTCATATAAGAAAACGAAATGTCTTTAACACTCTGTACAAACGATTCTTCGTCTATCGTGGGATTAACAGAGAGATACAAAATGCCAAAGGAAAAGAGACGAAATGTGTGGCAAACAGTGTATGTATATGCTTTGATAGTCTTCCAGCTGGAGAGAGAGAGAGTCAATGAATCAATGAACTTTATTTTACGACGGTAGAGGCAGTTGACGTCAGATAGTCAGTTTTCATACCTGCCGTTGCTAACAAAAACAACACAACCACAACAACAACAACAACAACTACTACTACTACTATTAACTAAGTAATAAAAAGGAATAAAACGAGAAAATCAAACAAATAAACACACAAATACAACAACAACAAACAAACAAACGACGAGCAGATGTTGCAAACACACGCAAACATAATAATAATAATATGAAAATAAAATATTATGCACAAGAGAGAGAGAGAGAGAGGAGGGGGTGGTTGTTTGGGAGTTTACCGTCCTTTTCCACCACATCCGGGTGATCTCAAAGACGGAGCAACGATGAAAAAGCCAGCACAAATATCTGGCCCCAGCCGGGATTCGAACCCACGACCCGAGCATTGAAAGTCCAACGCTCTACAGTGGACTTCGGATATAAGAACAGCGCCGGGGCCAGCATTTGGGTGTCCTTATAAGCGAGGGTTCTTATAAGCATACCTCGGATATAAGGTCAGTTGTGCTAGTGTGTGTTCTTATAACCAAGGAAAGAAGAAAATATTGTGGACAAGCTAAAAAGAGTCGTATATCGACCTCTAATGGTCTGTGTGCGTGCGTGCGTGTGTGTGTGTGTGTGTGTGTGTGTGTGTGTGTCCACGGCAATCTCTTGCTTGTTTAAGCCTTTGCGTCAATGAAGTGGAACTTGCTGGTTGGCTTGATCTCGATGCAATATAGTTTACTTCTTTTGCGTACGTGAAACATAAATTTAATGCAAATAACTCTAGAAGTTATGTAACAATAGCTGTCTTAATGAAAATGAGAGAGAGACAGACAGACAGACAGAGAGAGAGACAGAGAGTTACGATCACATTTTGACAAAATGACTTTAAAGAATACAAGGAAATTTATTGGCCAAGTTTTCAACAACAACAAAAAACAAGATGGCCAGACATTCAAATGTGTTCCCAGTCTACGGCGTTCGCAGGGGAAAATAACGGTTTTTAACGCTCCGCCATCTTGTAGAAGAAATGTTTCTTGGAAATTCCGGGAAATGAAACGAAACGAAAATGAACCTAGCATAACTTCTACTTTCGGTTCTTATATCCGAGGGGAGGTCGTGTTGGGAACAAGCAGATGGTGTCTTTACAAGCGAGGGTTCCAAAAATAGAATAATCGCAGACTTCCTAGAAATGATCATTCCTACTTGCGGTTCTTATATCCGAGGAAAGTTTGATGTGGGGACCTAGCAAGTGCTGTCCATATAAGCGATGAACCCTATATCAGAGGGTTCTTTTATGCGAGTTTTAATAAGTGATCACAAAGAACAACTTTGGCAGGGACCTGCTTTGGGGTGTCCCTATAAGCGATGGTTCTTATATCGGAGGTCCTTATAAGTGGAGTCCACTGTACCATTCGACCACCCCGGCTCCCCGCGAGAGAGAGAGAGAGAGAGAGGTAGGTGGTGATGATGATGAAGCGTGATGAAACGTTTCAAGTTAATTCAGGATAGAGCATTTAGGCATTGCTGCCTATCTGACAGGCTGTCCAAATATTCTACATTCAAGGGTACTGAAAAAATTCTACAACAAAAAAATAAAGAAAACTAAAAGGAATGAAGGAGAGAAAAGTACACATGACAAACAAATTCTACACGACACGCTCATCTGAAATTGACCACATATGTAGAATTTTAGTGATGACTACGGAGAGAGAGAGAGAGAGAGAGTTCTCACCGTATAAACTGTTTGAACTTTCCGCCATCGTCTAGTTGAGCCTTATGTTCAAAACTTGACGGTTTCTGCTCCAAATGCTCTGAACTCAAACGCACTGTGAAGTCAAGAACGTAGTATGCGAATGCAGATACACTGATATCGCACGTAATATTATACATCCCAGAAAACGAAAGTCCTGTGTAACATTACGTCAGCAGTTACTAGAAAACATTATCACATTGTTGTCCACTGTATATGGCTTGATAACACACAGATATTTACATAGAGTTTTCACAATGAGGTGCCTCCGATTACAGAACATACACCATACGTGTTATCTGATTTCGACCGAGAAACTGCGCGTTTTACGAGTGTGTGTGTGTGTGTGTGTGTGTGTGCGTGCGTGCGTGCGTGCGTGCGTGCGTGCGTGCGTGCGCGTGCGTGCGTGCATGCGTGCGTGCGCGCGTGTGTGTGTGTGTGTGTGTGTGTGTGTGTGTGTGTGTGTGTGACGTGTGTGAGTGTTTAAAATCACACAAGTGAGGCGATCGCATAGGTCAAAACCATATAAAGTGAGGCGAAAAAAACAGTGGGGCGAAATTTTCCCGCCCCATTTTTTTGAGGCCCTGGAAACCTTTCAAAAAGTCGTTTCTGAGGCGATGAATGTAATGGTTCTCATCGCCCCACTATTGGGGTAACCGTCTAACACACTTCGTTCACACACCGTTCGCTGTCGGATCCAACCCGCCGTCCACGGATACACTCCATCGTCCAAGGATACACACTGAGCCCTCGCGCCAATCGCCGAGCTTTTCTCTCAATCTGTTCAGCCAATGAGAAGGCTCGTTTGAAATCTGATTGGGCAAGTTTGTAAATATGGCTGCCAGTGCTTCCATGGTGGAGAATAGTAGTGGAGAAGGTAAGTTGAATTTTATTTTGTTTAACACTTAAGTTTTAAAGAGATTTATTTTGAACTAATTATAGATTAGCGCAGAACCCCTCTTCAGCAGATCATTGAAGGTGGTCGTGACTGAAGTAGAAGAAGATTAATGTGCCGATACGTGAACTGAAGCGAACTCGCAAACTGAGTGTGAACTCAGAAACTAAGCTTTCCTGCAACTTTATGCAGGCTAAGCTACTTACATTGTTCTTGTCGTCATCCATGGTGCACATGTTCAGAAGTTATCGTGCACTACACTGTGCATTGTCAGTCAAACCACGATGTCTTGTTAATCATGTGATTCATCCTATGATATTCTTTCTGAGTGTAAGTGTGCTTGAAGTTGAAACAAATGCAACTTCAATTACACTCCGCATACTGCTCAGTGAAGTCAGCATGATTGCTGCTTGATAGTTTAAAACTAATATATTGCATGTACATTCATTTGTCTTGCAGAGACTAGTTACACTACAGCCTCAGACGTGTTTAAATGTTTGAAATCACAGTAAGTATTAGAAAATACTTTGTAAACTTGTGTTGGATAAGTAGTAAAATTATATAATATATAAATAACAACAGCTACATGTACTTGTTTGACAGGATAAGTGATTTTGGCCACTGCTAATAGTGCTAGTGATGGTGATTTCATGCATCCATGTTACCTTGAAATTCAAGTTCAGAGTGTGGCATGCACAAACTGCTGCCTTACAGTGTTGTAATAATTCTATTAAATAGGTAAATCTGTAGTTTCTAACAAAACACCATAATGGCACTTTGGATTATGTGTGATATAAGTAGTTTTAATTGGCTCTAAGTTAATACAAGTTTCCTGACAAAAGTAAGACTAAGAGTAAAGTCTGTTTATAAATCTGAACATCTATTTAAAATATCAGTACAATTTAGTATTTAATACAATACTTAGAATAAAGCACATGGTCTTGAGTGCCTTTTGTCTCAGCCTTTCTCAGTCTGTCTGTCTCTGAATATATACTGTTCAGAGTTCTCTCAGAATGAATTAGTGAGAGCACAGCATAAAATAAGGTACAGAATCTGCTCAAAGTTATTACACTTAATAGTTTAATTACTTAGTAAGAGCCAGTTCTGTTTCGTTTCCTCCCATGAAGTGTTGAAATTACATGCACATTCGATGCGAGAAAATACCATGAGGTTGATTGTTTTGCAGGCACATCATCAAAGACAGCCGTCAAGATGCAAAGTCTACACACAGAGGCCGTTTAAGGTAGGTGTGATACTAAAGTAGACGTTTCTTTGTGTGTGTGTGTGGAAGGGGGGGGGGGGGAGGGTTTGAGAGGGGTTTCTGTCAGCAGATTAAGTAGGGTTAGGCTTGTGATGAAGCATTCTGCTCATAATGCACAGGGTTGTACATCCACGTCGGACATCGGACAATGTCCGAGATAACATGCATGATGTCCTGTACAAATTGTAGTCAAGAGGACAAATGTCCCATTATTTTCCACGAAGCACTGTCATTGTCCGATCGGTTTTTAATACCTCTCGGACACAGTACACGAGCCCTATAGAGCGAGTCTGCGGGCTGCAAAGTTCTTGCTGCTACGCAACTCAGCTTTGGGGACTGCCACAGTCTGCAAACACGGCCACAGACTGAGACAGGGCAAGGCGATCTATTTTTAGAACACTGCATCCATGGATGTGAAGGGGGAGTCAGACTGGGTGTTCAGAGTGACAGAGAAATGGGGAGGAAAGAGGAAGCGGATGCTGTTGAGCCAGAAACATAATGACTCAAAAATATAGTTTTGTTCTGAAGAGGACATTTGTCCTATTACTTTAATATAGTCCAGGACATTTGTCCTATAGATCAGATGTTTCTGTGGATGTACAACACTGAATGCACTAGTTTCATGTTCTGTACATTGCCATCTCACACCAGTGCATTATCCCTAGGCTAGCCTCGAGCATGAAGGAAGAAAATGAAAGTAGACCAATCGCACCATGCTAGTGATCTCCTTTGATCCCCAAAGTGCCCACTGAACCAAATTCTTTATCGTGGCGCCCACTGTCTGCAGATGAGAGTGTCATCGCTCTGTGTTTTCACTTGACTTCATTGATAGTTACTAAGTTAGCTCGTCTCTTGTTGATCGGTTGTACACTAGTTGTCCTGCCTCCACTTGTGTGACTCTGCATTTTTTTTATTTTTTTTTTGTGTGTGTCCCGTTTTGGAGTTTGTTGAGTTTGCAGTTGTGTTTGCAGAAAAATAGACTGCTCAGATGACGACCTTGTGCCTTCCTTGGGATCAGAGAGCCCTGTCTACAATTTTCCAACACTGCAAAGTAGGCGGCCTGCAGATTCTACAACACAACATCACTCCACCAGTCTCCACAAAAACGAGTCAAGGTATTTCAGTTTTGATATGAGTTTAAATTTGTTTTAGTTTTCTCAAGTCACTTTTTAGGTGTGAAATTTGGATGGGCTGAAATTGATCACATTTGTTAGTTTAGTTTAGTTTAATCCTCTTTATTCCCTGGGGAACATAGGGCTGCAACCACACTCCGCCAGCGCACTCGGTTCTCAGAAGTAAGTAAAGCTTCTGGGACGCCCTCTTTAGTTCGGCCCACGTCGTTCTGGCGGCCTTGGCTTCAGCGTCCGTACTCCTCCGCCAGGTCTGCTTCGGTCGGCCCACTTTGCGCTTTCCCTGGGGGTTCCAATCAAGGGACTGCCTGGTGACATTTGATGTTGACTTTCGCGGAGTGTGTCCGATCCATCCCCAGAGCTCCCCATAGGATTTTTTCCCAAGAGTCCAAGGACTCCCAACTGAAAAAAGTGGGAGTCCCTCGAAGTGGCGAAGCCACGAGTGCAATCTGGTACATTTTGGGCCTGGTTTTGTGAGGTGAAAACAGTAGTTTATCAGCCCCCCCCCCCCCCCCCCCCCCCGAGTTTCCATACACTGATTCAGTTTTTACCCCCACCCCCACTTCTCCCGCAAAGGCTAGCTGCCCATCCCCCCCCCTTCCCCCGGTGTTTGACATTTCTCTGGGCCAGGAACTGAAATCCCCCCCCCCCCCCCCCTTCTCTCACCGCTAGTCTACTTCCACTTTCACTCAGGCTCTCTGCCCCCGCCCCCCACCCAACCCGTGACCTCCCCTGCACTTCTCCACACTGAGAGTGATATCACCTTCCGATGTAGATCTGGCACTTGCGGATTCAGACTCGAAAGTTGGCGACATCGCGGCACTGACTTGTTCTTCGGAATCATGACCGTGTTTCCTCTTGTTTGAATTTCCCTCTTCTACAATAATGTCGCTCTCTCTGTCTCAATCCCCTCTCGCCCTGCCTCTGGTTTCAACCCGCCCGAGCCAGCGAAGAAGCGACATTTTGGTGCGAAAAACAGGAAGGGATGCTACTCTCTAACACAAAGCGCGCGCATCCTTATCGCTGACGTTGAAGTTTAAACAGATTTACCAAAGATCTTGGAAACATATTTCTGATCCCAAGGTCTTTGGATTTACTCTGCAGCGTGCGCGAGCTGGCACCCGAGTCGCTCGCAGCTCAAAACACAAGACCGATACGGCGATGCACAGTGCGTTTCAGCATCGGCGGAAAACTGTTCAGCTTCGCGCAGAGCCTTCAGTCTTTGGACCAAAGATTATTATGTACACGGACGCACAGCTACATGTCCAGTATCAAAATTAGTGCGTCTGTAAACTCTCTACTTTTTTCTAAGTGCGTCATTTTCTTCTCTTTCTGCGTCTGAGACGCACGTTTGTGCGTTATGGGGAGCTCTGATCCCCATTTCCTTTTCTTGATCTCCTGCTCGATGGGGACCTGTCTTGTTCGCTCCCAGAGGTCTTGGTTGGTGATCACCAGTGGGTATTTGATGTTGAGAATGTTGCGGAGGCATCTGTTGATGAAGGTGATCACATTTGTTACGAACTTGTATTTTAGGTGATTCTCCACCTTTCTTTCGGGGAGCCGGGGTGGCCGAATGGTAGAGCGTTGGACTTTCAATGCTCGGGTCGTGAGTTCGAATCCCGGCTGGGCCCAAATATTTGTGCTGGCCTTTTTCTCGTTGCCCCGTCTTTGATATCACCCGTACGTGGTGGAAAAGGACGTTAAACACCCAAACACCCACCCCCACCCACCTTTCTTTCTTGATACCGAAATAACAGGCAACAGTGTTCAGCCAGTTAACAACATGACCTTTATTTGCGGTTCTGCTTGCAGAAAAACAGACTGGTCAGACGACGACATTGTGCCTTCCTCGGGATCAGAGAGCCCTGTCTACGATTTTCCAACACTGCAATGTTGGCGGCCAGCAGAATCTACAACACAACAATTCTGCACCAGTCCCCACAGAACCGAGTTGAGGTATATCAAGTTCAAATTTGTTTTAGTCCTCTCAAGTCACTTTTAAGGTGTGTAATTTTGATTGGCTGAAAATGACATTGATCACATTTAATGACTTTTATTAAAATTTGTTTGGACATATACATCAGGTGATTTTCCACCTCAGAACCATCTACATCTGCGATCATTCTCAGTTTTCCATTTTCTATTTCATGCATACACTAGTTTATGTGGTCACTGGAGACTTCACATTACTCAGCTGTTTTAACAGCCTTGCCCCCAAAAGGATGGAGAGAGAGAGAGAGAGCACAAAGGATTCTGGTCAAATGTGACACATCCAAGTCTAAATTAATATTGTGATTTGTATGGGGGTTTGTGTGACCTACCTTCAAGGCCAAGGTTGTGCTACTTAAGTACAGAAAAATATTGTTCGCTAGGAATTGGTTGTATTCTGGACTGTGATTGTTATGATCAAATGCTTTGGTGTATGTGACCCTTGAAGATCGCTTCAGGGTCAAATTCATTAGGTCAGTACTCTCTTGTCCCGAATAAGCGTCCACGTACGCGTATTTTTTTCGGGCAATTTGCGCCGCCCGTACGCGCTTATTTAAGTCCGTACGCTTATTAAATTTTGGCTTTTTTGCGCCGCCCGTACGCCTATTCAAACCCGTACGCTTTCTTTTTTTGCTGTTCGAAAATGAGAAGCCAAATCGTACCTTTTTGTGCGCTGTTTATCAACCGATCGGCATCACAACAAGCGGGCACGCGCAGCCATGCGTCAGAGCAACGTGTTCTGCGATTGGCCACAGTCAGTGGGTTTGGCCGGTTCTAAGCCAATCACGATTCGTTTATGAAAATCCGCGAAAACATGGATGCTGAAAAGCCGTCTGGTACCAGCAAGCCGGTACCGGCAAGCAATCTTCAATTCAAGCAGTCCAAGAAGTACAGCTTCGACGAAAGTAGTTGCGTAGTAAACCCAAAATTACTTCATTCAAAAAGCTGGATCAGCGTGAGCAAAAGTTCAGATCGGATTTGACGAAACGCTAACTGCTAAATTACGTAGATTTAGGGGGAAAAAAATGTGTAGTGGGGCAATTAAATGCGTACTGAAAATGCCACCCCGTACTATTATTCAAGCCCGTACTATTATTAATTTTCACTGAAAATGCCACCCCCGTACTATTATTCAAACCCGTACTATTATTAATTTTCACTGAAAATGCCACCCCGTACTATTATTCACACCCGTACTATTATTCAGGACAAAAGAGTATAGGGTCAAGTCACATGGTTATGGTTAGAGGTCAGTGTATTCACTGCACGTGAGCTTTGTCCTTCTAGTTTGTGACAAGTCTGCTCAGGTCAGCATGTGTCACACACAGTAAAATTTTGGATATTATGTTTACAGGAAATCATGTGATACAGAGGAGTTTGGTGGTCATGATGATGGTGATTCTCAGCTGTCTGCGGATAAAGTGGTCTTGTCAAGTCCAAGTTCAGATGAGTGGCTGCCTTCTGCATATGACTCATCTTCAGATTCGGACAGTGTTCCTGGGGCATCAGAAGGGCACAGAATGCAGACGCCTGTTGAAGTATGCAGCAGCACGGATCCTTGTAGGTCAGCTAGTGACATTCACAAGAACTCTTTGAAAAATGTATGTGCTGAAACAGAGCCTTCCTCCACATCTGATTCTGTTCCGAGTGCTGTTGTTGTTTCTCAGACAAAAAATGGGAGGAAATGGGACAAGAAGCATGCATGCAAATATTGTGCAAAACTTGTAATTAAAATGAGTGATCATTTAGAAAGGGCCCATAATGATGAAACTGAAGTTGCAAAGATTCTTGCAATGAAGAAAGGCTCACAGGAGCGACGTAAGGCATGGGGTGTCCTGCTAAATGAAGGAGATTTTCAGCACAACTATTCAGTGCTTCAGTCCAAGAAAGGGGTGGTTATCCCCAAATACAGAAGTGGATCATGTGATAGGAAGACCACAGATTTGGTGCCCTGTACTGTTTGCAAAGGAATGTACTTGAAAAAAATGTTGGGGCAGCATATTCAAAAATGTGGGACAGCACACAATGTGGTGGTGCCAAAGAAGGGAAAGTCCGCTGTGGTGGAAGGGCAGTTGCTTACACCTGGAGCAGCAAATCTGAACCAACTGTTTTTCACAAGAGTGATTGGCAGAATGAAGAATGCTCCTCCTCCTGCCCAGTCTTTGTGAAATACTCATAGCAGATAGTCATAGCATTCTAGGCATATGGTGATGCTTGCACAAGATACGAAAAATGAGGGCCATGCGTTTTCAATTGATTACACAGTTGTAGACATCTTGTTTGAGTTAGTTTGATTTGTTCTAAAGATGTGTTTCTCTTGATTTGTTGTTTGGATATTCTGATTATTTCATTTCAGTTTGTCTGACAAAAGTTCCTTTTAAAAATAAATTTGAAATAAATTACAGCCAGCCCCAGCCCCAGTCCCCCCCCCCCCCCCCCACACACACACACGTTTGTGTTTGATGCAGCTTGGTCAGGTAGAGCCTTTGAATATGTAGCTTCTGTTATTCAGAAATATGTGGCCATAGATCCAGGTCAGGACATATATGTGTTTCTAGAACTACCAGCGCATATTTACCCTTGGTTTTTATGATCATTTTTGACATTGCAAGAAATATCAGAACTTGTAATCTTGACCACCTTGTGTATTCAGTTTATTACACAGTTGTGGACATCTTGTCTGTAAGTGAGTTAGTATGATTTGTTCCATTGGGACTACAGATGTGTTTCTCTTGATTTGTTGTTTGTATATTCTGATTATTTCATTTCAGTGTGTCTGACAAATTTCCTTTAAAAAAATTAATTTGAAGTAAATTACAGCCAGCCCCCCCTCCCCCCCCCCCCCCCCCCCACACACACACACAAACACCTTTGTGTTTGATGCAGCTTGGTCAGGACAGGTAGATCCTTTAAATATGCAGCTTTAATCATTTTTGTTTGACATTGCAAGAATTGTCAGAACTTGTAAGACCACCTTGCGTTTTCAATTTCATTTGATTACACAGGTTGTGGACATCTTGTTGTGGACATCTTGTCCATAAGTGAGTTATTTCATTTCATTTTGATTTGCTGCATTGGGACTAAAGATCTCTTTCTCTTGATTTGTTTGGATATTCTGATTATTTCATTTCAGTTTGTCTGATAAAAGTGCCTTTTAAAAATAAATTTGAAGTAAATTACAGGCATTTTGATTCTCATTTTCTCTCCCCTCCCCCCCCCCCCCCCTCTCTCTCTCTCTCTCTCTCTCTCTGTATTTAGAAATAATTGCAACACTCAAAAAAGACAAAATATGCTTCTTGAACAGATTATTTAATTTTGCTAGAAATGCATTCAGGAACTTTTACATCCCATGATCTTAACGCTATATGTGCGCTTTACAATTTAATTTACATTCAATGATATGCACAGATACAAACAAACAAACAAAAAATACAGACAATGAAGAAAGTTAAATCTTTTAAAAAGCATAAATAATAGAAAAAAAAGCAGTATGCCCTACACAAGTACTTTATTCAGTGCCATTCAATTTTTATCTCCAGCTTGATACTTTGAATCTCTCATTTGTCTGCCAGATACCCTCACCTTCTTTTGTCAGTTTATCACAGTCCATGCATCACCTCATTTTCAGCTGTGTCAGTGTGTGAGCTGAGCTATTTTTAGTTTCACCCCAATAATTTCCGTAAATCACCTCAGTTTTTTAAAAGTTGCAGGACGTTTTTCTTTTGTAGCTCATTTACTCCGACACTCTGCAAATGTTACAAAAAATGAATATGAGTGCTGTCGTAGCAATACACCGGCCCTCAGAACCAGAAATATCCCCACCTCACTTTGCGAGTTTTGGACGACGCCCCATTTCCGATCGTTTAAACGTATGTGTGTGTGTGTGTGTGTGTGTGTGTGTGTGTGTGTGTGTGTTTCAATGTCCGGATGGCATTACGGTACACCAGTACAGGAGTACCGCTGATCAGTGTCAGTGATATTGTATCTCCGTCAAAACGAAAGTAGTGCTATGATCATCATGTACGTCAGCATTAAACCGAGAATAAACAATATGAGATAACGTGTCCATGGCTCGCACGTTTTCTGTACACTGGTCACACTTTGCTATCGCCGTACAATGGTACTCAGTGACACAATGTCAATTGAAACAGTCAGACAGATAAGCAAATCACTTTCTCTTTCGTGTGTAACCGTATGCCTGGCATTTAGAACGCGAAAACATACACACCCAGAGTTTTAGAGACAGGACGGGACGAAAGCGGTTGGGGTAGGGGTGGGGTGTGTGTGTGTGTGGGGGGGGGGGGGGGGGGTGGACTCAAGACGCCCCCTCCCTCTCCAAAGCAGAAACACAGAAAAGAAGAATATTTTTGATGCGATGTTTTTGCCCTCCGATGCTTCTTTTGTTTCCCCAGTGTTAGCACCTCACGCGTCTGTTGATTTCGACCGAGAAATTGTGCATTTTACGCTCGCGCGCGCGCGCGCGCGCGCGCGCGCGTGTGTGTGTGTGTGTGTGTGTGTGTGTGTGTGTGTGTGTGTGTGTGTGTTTCAATGTCCGGATGGCATTAGGGTACAGGAGTACCGCTGATCGAGCTGTATAATGCACGCAAGAACCTCTCGGGGGTGAGCGGTGGTCTAATAGGTGGTGCGTCGGATTTAGCCGCAGCGCTACTGAACGACCGTCACCAATATCAAGGCGACGAAGCGTGGGTTCGAGCCCAGGTCGAGCTTATGATATGTGATACCGATTTTCCTGGCTGCCGGGCTGCTCATCGGGGGTTTCTCTCCGGGTTATCCGGCATCCCCCCCCCCCCCCCAGCAAAATTATCAAAAAAATATATATATATATACAGTCGCACTCGCCTAAGCGAAACACGCTTAAGCAAAAAACTCGGATAACAGAAACGGAAACCAATTCCCCGCCAGACCCCCCTCTTTGTAAGACTATTTCTAATTCGGATAAGCCAAACTCTGTCAAAAAATAGCTAACTCAAACACGGATATCTCAAACGTGATTTTGACAGATAAGCGGAACTGTAAACACTGTCGGAGAGACTTTTTTTTTAATTTTTGCTTGAAAAACACGCCGGGAAGATAACTTATGAACATATTTCGTCACGGCTATAATTATCCTACGGAAAACGAACACGTCACCTGTTTTTCAGTGTGCGGGAAACTGATGACGCGTGCCACATGTTTTGCAGGCGCCATTGTTTGGACAGAACGAGTGGTAGATCTAAGTTTCCGTGCGTGAATTAGGTGGTGGATTCAGGGTTAGAGATGGGATGACCGAGGGAGGGGGACAGGGGAGGGGCAGGTCGAAAAGTAACCTTGGAAGATTTGCGATGGGCGTGGTTTATGGGCTAGTCAAAAGGATGTGAGCTCGGGCTTAGATTTGTACGTGCACGATTGTTTCTTTTGGCGTGTGTAGGGGAGGGAGTGTGTAACATGCAGTCTCCCAGTGTGTGTGTGTGTGTGTGTGTGTGTGTGTGTGTGTGTGTGTGTGTGTGTGTGTGTGAGGGGGGCGGGGGGGTGGGGGTGGGGGTGGAGCGTTCATTGGCTTGTGCGTATAGAAGCGCGCACATTTGTGTGTGTGTGTGTGTGTGTGTGTGTGTGTACGTGTCATTTGTGTAATAATGGTACTGAGACACAAATCTCAACTCCAAAGAGGGAACCGAGGTGTATGATGGAACGTTCCCACATTGCACTAAGTGCAAAATCGTGTTCTACGCCCTGAAAAACGTATAAAAAATTGATTGTTTGCAAAAATTTGGAAATGTCCCCATTTTGCACTTGTGCGACTGTGTGACTTTTAAACACTTTACACACGTCCCGTGTTTACATCAAAATTTTGTGTTTTGATTTCCCTGTTGTCACACACATTTGCCTATGGGTTATTTCGGGTTATTTGCATCGCACACTTTAATATCCTTCAAAACACATGCATTTAAAGTCAAATGGTCTCAGCAGAGGATTATACTGAGCCATAAAACACTGTTTTCTGCACCGGCGATTAAACCCAAATGCTGCATGTAAAGTTGGGACGTTCCGTGTTCACATCAAAATTCTGTGTTTGGGTTTATCTCTTATTACACCCTGTTGCCTATGGGTTATTTCAGGTTATTTGCATCGCATACTTCAATACGCTGCAAAAGGCATACACTGAAGGCCAAAATGGCCTATGTGGAGAACTACACTTAGCCAGAAAACAATGCCTTCCGCACCGGCGATTAAACCCAAATGCTGTATGTAAAGTTGGGACGTTCCGTCTTTACATCAATATTCTGTGTTTGGGTTTTTCTGTTCTTACACACATTTGCCTATGGTTTATTTCAGGTTATTTGCATCCCTCACTTTAACATCCTGCAAAACACATGCATTCAAAGTCAAATGGTCTCAGTAGAGGACTATACTGAGCAAGAAAACACTGTTTTCTGCACCGGCGATTAAACCCAAATGCTGTATGTAATGATGGGACGTTCCGTGTTTACATCAAAATTCTGTGTTTGGGTTTATCTGTTATTACACACATATTCCTATGGATTATTTCAGGTTATTTGTATCGCACACTTTAATATGCTGCAACAGACATACATTCAAGGCCAAATGGTCTATGTGGAGAACTATACTTAGCCAGAAAGCAGTCATCCGCACTGGCGATTAAACCCAATGCTGTAAAGTTGGAATGTTCTGTGTTCACATCAAAATTCTGTGTTTGAGTCTCTCTGTTCTTACACACACTTGTCTATGGGTTGTTGCAGTTTAGTTACATCACCCTATGTGGTGGAATAGGACGTTAAACCCCCAAACATCCACCCACCCTCAGTTTAGTTACATCGCACTCTTTAGTATGCTGCAAACGATTCAGTCAGTCAACCGATTGCTGCAAGCGAGGCTTACCGGCACAGAGCTAAATAAACGTGAAGGGCTCAATCTGTCTCTATTTTTAATGCAAGTCTGTGGTCAGTGAAAAAAAGAGAGGGTGGCGGGGGAATAGCTGAGCGCCACTTAAGTACCCATTGGGTTACATACTAGCTGTTGACATGCCATCCTGGATAACCCGGTCATCTGTCTAAGCCGGTCAATTTGACTCAGTCCCTTGGGTGACCAGCGTACACAGGTTTGACTGTAAAAATAATATATTATTATTGTTTTCCTTATGAGTCTCAGCTTCATCGGTATTCACACATTCCATTATTACTGCATTCAAACCACCCTCCACACCCCCAACACCCCACGCCACAGTCAAACTCGCAAACACCACCCACTCCACACCACAGACTCTTTCCCTCTATATTTCCCTCCCCAGAACTCTATCTCACATACAAACACAACCCGCCTAAAAGACATACAAACTAAGTGCATAATTTGATGTAAAATCGCACGGTTAACACCAACACTACAGTCAAACTTGTGTAAGCTGGTAACTCCTAACTCAAATCACAAATGACAGAACAAACCTTCAGTACCGTACCCCACTTATACCCAAGAACACATTCACCACTCCCACCGATCTACAGCCTGAACCCTCAGAGTAGGACATTTGTACACTGACCAACTTGCACACACTATTCAACCCATAACGGCCCCACATACCTCACATGCACACCACCACGCCATTTTACAGGCTTCAAGGTACAGACGCCATCCAGCCCCCTCCCCCTCCAAACTCCTCTCCAACAACCAACATACAGTAACGACAGTTCTACCCCACTATATAATATTATGTACCAAAACCTGCAGTCCACTAACGACACCCATGCAGGCGCAAGAAACATTAAAAAATCACAAGCCTACCACCCCACTGTTACAGGCATAACACCTTCTGACACCCAACAATCACTTCCTACATTCCTTCAACAGCACTTAAAACTATCCCCACAAGTAATCCAATTGCCATTGTCTACCAATTACCCCCCCCCCCCCCACCCCCGCTGTCTGGTGCAACAATATTACAATCCAGTCACCACAATAACACACCACCATATCTAATGGACAACCACTTTCGCACAGTTGTCTCTTTCAAAGTCATTTTGATCTTCACATATATGGTTGGTTAATTGGGATTTAACGACCCCACCACAACGAAGTGATAAGAAAATGGCCAGCGTTCCAAAAATATTATTTTAAAGAGACAGGTTTGCTCTATATTCTAAGGCAGTGTGAAACAGTCCGCTACTGTTGTTAATTCCTGTTTTGGGGTGCAGGTAAAGAACTAAGACAAAATCACTGTAACACTTAAATTGATATTATATTAAGAGCCTGCAAATAAAAGATCACCACCCAATGGTCAATGCATGAAATCACTTTCTATACCCCGTTTTCGTCTGTCTGATTTCCAGTAAATAGGGGGACGGGATAGCCGAACGGTAGAGTGTTGGGGTTTCAATGCTCGGGTCGTGAGTTTGAACCCCGGCTTCGACCATATTTTGTGCTTGCCTTTTTCTCATCGCCCCATCTTTGATATCACCCATATATGGCGGAAAACTCCCAAACACCCAGCCGCTGAATTGTTGGGGTTTTTGTTTTGGTTGTCTGGTGGTGGGACATTACTGTTTTCGCGGTCTAAGGGTGTGGGAATTTGTTATTTGCGTGCCATAATAGGATGCTTACGACACATGCAGTGTGTATGAAATACTTCCATGTGCATAATGTGGGTAACCTTGGCCTGAGGGGTCAAGGTCACAGGAATAGGGATGAAAGGGAAATAAGACAACCAGTAGAACATTTGCTTTATCTGCATTGAATGTTGCTAAGAATACATTTTCGGAATAACCTCTGGTGTTACACAGCACTTTCAAGCTTCGCAATTACAAGCTTCTCTCGTGCACACACACACACACACACACACACACACATGCTCCGGGCCTTATATACAGTAACGGCATTCTAGTACATTCTGGACCACTCTTATAACAGAACCAATCAAAATCAAAGCGTGAATCACATTATTGCTATTTTAAAACTAAAGAAGAATCCAGAATAATCAAGTACCTGCCCGCCGAACCTAGGCGCGTTATATAACACCTTCTAATCGTAAACAGGTCAGAACAAAGCGATTTGCACGAGATTTCCGAGCGACTGAGCCCTAGGCCCGAAGTGCATACCGTCGCCCGAGGGTAAAAGGGGGCAGCCAAAACAAGGTCACCACTTCTCGAATACTCGTGATAACAAAAGAAACTTCTGGATCACGGGAAACAGATTTACATTACTATAAAAGAATATAAACTAAACAAAGCGACTTCTCTATCTCACCAAAGCTACAAAAAAAGCATTACAGCTGTTATCCTACAGCATACAAACAAAATATAAACAAGAGGCACAGCCACGCTCGTAACACTGGCATATGCTTGAAAGTTATGCTGTCTTCCCACTCCCCCCCCCCCCCCCACGCCACCTGAAGCAAAGACACTTTCTGGTGACTTAATATGATGAAAGTACACATACTGATTTCAGTCCATGTCAAATTCCACAGTAATGTGTTTTGTTGTTGTTGTTGTATGTTTTGATTTTTTATTGTTGGATTTTTTTTAGTTATACAATCAGATACATAGTTTTCGACCGTGCTTTACTCAGAGAATTTCTTTGACACCTAAAGCCATATGGGTGGTCAGAGAGAGACGGAAAGAGATTTTTGTTTTTCCAGAGCGGATTTATTAACACAACAATTACTAAGCAAAATCAAGAGCCTGTAGTAATGCTCAGGTGGAACAAATAACCCTTTCCTTTGCAGAACTATTTGAAAAAAATGACAGTTTGTGGGTACAATCAGTCTTAGGTTTACTGTACACATACCCCTCATTTTATATTAATAACAGTATAATATCTGAAAGGATATTGAATACAGAATGCAATGAGCACAAACTTATCATCAATGGAAACAAACGGGGAGACAACTGTATCCCAAAGGGACACCATTCATCTATTTCTAGCCTCATGTTTGATTTTCAAAGCATATTTGCCAGTTTTATGGAAATATTCATCCTGAAGCAGTGAAAGTAAAAGTTGAACCTTGTTATGTACATTTCATCCACCAGTGTGCAGATTTACCCTGCGAGTCAGTTCCAAAAGATAAAACATTTCGTGATGCTGTGCATGGTTTCTGTTTAGTCCTCATTTGTACTGACCTTGCATGTTATTTCACAGACTGTTCAAACACACACAGAACACTTTGGTATGCAACTGACTTCAGCTGTACTGCAGGCTTACTGCATTTACTGCTGGTGATGTCTTTCATGAGATCTATCTCTATATTGCCTGAGGTCATACTTGAAACACCTATGTACAGACCACTGAGCACATGCGACACAGCAAAATGCACAGTGTGCCCAGCTTTTCGGGCCCCCCACCCCTCCACCCTTCCTGCTGCACCAATGCACACACCTCTGTCTAGCATACAGGTTTGTTCAGTGCTCTGCAACAACATGACAAAGTCCAGGGAAAAGAATATCCTAAAAGTCTATCATGATGCAATCAGCAGGGGGAAACACAGCAGGACCATTCTCACCTTCGTAGACTGGTTACTGTCTGTGTATATGTTTATCCAAACAGCCGTGAGATTCAGATCTAACGCAGCACTCCCTCTAGTTTCACTCCGTTGCCTCCCAGTACTGCCTCTACTCACTCCTCTCCGACTTTCCTGGCCTCCCCACACAGAACACATCTGCCACCTCCCACTGGCACTCGATTAGCGTTGATTGATCACCTTCTCGTTCCCATCATCAAAGTTATTTTCTTCCAACTCTTCTGCATGTCCGATGGTATCAGGAAAACCGCTGTCCAAATCTACATATCTTGCTACACTCTAATCTTCACTTTCTGCACAACTCCCCGGGATATTGAACAAAATTCGATGATTACCCCTATTACGTAATGATCGTGCCGCCATCTTGTTGATACTAACATCTAAACTTACGAAAAGCAGCATAACTGGCAAACCGACATCTTTCAAACCCACGTGCTTTGCCAGTTTTGCAGCCCTGTTTTTCGTAAGTTTAGATGTTTGTATCAACAAGATGGTGGCGCCATGCCCACACCGGTATGCAATTCGTCACGAATGACGTGCATACAACGGCTTCCCCGTGATTCCCACACTGCTGAAAATGGTGACTCTTGAATCTGTCTATAAGCGGACTTGCGAAGGAAAGGCATAAAGTGTGACGTTACTGCGATGGCAGAGTGACGGGGAGGTGGGGGAGCTCTATGTGTACTCACAATGGTCGTGGGAGGAGGGGAGGGGGGTCTGTTCTGGGCTGTGCTAGACTCTTTTAAGAACATATCATGTAACACTAACGACCAAAAAACAACAAAACAAAACAAACAAAACAAAACCAAAACACCCATCCCAAACAGTGGAGGCATAATTAACATGAGAGGTTATGTGTGCATTAATAAACAGCTTTTGGCTATGGATATCAGTTATATGCCTTAGCTAAGTCCGCTGGTCCATTACCTGATACTCTTGTTGTCAGTGATGCTACTGTTCCATTTGCCAAATCAGCTAAGAATCTTGGTGTTGTTCTTGACTCACACTTGACTATGCATGCCCATGTAGTGAACATCATCCCTACTGTGAACTTTGAGCTCAGTCGTATTAGCTCTATTCGTCATTTCCTCTCAGTTTAGGCTACAAAGACTCTTGTGTCAGCTTTTGTGCTTTCACGCTTGGATTACTGTAATGGTCTCCTTGTAAACAGCCCGAAGGATCTCTTACAGTGACTCCAAAGGTTACAAAACAATGCGGCACGCCTAGTTCTGAGAGTTTCGCGAAGAGATCACATCACCCCACACCTCCGCACTTTGCACTGGCTCCCCAGGGGCTCGCATTAAGATTGCTTGCATGTGCTACCGTGTCATTAGTCAGTCAGGACCTTCTTATCTCTCTGAGTTAGTCTACGTACCAACAAGAACACTTCGCTCATCCACTCTCACACTCTGCAAACCACGTGTCTTCACTAAAACCTTTGGAGAAAGGTCTTTCTTTTCTGCAGCACCGACTATTTGGAATTCTCTTCCTTTATCTGTCCGCTCAGCAAAGTACTGACTCGGCCTTCCGCTCTGCTTATAAAAGGACTCTTTAATGAATTCTTTCACTGAGCCGGGGGGGGGGGGGGGGGGGGGCTTGAGCATCTTGACCATGTTTTTTGCTCAGCGAAACAGACAGAATAATTTTTGACGAGTAAAACCATATAATTATTCAAAGAGAGAGGGAGAGGGAGATTTCTTTTGACAACTCACGGAATCGTATCGCACAGAGAGAGAGAGAGATAGAGAGAGAGGGGGTGGGGGGGGGGAAGATGTAATTGTCTTGGGGAGACATTGGAAGAGAGAGAAAGTTTTGAGTCATAATACCAGATACAAAGTTCACAACACAGTTCCCGGCTATTTTATACTGAGTGAGACAGATTGAGAGAATTTCGTTCACTACTAAAGACGTATAATCATGCAGCGAGTGAGAGAGAGGGCGGGGGGGGGGGGGGGGGTTGTATCGGCAAGACTTTGGAAGAGAAAGTTTCGTGAGCTATATATTACCAGATACATAGTTTACGATACTGTTCGTGACTGTGTTTTACTGAGTGAAACAGATTGAGAGATTTTTTTTTTTAACCATGCGAGACGTACATGTATAATCATTCACAGAGAGAGAGAGAGAGAGAGAGAGAGATTTCTTTGACAACTAACGGAATTGCATCAGGGAGAGTTGGTCGTCAATTATGACACATAGTAGACGGTGGTTTGAGACTTGCTCGATGGACTCCGATCCAACTGACAACCGCAGAGGAGATAGTTTGCGTTGTTGATTTTGGCACGTTGTCATTAGCATGCTTTAGGGGTTTTTTTTGGGTTTTTTTTAGGTATTGATTGCCATGTGGTTGACTTTTACACCACTGGGAGACTTCAATGAGGCTATGCTGCAATACTTCGTTTACTTTGGACTCATCCATATCCGACGCATGGCGCGTGGAGTCGTCAGCAAACATATCACAGCTTACATTAGAGTTTGAGATGGAGAGGGGCATATCATTGATGAATAAACAAAAGAAAACTGGGCCAAGGATAGAGCCTCTGGGGCATACCGAGCTTACAACACCTTCCTCAGAAAACGCACCATTGTGGTAGACTTTCTGCCTTCTACCTTGAAGATATGAACAAAATAAGGAGATTGTCTTAGGATCAGGGATGTACATGTATATAGATAATTTCTCCAACAAAATGCTGTGGTTTACCAAGTCAGAGAGAGAGAGAGAGAGAGATTTCCTTTGACAACTACTGGAATAGTATCACACAGAGAGACGGGGGGAGGGGGGGGGGCATTTGAAAACTAGCGGAAATGTATCTGGGAGACTTTGAGAGAGCAAGTTTCCTGAGTTATATTATCAGATACATTGTTCATGACAAAAATTCGCTACTGTGTTTTACTCAATGTGACAGACAGAACGAATTTCTTTAACAATTGAAGCCAGTTAATTAGTTAGTCAGGGTTTTATTCTGCACAAGCTTTGCGTGGCTTTATGCCCGTAAAACTCACTCTGCACAAGCTGGAAACACTCGACTAAAGCCATATAGTTATCCAGAGAGAGAGAGAGAGAGAGAGAGTTTCTTTGGCAACTAACGGAATTGTATCAAAGAGAGAGAGAGAGAGAGAGGGGGGGGGGGGTTTGACAACTAACGGAATTGCATCAGGGAGACTTTGAGAGAGAATGTTTCGTGAGTGATACTACCAGAAAGTGAGAGAGAGAATGGAGGGGGATTTCACAACCAACGGAATTGTATCAGGGAGACTTTCAGAGAGAAAGTTTCCTGAGTTGTATTATCAGATGCTTAGTTCATGACAAAATTCGCAACTGTGTTACTCTATGAAACAGACAGAATTTCTTTGACGAGTAAAGCCATATAATTATTCAGAGAGAGGGGGAGAGGGATATTTTCTTTGACAACTAATGGATTTATATCAGAGAGAGAGAGAGAGTTGACAACTAACGAAATTGCATCAGGGAGACTTTGAGAGACGTGAGAACATTTCGTGAGTTATACTACCAGAGAGGGAACTAACGGAATTGTATCAGGGAGACTTTCAGAGAGAAAGTTTCCCGAGTTATACTCTCAGATGCATAGTTCATGACAAAAATTAGCTACTGTGTTTTACTGAGTGTGACAGACAGAGAATGTCTTTGACAACTATGGCCACATAGTTTTTCACAGAAAGAGAGAGAGAGACAAATCAATTTATTCAGTAGGCTTTCGGCCCAAGACTGAAAATTTGGGGGTGGGGGGGGGGGGGGTAGGATGAGCACGCACGCTCCATATATTCAGGTTTCGTAACTAATGATATGTATCAGATGTATATATCCTCCATACTTAGCATATTTAACTTACTATGGCTTGTACCTTACTCCTGTGTTCCATAGCTTTATAGACAAACAAGGATAGGTTGCGGGTTAAGAGTTGGCTACTGTCTGCCATGATCACAGAGAATCTAAATTGTGACGGTTTTTTGTAAAATTTTGAGGGGATGTACTGTTCACGTAATTCCTTATATTCTGGACATATAAACAAAAAGAGAGAGAGAGAGAGCTGGGGTATGGTGCGGGTGTGTTGGGCTAGGCGAGACGAGGAGGGAGGGGGGGGGGAGGGGCGGAGGAAGTGGTGAGGTTGGTGACGGGGAGAGATTTCTTTCAAAAAAGATAGAAAATTACCTGTCTACAATGTCCTGCTACACTAAAGACCCCCCCCCCTCCCCCCCTCCCCCCGACAAACACTAATTTACTTGGGGGGGGGGGGGGGGGGTTAACGTCTTTTTCCACCACATAGGGTGATATTAAAGACGGGGCAACGATGAAAAAGCCAGCACAAATATTTGGCCCCAGCCGGGATCGAACTCACGACCCGAGCATTAGAAGTCCAACGCTCTACCATTCGACCACCCCGGCTCCCCCTAATTTACGTAGATTTAATCATTTAACAAACAATAATCAATAAAAAACGGAAGAGCTAATTATGGAAGTAGTGATTAAAACAATGAGCAGGCAATTAGCAATGGAGTGAGAGAGGGAGAGAGAGAGAGTCTAGCTACGGAGAAAGAGAGTAAGGCGGCATTGACAAGCTAACAAAAGATAGTTTGAGGGTGAGGCGAGTCTTTGTGTGTGTTTGGGAAGGGGGGGGGGGGGTGTCTACTGACAAGAGAAACAGAGAGAGAGAGAGAGATTTCTATTGATGGAGCGTAGTGGTGGTGTTCACTCGGCCGTGAGAAAGTTTCACATAACTGTCACCAGGGCAATAAAGTAACGGCCAAAACTGGCGGCCACACAAGTGAAGTTGGGTGGGTGTTTGATGTCCTTTTCCACTACATAGCAAGTGAGGTTGACTTGTTGAGCGCAGACCAGTACACTCAGCACCAGTAGACCGTGTCCCCTCACATCACAACTCGCACCTTATCGTTATCCTACACGCATGGCAATTGACACTTACCTGTGAAATCTACTGGCGATTGTAAACTACTTAAACTGTGGGGGTTGACCGGCCCCCGTAGTGTAGTGGTTAGCACTTCGGGCTATGGATCGGGAGACCCGGGTTCGAGTCCCAGCCGAGGCAAGCGCGATTTTTCCTACCTAGGTCGGCTCCTACCCAGAGTGGGTGTGCTATGGACCCATTGGGGAGGCTGTTGCCACACAGCCGAGCTTCACCCACTTCACGGGTGCGACTTTGGGGGTGCTTCCCTTGGTATGACACGTCTTATGATGTGGATGATTACAAGGCAGCATCCGTACCGCGTATTTTTGTGTTCCCTTTTCCAGTTTAAGGCCAGTGGACGAGCATTTCCGACAAAACCCCCTTTTTAAACTGAAGTTCTTTACTGTGATCCCCGAAAGACAGAAATGGGAAGGGCCCGGGGGGGGGGGGGGGGGTAGGCTCGGCCAACACAAATATACAAATACAATGGTTGAAAAGAGGAGACAGTGTCCTTTCTTTTTATGTATAAATTATAGAAGTCTTTGCAGAAACAGCAGCACAGGCCGAGGTTAGAAATCCCCCCCCCCCCCAAAAAAAAAAAACAACAAAAAAAAAAAAACGCGTGTTTTTCCGCGAAGTGACAGTGAAAGCGTCATGCTACCTATACCTAGGCCCTAGGGGGAATTGACGGCTGCTTTTTCGCGGAAAAATTGCCTTTACTGAGGTAAAGCTCGGTGTTGATTTGCATCTTGGATCAAAATACTCGGCTTGATGGGAAATAACAGCTAAACTATAAAACATGTCAAATCTTTACTGGCTTTCTAGCAAAAGGCAAGTGCCCGGTTTAAAACATTATTGTACTCAGCCGGTCATTTGGTCTCCTCCGTCACTATGCGTTGGAGCCGCTAAAACAGGCCAGATCGATCTCCGGTATGGCTACCTGTCCCGGCCGCCAAGAAGGAATACCCGCTTAATCGTTGTCTCTGTTGTCAAGCAGTCGCCGCAATCGTCACGGCAGCCCTGAAGTGGGTGCGCGCTCTGTCTCAGGGGAACTGAAGCTCCGCCCACTTCCTTTTGATCTCATCGTCTGAGAGCCGCCATGTCCCCTCGCCTCTTACAGCACGGGTGTGGCGCGGGAGTTGATGCTCCGCCCCTCTGTAGCGGCGCCTTTGATCTGCGAAACAGCCCCTTTTGTCCTCTTGTTCCTAACGTTTGAAGGCAGACCCGTGACGCGGGAGTAGCCAGAGCGTGGACGAGCTTACTCGGCAATCTATTTAAACTTGGGGAAATGCCTTCGATGCGCATGCTCGAAACGTGGATTTTGTTTCTGTTGGATAACTTCAGTCCTTGCCATACGCCATGTGCGCCGGGTCATTCGGAAGAAAGAATGTCTTCAAAAACATTGGTTACTGGCAAGAACTGTTTCTACCAGAAAATACAGATATTGATACTTCCTTAACAGTGTCTAGCGCAGCCCAGCGATTATTATTATTATTTATTATTTTTAGCCGAGTGGTTCCCACCCGCTCGGCCACTATTTTGGTCTCTGGCCCCACTACCCCCTCTGTTCTCTGGCCAGCGCTATGCCACGAGCCGCCGCGTGCCCAGTCAGGCACGCGCGCAGTGTGTAGATCCACGGTGGCACATGTGCCAATTAGCTGTGTTTGTTTGTGTCCTTTTAGTGCTAAATATCTCCACAGTCGTTCAACCTAGCACTACCCTGTAAACTGTAGTAGTTTCAGGAGAGTTTTTACTTTCTAATCATGTTTTGTTTTTAGCGCTGTTTCATAGTTTTACGGGTGCATTTTGCCATTTTCAATTCAGTGCGTGGTCCCTGGCTTTACGCTCTTCAATCGGTGATAGGAAAATCTCTGTGATGTTCCAAACGTATGCCATTTTGAAGTATTGTTCAGGCCTTTTAGCTGCCGTTTGTTTGAAAGTTCTAGCTGCTATAGTACGCCCGCTATCATCAGTTTTCCATGTGCTGACAAACACAGATTCTCCCCTCTAGCCGTGAATCTACTCTCCTCCAGCTACGCACCCTAGGGTTGCTTTGATGGTTTGCACGTGATCTCCCTATAAGTACCCCAGCCCCACGCCGCGGGGCACAGTCCCAATTCAGCCCTGCGAATGTTCGATTCTGCTCTGTCCATCTACGATCTTTGCCATCTAGCCTTCACTGCAACCATGCTGCACCAGAATACCAACATAGTACACCGCTCCTTATAGTGGTATTAAAAACTGTTTTGTATAAAACCATGCGTTGACTCCCTCACTACCACATTTGTGCGCCTGCAAACCCCACTCCACACCATCACGTTTTTATTTTTTTTTTTGTGAGTACACAATCTCTCTCTCTCACTCTCTCCAGGGATGTCGTTTGGGGACGGATCTCGGCTAAAAGCCGAATTTTTTTTAAAAAAAAAAGCCGATAATCTGTCTGTCCGAGGCTGGCCGAGCCGAAGTTTTCACGAGTGAATCGGCTCGATTATGTCCGTTTCTGTGAGATTCCTGTGCTGGCTGGACTAATTTCCAAGGGACAGTCACACTCAAAGTCCCACTTTTTCTTGGATTTGTGCTGAATGTTTGGTAGACAGCATTCTAAAGTTCAAGGAAATGAAGTTTGTTCAATTTTGTTATTTTACTCCAAAGACTTGTTTTATTGCGGAATATATATCTACAGAACATCTTTAATTCATGGAGGTGGAGGGAGAACGTAACAGTAGGGAATCTAGTCGAAAAACTTGTGAAACTGCTTCGGCAGAGAGAGCCGAAACTTTCTGTAAAAAGCCGAAACTTTCATGGCTGTTTTGGCTAAATCGCCCAACAAAAAAACTCCTGGCAACACCACTCTCTCTCTCTCTCTCTCTTCTGTTGTGTAAATTTATCAGATTTTAGGAGTAATTTTGTCTGCTTACTGATACTTCCTTAACTGTGTCTAGTGTAGACCATAGGAAATTTTAATCTTTTTTATTTTTTTTTAATTTCTTGCTTTTGGGGATCTTTATTTCTTTTTATTTTGTTTTATCTTTTTATATGTATACATTACGGTTGCAAGTTTTGGTTACCTGCTCGTACTGAAGCGCATTTTGGATGTAGCTTCCCGCTGTGTGTGTTGTGGGCCGGCATTATCACGGGTTGTCTGGTAAGGGCTCAAATTCTCTCTTTCTTCATTTCCTTGCCAGCATCCTTACCCCGTTGTATGAGTGGGTTGTCCTGCGTTACGGTGTGTGTGAGTTGGTGTATTTTGGTTATGGGTAGGGCAGAGGGTAATTGTTAATTGAAATTGTGAATTCGTCATCTTTACCATCGTTTATCGCCATCTTTGCATGTGAATTCGTTGTGCTACCATCTTTAAGACACTGTTATTTATGTCGTATAAATTATGGCATTCCGCATTTCTAGTTCGGTGCTATTGTGCGTCAGTGAGCCGGCCAATTGAGAAGTTCTGGTAGGAATATTGACAGTGCGTTATGAGTTTTCAGGACCTGCTTCTGACTGCATCTTCTGCAACATTTTCATACCTATCCTTCGACCCCTTTACCGGCTGCCGTTTTGGGATGAGCCCCATCGCTTTAAGCGGCGGACAGGAGCCAGCACTGCGGCGCCTACATTTCGCTGGTGTCAGCGTCACGGGACGTAACCCTACGTGGCGCGCTGCTGCGGCGGGCTGGCCGCTCACTGATATCCCTACTGGCATCTACTTCGTCCGATTCTTCGTCATCGCTTCGTTGCCAGTCCGGCGTGCTGACGCCATTACCTACTTGGACTGATTCTTCACCATCGCTTCATCGTCAGTCCGACACGGTGACGCCATCACCTACTTCGTTTGATTCTTCATCATCACTTCGCCGTCGTCCCGACACGTCGACGCCACTGAGTGAGCCACTCGGCGAGACGCACAGGTGTGCCTGGTGACTACCGTGTCAACACGCTTCTTCTTTCTTCTCTTTTCTTCCCCCCCCCCCCCCCCCCCCCCCCCCCCCCCCCCCGTCGTCAACACCTGTAGCTAGTTTTTCTACTGTGAAACGCTGGCGGTGATTCACATCGCTACAATAGCCTGACGCACTGTTTTTCATGCTTTGATTTCTTGTCTTATACGTGCAACCATTGGTTGATTATTTGTTCATTCATCCATTCATTCATCCGTTCATTCATCCGTTCATTCATCCGTCCTCCATCCGTCCTTCATCCGTCCTTCATCCGTGCATCATCTTTTCATTTAATCGTTTCGTTTATATATGTATATGTATTTATGCATGGTTGTGGGTGTGTGATGTCCCGTGTCTTGTAGTGAGAGTGTGAATAAAAGTGTTGTGAACGTTTCTGAAGTGTTTTTGGGTGTTAGTGTAGGTAGTGCGGGTGCGTGCGGGAGGGGTTTTGTTCACAGCCCCCCTAAGGGGCGTGACATATGTATATGTATTTATCTTTTTGTCAACCCACACAGACACACCCCCCCCCCCCCCCCGCTCTCTCTCTAGTATTGATTAATGAGATTTTAGGATTAATTAAGTCTGCCATTGCAATACCGTTACACTGTGTTTGTTTCACCCTGAGCGTTACTACAGCCTTCACAAAAAGTTAAGGACCACTTGCAAATATCATTCAACTTTTGTCGTGGTGGCATGCTGGTGTAGTGCTGAACATCGCTGAAACAGCAGCTTATGTAGGCAAACAAATGAGCACAGTTCATAACCAGGGATGCATTCTTTGACCTGCATCTCATTTTTTTCCGTGCAGAAAGCCCCAGGTATCACTCATTGAACACTGAAACTCCGTCTAGTTTTGCCGGAATTGCAGATTTTCAAACGCGCCAAGCATGCTGTGTGACGCGCACGTGCCATCCACACAGTGGTCGCCATGTTCACTAATTACCCCTTAACCTTGCTACCGAATTTTACGGGAAAAATCTTATTCGTTTATTTTTTTTTTCTGATTTATTGAGGGGGAGGGAGGGGGGGGGGGGGCAGGTGGGGCTGAGATGGTAACTGACCAAGGAAGCAAACATTGTACACAAAACCTCACCTCGCATATGAGTTTTCTCCACTTTCTTGTTGTGTATCGCACTGTTTGTTTAATTACCCTTAAGTCGTTACTTTGATAGTTACGAATCTTTAACTTATTTACTTCAGTTAACTGTGTGGTGCGTGACAAATTTTAGGCTTCTTGTTTAACAACAAAAAAGTAAGGAGGTCTTTTCACTCTTTGTGGATTAATACTTCCGAGAATACTTCACCACCTGCGCCGCTCGCAGTCATGTATTGCAGTGGTGTGAAACGTCCAATACCCCGCAGCAGACACCCCGAAGACGGGACACGCTCGCGGCGCCAGGGTGGCTTGGAGCTTCCAATACCCCGGGTTGGTTACGCGTAGCAGACACCAGGGACATGTGAAGAAGTGTAAACGGCACGCGCCAGCGGGCATATATCACGTTGACCTTATTAGTTTTTAGCAAGCGGGCCCAGTGTATACACGTCACAACCCAGAAATGGATACTGGGTGCTCTCTCTCTCTCTGTTAATTAAAACAATGTACCCGGTTTAGGTCGATTATCAGCTAATCAGGAAAAGCGGTAACAAAGGTAAAGACTCCCTGACCCATTCCTATCGGCACCAGTCTCGAAAGGTGTGAAGACTTGCATTGGCCCTGAATAGCTGCGACACGCCATGGATCAATATAATAGCTAATCAGCAAACACCCGCATCTCACCCCTACAGGCGTTAGTAGGACACGTGCCTATGTTTCACATGATGTCCTTACTAAACTTTTTGTTTTCTCATTTCAACACGACTACCGGCTTACCGCAGACGCATATTCTGTCTAATCATTTCAGCTGAGCTCTTCTTCGAACGTCCTCACACCATTTGGACCGACCGGACTCGGCGTTCAGCAACGGGGAGCAGTTTTGTTCCGCAAAACACCGTGCGATACTCTCGTGCAATCAAGATCGTATCAGCAAACCCGTTGGCGCGCGTGGGGGGGGGGGGGGGGGATAAAATCAGCAAAAACAGCACGTGTACATTCGTCAGTTTTTTTGGAAACTTGAATGGGGCATGGGCTGTACAGTGTACATAAACGAAGGACTCGGCATAAAGTGAATGTTGATGTAAGAGTCGTGACGTGTTGCGAGAAGTATCGTCCTTTTCAGAGTAGAATTTTCTTTTGAACCATGGCGGCTCCTAAGCCTTCTTTTTGTGGTCTCGGAAGCAGTACTCAAAGCGGCTATGTGACCTTCTCGTGTGCAAAAGGCACTAATTGGACTTATTATCGTCTGCTTTCGGGGTGGCCGAATGGTAGAGCGTTGGACTTCTAATGCTCGGGTCGTGAATTCGTATCCCGGCTGGGACCAAATATTTGTGCTGATTTTTCATCGTTGCTCCGTCTTTGATATAACCAGTATGTGGTGGAAAAGGACGTTAAACCCCCAACCCCCCACACCTCACCCACTCGTCTGCTTCAGATACCACTTGTGGAGTGTGGATTTTACGGCACACAGATAAAATTATATGTGTGGCCGCTCATTGCTGGGGTCTTAAGAGAGAGAGAGAGAAAGAGAGAGAGAGAGAGAGATGCTTTGGTCCTGGCCCTGGAAAATAAGGTTTAAAGAAACAGGTACTGGGTTCCGTGAAAGAATAATAATAATAATAATAATGAGTATTGTATAGGCGCTTTACCCAATTTCGTGAATTGGCTCAAAGCACCGTGAACTGAACCCACCACGCACGCTCACGTGAATCACACGCATTCTCTCACACATTGGACGTAAACACATTACAATCACGTTGTGCGAAGGGACAGTCAGCTATTTAAATTTCGGAATTTAGAATTGCATTTATTTTTCAAATTTGGTTGGCTGAACCTATCCAAATTTGGTGGGCTGAACATTTTCAAATGGCTGATCAGTGCGGTATCAAACGCGAAAAATTTATTTGGTGGCTTTCAGCCGGCATGAAACGGCCATAGTAGTGTAGGGGAACCCATGCTGAATGTCATGGTATAGGACACAAGATGGTGCCAGTCGTCAGAAGTATGTAGGAAGAGGTTAGAAGTTGGTAGTCGGCAAATACATAAGACTGACTGCCGGGTGCACAACGGCGGGGATAATTATGGGTAGGATCGGGGGGGGGGGGGGGGGTATTTTAGGATAACTGGTCGTAGAGCCGTTTAGTCATCTAGTGATGCACAACGAGAATTGACTGCTGAATCTAATGGCATATAACATCAGTATAGTGTAGCCGTCGGAGTAGTGGAAAATAAGGTTTAAAGGAACAGATACTGGATTCAGTGTAATAGCTGATCAATGCGGTAGCAAACGGGAGAATTTGTCTGATGGCTTTCAGCCGGTATGAAACGGTAATAGTAGTGTAGAGAAATGCAAGCTAAATGTAATGATGTGGTGTCAGCCGTCAGAGGTACTTAGATAGAGGTTAGAAGTTGGGAGTCGGCAAATACACAGACTGACTGCCGCGGGGATATTGATGAAGTCGGGATAAAAAAGTATATCAGAGGAAAACGTGCCGTTCAGCCGCTTAGAGAATCTAATGGTATATAACATCAGTATAGTGTAGCCGTCGGAGTAGTGGAAAATAAGGTTTAACGGCACAGATACTGTATTCGGTGAAATGGCTTCACTGCGGTAGCAAACGGGAGAATTTGCCTGATGACTTTCAGTCGGCATGAAACGGTCATAGTGGTGTAGGGGAATCCATTCTGAATGTCATGATGTAAGACACAAGGTGGCATCTGGCGTCAGAGGTACGTAGAAAGAGGTTACAAGTTGGAGTCGCCAGATACATAGATTGACTGCCGGGTGCACGGCGCGGCGGCGGAGAGAAAGATGGGTAGGATCGGTACTTTATTTCGAAAATTACGCTATTCTACAAAATATGTTCTATTCCCTTTTCTTGCATTTGAACCAGTTTTGGCCGTTACTTCAGTTATTACCCTGAGCCTGCATGTAAAACTCGAGGTTAATCTAACCCACGACTACTGGCCTAACCCAGAGTAAGACAAAAGAGACCCAAAAATAAAATCAAATTTTAAAAAAGGAAGCGAAGAAAGAAGAAAAATTCTTTTATAACGGCATATTCACTTTGCCGGAATGGACCCCCTTCTGATTTAAAACAAAACAGCAACAGAATATTTAACCCTAGAGTCAGTTTAGTTTGAGGTTAGGCCTTAACCTGGGGCTAAAATCCCTTACCTCGACTTTTACCTGCGGGCCCTGGTGACAGTTATGTGAGACTTTCTCATGGCCAAGTGAGAACGTTACCATGAACACCACCACTACGCTCCATCGAAAGAAAGTACTCTCTCTCTCTCTCGTCAGTAGACCGCCCCCCCCCCCCCCCCACACACACACACTCACCTCACCCTAAAAGAAACTATCTTTTGTTTATTCGTCAATGCCGCCCCTCTCTCTTTCTCTGTAGCCAGAGTCTCTCTCTCTCTCTCTCTCTGGTAAAACCGAAAAAAAAGGCAGTACATGACTAGTTTAAACATCTTTTCAGTACGGCAGTTATCCAACCCACCTCCCCTCCCCCGCGGCACTACGCACCTAGGTAATAGGCGCGTGGGACTCGTGCTGAAAGGCTGTAATTACACGATCGGGCTGGACAAAGCGGGGCTGGGCAGAGCTAAAAGCCTACACAATACACAACGCTTAAGCCATCGCCCAATGAGCCGTCTCCATCTTTTCGGCGAGCGATATTAAAACTTCAACCAAACAGTCAACCATTCATCAATCCAGCCAACCAATCTGCAAACCAGCCGACCAAATGCAGGTTGTCAATTCGCACCTGTATAGGTATCTTGGATGGTACGCCTTTACCACTGTGATTTGTCAACAATAATTTGATGGTGAATGCATAACCTATTGCTGGTGTCCACTTATGACACATGATTTTTAATGTTTCCAACATGATTGGTCATGAAACATTCGAGTTTAAGCATTACAAAGATAATTTATCGATCCATAGTCTAGGTTCCCAAGTTGAACTTTCAGTTTGTGTCTGGTCGGTTCCCAGATTAAACCTCCTGTTTGTGTCTGCGTGAATGTTCCCTCATCACATCAACAATTTGTGTCCAACATGCACCCCTCTGTATATCCTATAGCCTTCCACATACAAGGAAAATCACTATATGAAAACGTTTTCAGCATGGTTGGTAAAGGACAAACTCGGTTTAAAGGATTACAAAAGTTGATTTATCGTGTTATTGTCAATGTTCCCGGATTGAATCTGCAGTTTGTGTCTGCTCGGTTCCCAGAGTACACCTACTGTTTGTGTCAGTCTGGACGTTCCTTTATCACATCAAAAATTTGTGTCCAAAATAAAACCCCTCTGTATATCTGAAAGTATTTGACTTACAAGAAAGATCGATATATATTAATATGGCTTAAGGTATCCTGTCTCAGGAAATATAACGCAAATTTGAAAAGACGCATAATTTAAGGCATGTTCCTTTATTACATCAACGATTCGTTGGACGAATGTTCCCACATCACACAAAAGACATGGATGTGTGTGTGTGTGTGTGTGTGTGTGTGTGTGTGTGTGTGTGTGTGTGTGTGAGGGTGGGGGAGGGGTGGAGGTGAGGGGGGAGTGCAGGAACGGAGTGGAGCGTACATTGATTTGTGCGTACAGTAATGCACAGACACACAGACACACACAGACAAAAACACGCACGCACGCACGCACGCACGCACGCACACACACACACACACACACACACACACACACACACACACACAGTTTTGTCTGTGTAACTAGTCTCAGGAATCAATAAGCTCGACTCGTGTCTCTCTCAGACCGTTGCCATTATACACATTTGCATATACATATATAGTATACATTTGCCCATAGAAAAGCAGCATACACGTCTACAAACTTTCGCAAAATTATCAATTCGATGCATTCGATGTTTCAGTTGCAAAGGGAAGCAAAGATATTCTCTTTTAAAAAAAATCAACAACAACAACAACCAAAAAAAAACAAAAAACACTTTTTACAAACATTCCATGTGATTTTACAACTTATCCTGAAAAAAACTCGGTTAAGCCGAACTGCAGGGTGATTTCTCGGGAAAGGTTTGGCTTATCCGAACTCGGATATGCAGAAACTCGGATAAGCGAAACGATTTTCCATTCCCCGGGCGAGTTCGGCTTAAGCGTGTTTGACTGTATATATATATATATATATATATATATATATAGGATAGGTATTGGGTCGCTCTGCATCGCGGCGACGCACTAACAGCGGGGGGAAGCATCCCGAATTTCCCGAAAGGGATAACAAAATAGTAAAAACAACAACAACAGTAACAGCAACAAACCTTCCTTGTCAGGACAGAGGAGGGGAGAGAAATAGGTGGAAAGGAGGGGAAAAAAGGGGGGGGGGAGGGATGGGGGAGGGGGTGGGGTGGGGTAGGAGAGTTGATTACATACCCAAAGCTGAACACGGTAACAAGAAAAAATATCACACATCAGTGTCAGTGATATTGTATCTCCGCCAAAACGAAAGTAGTGCTATGATCATCATGTACGTCAGCATTAAACCGAGAATAAACAATATCAGACAACCTGTCCATGGCTCGCACGTTTTCTGTGCACTGGTCACACTTTGCTATCACCGTACTATGGTACTCAGTGACACAATGTCAATTGAAACAGTCAGGCAGATAAACAAATCACTTTCTCTTTCGTGTGTAACCGTATGCCTGGCATTTAGAACGCGAAAACATACACACCCAGAGTTTTAGGACGGGACGAAAGCGGGTGGGGTAGGGGTGTGTGTGTGTGTGTGTGGGGGGGGGGGGGTTGTGGACTCAATATGCCCCCTCCCTCTCCAAAGCAGAAACACAGAAAATGTTTTTGCTTTCCGATGCTTCTTTTGTTTCCCCAGTGTTATAAGAGCACCTCACGCGTCTGTTGATTTCGACCGAGAAATTGTGTGTGTGTGTGTGTGTGTGTGTGTGTGTGTGTGTGTGTGTGTGTGTGTGTGTGTGTGTGTGTGTGTGTGTGTGTGTGTGTGTGTGTGTGCATTTTACGTAAATGAGTTAAAGTTTTGTTGTTGTTGTTGTTGTTATTGTTGTTGTTGTGGTGGTTTGTTTTCGAATCCAATAATTATTTATCCTCAAACACAACAGACCTTAGAAATGCGTGGTGTGCCGCTTTGCTCGACAAAACAATCCGCAGTTGTTTTGTTTTTCCTCCCTAAAGCCAATAATTATTGAGTCTCTGGACAAATGTCTGTTCGCCGGGGGGGGGGGGGGGGGGGGGTAGTTTATTTTTTCCGTTTGGTTGTTGTTTTGTTGTTGTTGTTTGTTTGGTTGGTTGGTTTTTGTTTTCGTTCTTGGTGTGTGTGTGTGTGTGTGTGTGTGTGTGTGTGTGTGTGTGTGTGTCCCTTGCCGGAACAAGCACGCATTTTTCGTGGCAGAGCACAGAGCTGCGACGAAAAATGCATGCATGCTGCGGGTCTGCGTATGTACGGTGGACAACTCATGCAGGCAATAATCTCGAAACTGGATGAAAATGTACTGTGCTGGTGAATTGAATGCGGCAGTTTTCACCGCTTCTGCTCACACTGTGAAATAACACGGGGACCTCAAAGTTGTTCGCAACTGTTTTTGTTTTTTCCTTCTTACGTATCACTTAGCTCGGCTCGGTCTCGGTTAGCCCGACTTGGCCGTCGTCGCAGGGGCCTAGAGTTATAATCGACGGACCCGGAACAGGGTTGACTCTAGTGTATAGTTTGTCATGTATGAACTAGTTGTAGAGAAGCTGCGCTGGGAGTCGTGCGTCAGGTACGCAAGTCCCGTGTCCCGCCCATCCGTCTGCCCATTTCACACAGACAGACAGACACACACACACACACACACACACACACACACACACACACACACACACATTTTTACCTTTCTCGGAAACTTTTCGGGAATTTATTATCGGTACAATGGCAACGTATACCAACCATACATCATCACAGTAGACGTTACATCAAATGAGGACACTCCCCCCCCCTCCCCTCCCCTCCCCTCCCTTAAGAAAAAAATAATACAATACTGAATGAGTTTCATCAGCAGACGAGGCGGGAGTGAAGAACAGCCGGACTGACGAAAGTACAGTACACAACACACATTATTTTATGCAGATGTCTGTTGCGCCACTATCTGCAACCAAGCACTGTCTGCAAATACTAGGGGACACAAACTTAGCAGGGGCGTAGGAACCACGGGGGCCCAGGCCCCCGTTCGATTTTTGGAAGGGGGGCCCGAATATCTTTGGGCCCCCCTTGCTTTTGATAAGAGGAGACGCGGCCCACCAGTGGTGGGCCCCCCCCCCCCCCCCCCCCTGCTCTGCTGTCGTAGGACACAATCCTTGGCAGTCAACACACACACACACACACACACACACACACACACACACACACACACACACACACACACACACACACCCCTTCTGCACCCCGGCCGTATGGCTCACCCGACTTAGTGGGCCCCCCTTCCTCTTAGCATCTTCCTACGCGCCTGCTTAGCGGGTGGGTGGGTGGGTGTTTGGGGGTTTAACGTCCTTTTCCACCACATAGGGTGATATCAAAGACGGGGCAACGATGAAAAAGCCAGCACAAATATTTGGCCCCAACCGGGATCGAACTCACGACCCGAGCATTAGAAGTCCAACGCTCTACCATTCGACCACCCCGGCTCCCCGCCTGCTTAGCGTGGGGGTCAAGTTTGGTGTTTCTTTGAAGGACCCTCTTTTGCCTGTGTGCTAGTTTGTAGTGATTTGGGGGGGGGGGGGGTCACAAAAAGCGTGATTTTCGTGATTTTTGTGTTTGGTAGGGCAAGGTGCATGCCGGGGGTAGCAAGAGGGTAAGCTGAGCCTTCTTGCGTAGAAAAGAGGCAAAGGCGACGTGAGTGGATATGGGTAAAGTGGCTTTCTGGCCTAAACAGCAAGTAGACTAGCATATTACTCCAGTGAAGCCTGAGCGGAAAGGAGACATTCATTTTTTTTTAACTGCTGTGAGGTGCGTGTCTGTGAATGGTGACTGAAGCATTTTTAGGGGTGACTATGATGCCTGAGCCTAACAGGGGAATATATATTTAGGCATTTTGAGGCCTCGTGCATTCGTATTGTTTGACCAGGCATGACTTGTTGGCGGGTGTCTCCCGGGGTCAGATGCATGGACAGAGACTATGCGGTTTAAAGATCTAAGCTCCCAACAAAAAGCTTTTCGAAGTGTGAAAATATCTGACAGAGTCGACCGTGCAAACACAGTCAACTCTGTCACAGTTGCAGAGTTTTCAGCGTCCCTGAAGCCCCAATAAAAGCCAAGGGCAGCCTGATTTCACAGCTCAGTTTGCGTTTTGACACTGAGCGAGAAAGATCGTGCAGCACTCAACATCCGCTAGACACTTAAGCGGTGTGTCTCGCTCACTGACCAAAAGCCAAATAATCTCACGGCAAACTCGTGCTCTGGTTTTATAAGGGTCGCTGAAGCGCTGAAAACTCGGCAACAGTGACAGAGTTGCCTGGATCATGCACAGTCGAAGGAGTCGCAGTTTTCAAAAAAAAAAAAGAAAAAAAAGCAATGTTTGCGGCTTTTTGCTGAGATTGCAGACCTTTAATCCCGAGACTGGCGTGTAAGTTAGTCTCGATACGTTTGTCAGACAAACAACAACGCTGTGGAAAACTTACCATCAAATGCGCTTAAACCGTGCTTCTGAATCAGTCACGTGGGACACTATATAGCATCTGAAACAATTGTGGGGAGCCTAATCATATCTCTATACTATCAGAAGCCGCCCGCAAAGTCACGAAAATGGTAGCAGTGGCTACGTCTACCCTCTCTCTCTCTCTCTCTCTCTCTCTTCAGGAGGGTACGCAAAGCGTCACGACGTATAGTGTGTGACAGGATTTTTTTTGTGTGTGTGTGTTCAAAGGACAAGGAAATACCCACGCTTGTGAGAGTTGGGGTGCACAGTAGCGGTTCTCAAACACACACCCCCCCTCTCCTCCCGGGTATTTGCCATTTTGCAGACAATGGTGCAAGAGCTAGGGACACAAGTTACAATAAATCACATTTCAAAAGATGTTTCTGTCACCTTTAAAGAAATGTTAAAAATACATCATGACAGTTTATCCTGCACAGAAAACACCCACTACAAGCAGCACCTTTTAAGGAATATCTACACAGCTGAACTTGTTGAACAAAAAAAGAAATGTATGCCATGGTCTCCACTGAAACCTACTATCAATGCTAATAATACATGCATGAACAGAAATCGGTCATGGGAATACTGTTGCTGTCAGCAATTACTTCAAAATATGAATCTTTGGCAAAAAAGCAAGGCTCGAAAGCATTCGACCAAAGGAGGAAAATAAAACAAAACGTTTAAAGCGTATTAACAGCACACAATGTAAAAATATTTGAATACAAGCCGTGTTAGATATAGTCCGGTTCACTATGCACCAAACGATCGGTACAAACAGAAACCTAATATAAGGTTCAAAGTACCAAATCCAGACTAGGGCGTTGCTGGGGAGGAAACTGTAGATGTGCAAGGCGGTCAAATCCCCTTACAAGCACAGTTTTCTCCCTTGCAGCACCCCAAGTCTACAGTTTGGTGCATTGAATCTTATTTTGCGCTGCGGCAGTCACTTTTGTTACTTTTACTCTTAAAGGGACTAATGCTATCACATACCCGCAGGTCGTTCTGAGCTGTTTTCGTGCTATCTAGCATCACACCACATAGACCCCTTCACAGTGACTGCTGAGTTTTCCGGCCTAGTTCGCACGGCCATCAAACGCGGGCGTGTTGCATTCGGAGCTGTGCTAATCTCTAAAGCCGGCTCTAAAGCCGGGGGGGGGGGGGGGGGGGGGTTCCGCCGCTGTGGCGTCATCACAGCAACCTGGATTTCAAATATAGCCACAACTGTACGTGACTGTGTTTTCCACAAGATTTTGGCTATTGGCTGTACTATGTCACTTGGCGCGCAAACATGGCGGACAGTGGTTCAATCGGTTTGTCACCGAGCAAAGCTGTGTTCAGTTTAGAAGTTAGTAGACACACCGAGCGCAATGTAATGTGCACGTGTGTTTCGCGCGCTGTGCCCAGTTAAGGGCAGGCTTAAGCTACGCAATGTCGGGCGCACACGCGCAGTCACAAGCACAACTGTTCCGAACAGTCTATGTAAAGCCTGGTAATGTTAGAAATGGCGCCTTTGAGATAAAACAAAAGGAATGTTAGTATTATACACGCTGAATTCTGGGTCACTGCAAATGGCGTGTTGACAAAAACCTCTTGCGAAGTCGACCACTGGTGGGTGAACACGCGCACGTACGGGAAGATAACACTAATCTCTTCATTTACCTCAATAGGGAAATTCAATGTCTGCTCATGCTGCGACGTATGCAAGAGCCGTACAAAAATCTTCTAAAATGTCCAAAGAAAACAATTTTCAAAATTAACAAAGCAAAACAATTTTCTAATTGTCAAAACATAAAAATTTCCAAAAATGTCCAAACAAACATTTCAAAAATATTGAAACCCCAAAATTTTCAAAACTGTCCAAACAAAAAGTTACAAAATTGTTCGAACACAAAAGTTTTCAAATATGTCCAAACAAAAAGTTTCTAAATTGTTCAACCACAAACATTTTTAAACATGTCCAAACACAACAATTTTTCACGATTGTTCAAACACAAAAATTTCCAAGAATGTGCAAACAACAATTCTGAAAATTGTTCAAACACGAAAATTTTCAAAAATGTCCAAACACATCTGACAGTATTAATCTAGATGTATCACTGTTTTTGACGAAATATAACCGCGCGCAAAGTAGTAAGAAAATATACTCTATGTACAACTGATTAATGATAGTAATGACATAATTAGTAATGGCATATAATTATCTAAGTTACCAACAAAGTGATACATTGTGTTGTCGAATCATGACAGGTGTTGTTTGGTGTTCATGCTTTGCTGTTATCTGACAATGCGTACCAATACTCCGAGGAAATTGGGCTGAAAGTAAAAATAGCAACAAGAAAACAACATACGGATGTGTACAGGCCGACAACGTAAACAAGGGAAAAATCTTAAGATTCGTACATATTCAAATTTTGGAATACAAATTTACAGGTATTGTGCGTTTGGGAGTTCTCTCTCTCTCTCTCTCTCTCTCTCTCACACACACACACACACACACACACACACACACACACACACGTGTTTAGTTGAAGGTCACAGGGACAGACACGTAGCACTCGTCGTGTGTTTGCAACTCTGTATCTTGTGCCTCGGAGAAGGAGATCATCATGCTCTCAATCATCCACCTTGTTCTTTATAAACTGGTTTTGAACCGCACGGTCTTCTACTCTTGCCAGCAGGTTGTCATGACTGTGCTTCATGTTTGATGCGGAAAATGTCAGTTACGACAAGGCTTTTGTCCTGACACGGGTATCAAATGGAAATTATGATAGGCTACTGAACATCTCTGCCAAATCACTAACGTCAGAAGTAACGAGAAAAAGTTGCACATTTTCATGGCAGGGGTGCATGCTGATGTAAGGTAGGCCAAATTGTTACTGCAAGGCAAACCGTTCATTCGCTCACACAAAGAGTTTTATAAAATAATAATAATAATAATAATAAACATGATCAGAAAGTCTGAAATTTTGGGCGCTGTTGACAAAAGTATCGAGGATGGTGTGTTGACCTGCACATGATCACTGCATCGAAGCAACTTTCACTGCCGCTGAAGATGTGTTGACCTGCATATCGTCACTGTATCGAGGCTACCTTCACTGCCGCTGAAAATGCCAGCCAAACCTTGCACAGGGTCGCAATAAGGGGCGGTCATTCACAAACTGCTGCTGAAGAAAGTTCAGAAGAAATGTTTCGATTTCACACGATCCTGTTGACATGCAGAGAAGGTTGAGACGCGGACAATGGGTCACCACGCTGGTGCTGAATAGACGACTCCATTCGGCAAGCCCCGAGGCCAAAGCCCCGCCCCTTTACTTTGCCGTGTTATTGACAACACACAGTACGTCCATGACGTCATTTTACGGAAAAAAGGTGATTTCAAGATGAAAGAGATTGACGTCATGTTTTTTTTTTCTCCCTCAAATGACGTCAATGGACTTACTGCTTCCTTGGTCTTGGAGTGGATCTGAGTTCATGTTGCGCTGGAGAAATTTTGACTCAGGCAAACCTTGCTACACTGTGTCACACTGTTGGCGCTGGTACATTTGTTGCAAAGCATTTTCAAAAGCACGGCTAAAGGCTGCTGATGCCATGCTCTTTTAAAAATGGTGCCAGTTCAGTTTTGTTGAAGACGTTCAGATGCAGGCAAACGTCGTACATGGTCACAGATCCAGCGCTAATAATTCGTTTGACACAAACGTTCAGACAGCAATCAGGATTGCAAGTGAGCGAGTTCATGTTGTGCGAGTTGTTCATTTGCTTCTGGAAACCTTCGTCCGAAGACAAGTCGGTTGGTTGGTTGGTTGGCTGGTGCGGGTTTAACGTCCTTTTCCATCGCACATGGGTGATATGAGACACGAGGGTAGAGCCAGCAATAAGTGTTGGTTTCAAAAGAGGAACCGAGCATTGAAATTTTAATGTTTTACTTGCTCAGGCATCCAACCGTCTAAGCCCTGCAAGCAAAATGTTACACGCGGTTATACGGTTATCCTTACCTCTGCTGTCTTTTAGGTTTTATCTGTCTCATTTTAATCTGTTCTTTTGTTTTGGGTTTTATCACTGGCACTTGTTCCTGGTTTCTAATCTTGGTCTCTGCCTTTTTTCTTCTTTTTTTTCAGCTGTGTGTGTGTGTGTGTGTGTGTGTGCTCTTTTATTTTATTTATTTTTTTAGTTGTTCTTACGCAGTGTACATTGAGTTGAGTGAATGGGGTTTTTTTGTGCTTTTTTGTAGGTTTTAGATTGTAAGGCGCCTAGAGCTCGTTCCACGGGGATAGGCGCCCTATTATTATTATTATTATTATACAAGTGGGTACTCTGCCAAATCACTTGCGGCTAAAATGTATCAAGCGACGCCGCATCAAAACTGTACACGTGCTCTGCCAGTTCAATTGCTAAGCACTGTCAAATCTTCAGACGTAGGCGAAGGTTCCCGTTCAACAAACGTTGAATGCTTAATGGTGACCTGTCTCTGAACTGCATGGTGCCAATTCAGTTCCTGCTGAACAAAGATTCAGACGCATAGGCAAAAGTTGCAAAGGTTGCTCATAGTGATGATGGAAATTTACTTGCCGCTGAAGCTGTTTCAACGAAAGTCGTGGTTACGTTTATTGGTAACCTGTCTCGGAACTGGCGCCAAATCAGTTCTCGCTTAAAAAGAAAAAAAAAAAGTTGGACATGGACATGGTAGTGGTACAAGATTTACTTGCTGCTAAAAACATTTCCACGAAAATCATAGTAACACATGGACGTGTTCGTGGTAGTATTTCAGGCAAACCTTGTAAGTCACACTGCTTGAATAAACATGGCAGCGTTCTTGAAGCTTACGCGGGGACTGTTCAGTTTTCAGCAGCAGTCTTGTAAGCGGCAGTAGGGCTAGTTGGACTAGTTCACTGTCGACAACATTCAATCCGACGTTTAAACCGAGGGTGCAGACGATCATGGTAGAGGTTGTAGTTCACTTGGAGTCGTTGTGGCGGTGCTGATGGTGTTTGTGTCCCCCCGAGCGTTTGCCAGCAGACCGGATGTCGTCAAAACGATCAGAATCAGTACCGTGATGACGGCCAGGAGAGAGGCGCATGCGCACAGGATGTGACGTCGTTTCTTCCTTCGCACCCTTTTTGTCTCCTGGGTTCTTCTTACAGTCACTTCCATCTGGGGGACATAAAGGACACAGAAACGTCAGGGTGATCAATTCTGAATGAACAGAAGAAACTGGAAACCAGGTGCGCCACCTGCTGCAGCTGTAACAGCAACAACAGCAGCTACATTTACAACAGAGAGAGAGAGAGTCAGTCACACACACACACACACACACACACACACACACACACACACACACACACACACACACACACACAGGCAGACAGACAGACAGACAGTCACAGAGAGAGAGAGAGAGGCAGACAGTCAGACAGACAGCGGTTCGGGGAGAGGAAGGAAGGAATGGATGAAAGAATCTTTATGTTGCGGGGGTGAAAAAAAATTATGTTGCGACGGTAAAACGCTGTTGGCCAACAGACAATTATTCCACTTCAGTTTGCGGTTGCTAAGACAGCACAAGGACGTAACACGCAAGGGAGCAGGAAGCAGAGAGAGAGAGAGAGAGAGGGGTGGGGGAGATAAAGATGACGACGACGACGACAATGATGATGAAGATGAAACGTTATTTCTCAATGGTAAAAGTTTTGACAAGTTTTGCAAACTTGCCGTTGCTAAAACTACATAAGAAGGAGAGAAAAAAAAAGAAACAACTGCATAACTGTTTTGGAAACAAAACAAAACAAAGATACAAGACCACAATAATTACAATTTGATCACACAAAGAGCAGGAATATATTGACGCGCGCTGACGTAAACACACTGACGTAC